>OU015503.1:25743264-25820764 GCA_907164885.2 Dolomedes plantarius
AATTAATTAATCATCTGCTTTCCTTTCAAACTTTTAATTAATGCCTTCTTATCTTTTGGTGCGATTTTTTAAAAATATTTGCTTAAGACTGACGCTTAGAGAGAAATCGAATAAAACCTCGTTGCTTCTGGATACGAACTCTTCAAAAATCCTTCCTATTTATATCGAGTTTTAATCGAAAGTTAGTATTGTAAAATAAAATTTAAAGTAATACATTGGAGAAATAAATTGTGTACTTTATGATCGTTTCATTTTCTACCCAAGATATCTCTTTCGTAGTATTTGTGATAAGATTGTTTTCAACGATTTGTTATCAAAGGTTTTGATTAATCAAAATCTGTGAAATTGGCAAAATCTATTCCACTTAATTTAATGACAATAAAAATCAAATAAATAGCATAAAAACATATTCAGAATTCTTAGTCATAAAGGTAAAATTTTATAGTTTTGCTTTTTAAAACTAAATGTATCACAATGACGACTTTAGTTTATTTAATTCGATTTACGTCGATTCTCGCTATAAGGCAGTTTCATGTAACGTTACCGAACGGCACGAAAGGCAGAAAACTGGTGTCATGCATTTTACAAATGAAACTCTGGATTTCTCTACGAGTTTTAGTAATCTATGCATTTAACAACAAACATTTTGCTCTACGTTTTTGTTCGAGTTGAAATGCGACATGTTGCTTGCAACTGCCTTTTGAAGATATAAGAATGCTATTCTCTGTACAACAAGAGATAAATAAAATCGAATTAATTTGTTTTTTTAATGCAAGAATTGGCATTTTAATAGTCGGAAAACTTTAGCAATTCCTTTTTTTCTCAAATTTAAGAATTTTTGATTTTTTTAACTTTAAAGCATAAATGAGAAAATTTGTAACCTGCAGTTCAGAACTTTTGCTTAAAGCAAATAAGTAAACATCTTCCCCAATAACAAAGAAATCTTTTAAGATAAAGAAGCTCTGCAAAAAAACTTTTGCATTCAAGGGAATTTGAGAGGAATTCTCTGGATGTTAGTTCCCTAGCAACAATATTTTTGTGGCGGTGAAGCAAACACGCTGAGAATTTATTGAGTTGATATGAGAGAATACTTCGAAGATATATTGGGATTTTATCTTGCCAAGTTTGGAAACTTTATCGATAAATTTGCCATCATCTACAACCTACTAGGATGAGTATTTTCTGGTAAAAACGTAGAAATTAACAAGACGTCTTGGCCCAAAGTAAAAATGCAGGGTGAGCCCAGGGGATGCACTTAGTGGGAATACAGATTTTATTGTGCTCTGAAAAATTTTTGTTGCTTACGGTTTGGAATACATGATTAATTACTGTCTACGTTGAGCGAACTGTATTTTTGTAAGCCCTCATTAAAGGCATCTTAAA
Source organism: Dolomedes plantarius (assembly GCA_907164885.2). NCBI lineage: Eukaryota > Metazoa > Arthropoda > Arachnida > Araneae > Dolomedidae > Dolomedes > Dolomedes plantarius. The sequence goes on from OU015503.1 coordinate 25,744,648, forward strand.
GGAACAAAAAATAAAAAGATTTTTTGAAATTCTTAATTATACCCAAACACTCTTAGTTCCATTCATATTGTGCCCACGCTTTAGTATCGCTGCATGAGAAATCTCAATTGTTTGTCCCATTCTTATGTCTGACTCTGTTTTCTATTGTAAAAGTGAACTATTTTCGGTAACATGAGTGATCTATATCTTTAAAAGGAACTTATTAAAGGCATCTTTGAAACAGCATGACATCTCTACCACTCTATCTTAAGTACTAAATTTGGGTCCATTCATATTATGCCCACGCTTTAAGATTGTATCAAGAGAAGTCTCGCAGTATCTACTGTTTTTGAACTTTAAAGGGTGACGGTTTTTTTCTTTTTTTCTTTTAAACCGAGAAGTCTATATTTTTAAAAGGGTTGATTTTGGAGGTACCCTCCAAATAGTAGCTTTAACACTGCATGAGGCAAAATCTCACAGTATTTACTGCTTTTGAATTTTAAAGGTTTAAGCCTTTAGTATCACTTTTAGCAACCGTTCATTTTATGTTTTTCCTTTAATATTGCAAGAGGAGAAGTCTTATTGCTTTGTTTCTCTGTATTTACTGTTTTTGAATTTTAAAGGTGAGCATTTTCCTTTATAGTGAGTGACCTATATTTTAGACGAGAGTTTATCCCATCATAATACAACATGGCATTTCCTCTACTCTGCCTTAAGTACCACACTTAGCTCCGTTCATATTATGCCAACGTTTTAACACTGCATAAGGAGAAATCTCACAGTATTTAATGCTTTTAAATTCTAAAGGTAAGCTCTTAGTTTTATAATGAACGATCGATATTTTGATAAGAGTTTACTTGCATCCTTCACAACACAACATGGCATCTATGCTACTCTGCCGTAAGTACAACACTTAGCTCCGTTCGTATTATGTCCACGCTTTATTACTGCATCGGGTGAAGTCTCACTGCTTTGTCTCTCAGTATTTATTGTTTTTGAATTTTAATGGCGAGCTATTTCTTTTATATCCTGGCACATAAACATGTTGAAAATACGTTCATTACGAGAAAATATTGAGATTAGCCTTAATTCTAGTTTCGTGATAAAAGACAAAAGAATAATTATTAATGCACTTGATTGAAGCGTTTAAAACTATAAAATAACACTCAGTAAAAATCTTCTACTGTATCTTCCACCTTTATTAATAAAGTAGGAAGATACAGTAGAAGATTTAAAACCTTTTGCGTGCCAGCACAGCAAGAACACAAAGCGGACGGCAACTACGTCATACACAGCCGAGGTCAGAATTCACAAAGGAAAAGAACAGTGGCTGCCAATCGAAGTTAAGAAATTTCAACTGCAGTATAGTGCATTCAACAATTAGAACACTAAGGGCCAGTTCACATAGCATCCGTCAGTATACGCGTAGCGTGCTTCTAACTTTTTTTTTTTTTTTTTTTTGGGGGGGGGGGGACGAATTGAATTCATTTGGCCTCCTAGAGCATTGAATGCCGGACGGTCCTTAAAATGTGAAATATTATGATTTTTTTAAATTGTATAACAATAGAATTGATGTTTGAGTAGTATTCAAAAGTTATACAATGAGAAAAATAAATATGATATAAATAAAATGAGAAAAAAAATATAGCATCGAATTTTTCTTATGGATATATCATTGTTAAAAACTATGTTAAGGCTAAAGACATAATCGGAATCTCCAGTTTCACAGTTTGAAAAAGTGGGGGAAAAACCAACTTTCTTAAAAGTTTCTACAATTTTCTGATTTTAACTGAACTTCTATTAACGTTTTAATTCATTTCAAGTTAAGTTGGGGGGGGGGGGCATGTCCCCCCCCCCTATGTCCGTCAGCGTCAGCGTTACTCATATTGAAATATATTTAACCAATAACGAACCTTCAAACGATTAGCCACGAAATTGTTAAGGTCAGTGATTAGTTTAAAATATGTCAGTACGAGTAACGCTGACGAATTCTATGTGAACAGGCCCTTAGACGTTACAAGATTATAAAGTTACGTCAGATACAATAAAATATTAAACATGCTACATGCTTACAATGTTATTAAGACGTTTACTCAGCCACATACTTGTATTTTAGCGCCTTTTTTTCATGCTTTTAATTTCATGGTCTTTTTCTTTGGAGGAGGGGGGGGGGTATAGGACTGTAATCTAATGCTTTCCACACTAATGAATAGATCACTACTCCATTAAGCCAGGTCATGTTCCTTCCATAAGCGTCATTTGTTTTTCCATTTATTTTTTCCTCCTCATACTTAATGCTGGCTAATAACTAAATTGCTTTGTTTTTGCAATAGCGAGAAATCTTTTAGAAATATTTCTATTCCTGTTATTATTATATTAATGCAACGCGCTAGAAAACTGTATCCTGCCTGCTACAGCTGCTTAGCTGTTGGAAAACAATATCAACTTTTAAACTCACTCAATTACGTGGTGTTATTAGTTCTTATATTGAGAAATTAAGCTATAAGAGAACAAATTTAAAAAAAAACAGATTTATTAACATTCGAGTTGAGGGTACAACTATGCGGGGAAGGAATAAAATACGAATTAATAAAAGGGAAATAAAATAGAACGGGAAGTTGATGACGTCAAAACACAATCCATTTAATTCGGTTTATATGATCGTTCTAAAGCCTCAAGTGCTATTATGTTTAGTAACCTTTTTTTTCTTCATTTCAAAAGTTCATAAAGCATTGAACATTATTTTAAAGTTATTTAAAATAATTTCCAATGCTTTATGAACTACTAAACAGGAACTACTACTAAACAGGAAGTGTTTAAAACGCAGGCTATTTGCTTTTACCGACTAACGACAATACAAAAGAATTTTAAAATGGTTTTTCGCAGTATTTATATTTTATCTGTGGCATTACAACTCTTCCTACTGACGAAAAAATAAAGATTGAAAGTTGCATAGAATTTTCCAAACGATATAAATAAAATTGAAAAAATACGTAAAAGCATTAAAAATATTTACTCAAATTTAAGATTTAAGCTCATTAGAGGAGAAATTATATTTCTGGACAAAAGAAAAGAAAAACTAATAAACTAATCTGAGCCATTAAAGAAAAATATTCCTGAGAGCTTTACTAACGCAAAAATAAAACGGTCCAATTTTTCTCGTTCTGCTTCTTATTTCAGTCCTCAGTCTCTAAAGGGAAATGAAAGAAGCAAGAACCTAAAATATATATAATGATGATATCTGATATATGATGAATAAGTCTGAAAAAAGATTGTTTATTTCTGGTACTTCATGAATCTACAAAACTCATAACAGATTATTATTATAGAATCGCAGAATGAGAAATTCAATATCTACGGAGCTAAATAAAGGAAAACTTACTATTTTCATCCAAAGTGAAAAGCATCGTGATTCTATTGCACGTGTATATATATATATAATAGTAATAACGGCAATATATTAAAGTAGATTTTTTTTTCTTATTTTAATGACCACACCACTCCCTTTCTCCTGAAAGATTCTTGTGGTTAAGGTTGTTCTGTACTAACTCTACTGGATTCGCTCCCCTCAGTGTTAACCTATGGAGAAAATGTGTCCAAGGATCGCGGACTTGGAATGAAAGATTTTTTTTTAATAAATTGTACTCCGTAATAGAGAAAGAAATTTGACACCTTTGGGCATTTTTCGTTTAAAAAAATGCAAATAATATTTTAAAACTTAAATTATTCGAAGCAAAAATCAGGTATAGTGTGTTTTAAACGCTCCTGAATTCCTTTGGTGGACGCAATTTATAAAATGAATCCTGTTGCAAGGTACAGAAAAGTTCAGGCTGTCTGAAAATAAATTTTTATTGGATTATCAGCTTTTATGTAGCTGTAAATAACAGACGCATTTTCTCCATAGGTTAACACTGAGTTGAGCAAATCCGATAGGGTTAGTACACAGCAGCCTTAAAGTTCTCTTTGAAATTGAAGGTCGGAAACCTCGACTTACCCTCTTTTTCAGTCACAGATACTGAAACGATTACACAGTCACCAGAATTTAGGTGAGTGACGTCTGCTTTCGCTGATTTCATATATATATATATATATATATATATATATATATATATATATATTATATTATATTATATATATATATATATATATATATATATATATATATATATATATATATATATATATATATATGTATATATATCACAACTATTTTTATTCATTATTTAAAGTACAAAATGGGCATCTTAACCTCCTCTGAACATCGCACATGTGCCTTACAATTGCCCGTTTTCAGCTGTTAAAATATGTCTCTCTTCAAACTTTAGAATACAAAGCAAATTCCCGTAACTGCTGAATCAGGCTTTCTCTATTATTGGATAGTTTGCTGAAAAGTTCTCTATATGTTGTACGAATGTGAATAAGCACTATGTGTACTCACTTACATGTCATTACATTATAATTATTTTCCCCAGTACGAATTTTATAGAACGTTATTACGAATTTACCCGACTGCAGACTGTAACGAACGTATACCACAGCTTTTAGATACAGCGAAATGGAAGGAAACTTACGGTCTCGATCCAATTTCTTCCGAGACAGAACGAAAGAAATATCCGTTGAAAATGTAACTACACCAAATATTACTAAAATTAAGTTTAATTTCGTATGATCAAAGACAGGGGTTAAATTTGTTCCAGATATAAAGCGTGAAATATTTAAACGATGTCTTCGTTATAAAAAAAGTGTTAATAAAAATAGTAGCTCGAAATTCTAAAAGTCATTTTAAAAGTGTGGGGGCTTCAACCCCGCGGTTGAACTACGAAAACACATTCCGATGTTGGCTAGACTCCAATCTTCTTGAGTACCCTTATTCCTTACTAATGTTCTTTATAGTGAACTGAATAGTTACGGGCATAGTTAGTGATTCAGTGGAGTAATACAAAAGAATAACCTTTAATTTACAATGATCGTTTCAGTACTTCGAGGATTTAGTTGGAGACAATGCATTTTACAAGATAATCCTATGCGAACTTTTATTACCAGTGAGTGGATATTGAGAAAATACATGCAAAGGGCAAAAAGGAGAAAATTTTCTGAGAAAATTTTGTGGGAATGCTTCTTACAAGAAAAACTGCTTTACAGTTATACAATAATTAATGAAGCCTCCCTATTTTAATTAAGGAAAACTCGAGGGATTTTAACATTTTATTAAATCGATTTTACTTTCCTTTTCTGAACGTTTTTTAAAACCAAGTTTTCCCAGAATAAATTAAAAGGTTTTCAGAATATATTCTTGAGATAAGAATATGTTATTATTTTAAATATATGCAGTAAAATAAACAGTTTATAGAAAGAATAATTAGCATTAATGGAACAGATCCGTTATAACGAGTGAAAAATCCCGGGTTTTTAGAATTCTATGAATAAATATTGCTTTCCTATTCTGGCCGAAATTTAAACAAAATTTTTCCGAGAATAAATATTGAAAAGTTTTTGATGTTATACACTTATTACCGGTGTATGTTATTATAATAAATAGTCATTAAAATAAACAGCTTTCAGGAGGTGTAATTACTAGGCACAGGCATCGTACAGTCTGTTTATCAAACAGATATTACGTTTCATACTGATATACATAATTTAAATTAACTAGGCTCTGAAATTATTTATTTTTAGAAATTTTACTGTAATAAATGTACAGTAAAATAAGGGCCTGTTCACATAGAATCCTTTATCGTCAATGTTACTCGTATTGAAATATATTTAGCCAATTACAAACCGCCAAACGATTAGCCAAGAAATTGTAAAGGCCTATGATTGGTTTAGAATTTGACAATACGAGTAACGCTGACGCTGAAGGGATTCTATGTGATCAGGCCCTAAACGGTTTCTTAAAATGCTAAGGAGTAGGAGGGGTAACTTTCTGCGATGGGCTGAACCCGAAGAATTCAGAAGTTGGACAGCCTGTGTTCATAATTATTTTAAATTGGTAATTTCTATTGATTTATGTAACAAATAATGCAAATTAGCAAAAAAGTGTTTAACAAAAAATAACGAGATGAAATAAATATATGAAGTTGTAAGGCATGGAATCCAAAAAAATGAAAGCTACCCACATCATAGGGATAGTTGAGGTGATACATCATCAGGTTGAGGTGTAGAACATCAGCCTTGAGGAAACCCGGGATAGATCAACACCTCCTTAGGAGGTGTTGGATAGATTCGGGGCCCCGCAAGACGGCGGTTTCAGTGATCCTGACCATTAGAATGAACAGCAATGGACATTAGTGTTGGATCGGATATGAAATGACGTATTATCCAGTATCTATTAGCGGTCTAAGCAGAGATTTGTACAGCTAAATATGAAGATAAAAATAAGACTAAAATCTTCTTTAATATAAAAATAGTTTATTTATTATAAACAAAACATTGCCGAAAAATAAAGAAAGATTTAACATAAATTCTAACATAGGAAAACCACACACTTCATCTTTAAGGTACGCATTATATATAGAAAACGATGGGAATAGCCACTTCCCCAACTAATCATCACCAGTTACAAAATACGGAGGTTTGCCGTTTATAACACTAAATTAGCATCTAAACCAACTTTTTTGAAATAATATTAGTGTACGTGAGATACGTTGGTTTCTATGAGGTGGGCAGTTCCATGTCAAGACATATTTGCAACAATTAAGAACATAGCCAAATATTCACAAAAATAAGCATCGTCCAAAAAATAAATGAATAGAGAAAAATATGTGAAGGCCAAAATCTAGTGTCACTGGCCACAGAGAGAAATATGTAAGGATCATTTTTAATAAATGGGAGTGCCTCACATCGCCAGAATAGTTTAGATGATAAAATACTCGTATTGAAATTAAAAGACCCGAGTTCAAATTTCCGACATTACAAAGTTGTAAAAAAAGAATTGGAAATGCGATCACATACACTGATACCATTTACAACTTCTTCTTTGCAAAATGATATGAAAGTTTGAGTGATTAAAGTAACTGCGAACGAGTTTTCGGATATGTATCATATTCTTTATAGAACCATGAAACTCGAGCTTTCCAAAAAGATGATCACTTCTTAATCTCTTCCGAACATTCTTTCACTGAAGCACTGCAGTCAAAAACCCTGCACGAAATGTAGGATGAAACGAACATGGTCACAGTTATCTCTCAAGCTGACACATCAAATCTGATAAAAACCAAATTTTGAATTGATTTTTACAGAACACTACAAGCTTTGAGATGGGAGGGAGAAACACTGCTTTATTGACTGTTGTGCCGAAACTGAATTAAATCAGGCGTATCTATCTACACATCTGTGCTCTCTTATACGGGTAGCCAATATTGTGTTTGTTTTCTTAAACTTTGAAATAACGATCGTGTTTCACAGATTAAGAAGTGTCGAAATTCTCCCGTGTTCTATCTACACTGAGCTCATTCACAGCTAGACGTGATTCGTAGGCTGCATGTGCGAAAGAGATTAACCACATCTAAAATCGAAACTTTTTTAATCGGAAAAAAAAAATTCAGGAAAATGCACCCTATTGTAGAAAATACCCTCTTAGAATTCCATTTTCCAGTTAGACGGAGCTCTTCCACATTTTGTTACAATCATGCGGGAATTTCATAACGAAACATTTCCTCCGCTATGGGTCGGACGACAAGGGTGGATTGCCTAGCCCCCCATGTCCCCGTGGATTTCTATTTTGGGGGGTTATGTAAAAACACAAGTGTATTCAATTCAAGTTCGAAATCCGGATCATTTAAAAGAAAGGATCACTGAAGGTGTTTCGTCTATCACGGCGAATGTTCTCTGATGTGTATAGGAAAAGACTGAATATCGTCTTGACGTCTGCAGGGCAACTAAGGGAGCACACATCAAATTCATCTGAACAGGTTGTATGGTTCTATTTCTTATTTACCCCTTGAATCCTCTAACGGTCCAGGCACACTATAAAGTAACAGGCATAAATATAAATAATTCCTTTATTTTCTACGTAGAGGTAGACTAACATAGACCGACTTGGGGCTTCAAATAATAACACAACAGTACTGCAACTTGCGGTATTAAGAAACTGAACTTTAAAGTCGTAACGAACCCTTTCAGGCAGAATATACGTTCACTAACAATACCCGTAACCATCGGGCTCTGAGATAACTATCGAACTCGTGCAGCCACCTAGGCTAAATACTAATACGTGCTCTATCAGTTAAATACCGCTATCACCTTCAATCTAACTTTTCTCGACTCATTCGTATCTCTACTAATAGCGTAACGCACTACCGTACAAATCTCCACTCCCTTCTTGGGCTCTTGCCAACTCAGCGTGTGTGACTTAAATAGACCAGACACCTGCTCCGAACTCACTTCGACTGGCCTGCCCTGCGCAGCTACCAGAAATTTGCATCTGAGCAACACGCGAACCCTACAAGGTAAGAAACTTGGAGATTTTCTCCTCAATTTGAGGTATACGTCCTCTCTCTACAATGCTGTTCCGAAGCCATAACCATTAAAACCCCACTATTATTTTTGGGACACACTGTATTATAAATCTAAAAATAATGTTTTCTTTTTTAGATTTACTAGGATCTTTGCCCCTAGGCTCGCTACGCTCGCTTTCGTACGGGGCCTTCGGCCTCTAATAAGGCTTACTCGTAAAAAGGCTTAATAAGGCTTAAAAGGGAATATTTTACTCGTAAAAGGCTCCTAATAAGGCTTACTCGTAAAAAAATATTTGTTATTGCAATGTGATATTAACGTGACCGACTACGTTGAAAACATCGATTTTCGACAATTGGTCGAATTTGCTTTATTTGTGTTTCTTATACTTTGGACCTTCCTCTTTCCAAAACTATTTTTCTTTTTTCTCTACGTGAATTAGAAGAAATTTTATAGCCATTATAAAACATATCGTTTGATTCAAAATCAAACCGGAAGTAGAACTTCGTAACCGGAAGTTGTCCTAAAATTGCAATAATTTGCTCATTTTCAGCACTTAAATATAGTTTTTGTCTAATTTGAAGTTTCAATAATGTTTTCCCAACATCCTTAATACGTTTTGGCAGTTATATTATTAGTTTATTTTTGAAAAACTGGCAACAATTCAATTCTCGTGACTGCTTGTTTACATCGCCACGCTATTTCACTCTCTTTGCTTAAATTAAAAAATGAATGCTGTAGTAAAAACGGGTAAAAGAATATAATATAAACTGAAAGCAAGAAATACTGAATATAATATAAACTGAATATAATGTATTATAAAAGGAATATAATATAAACTAAATTTTATTTTAGTTTCTTTTAAATTATTTTACATCTTTTCTCTGTTAGGGCTAATAGCGAGATATATAGGGGTGATTCTCGGGCAATGTAACAGCTTCCACCCATTTACTGTTGTCACCCTTATGCGAAGGGATTTTCATCACTGTTGAATTATCAGCTTTAAAATTCAATTAAAAATCGAAATTTTGAGATAGAGACTTGAAATGAGGTTTATATGAATAAGAATGCTTTCAGCTTTCAAATGATGTAAATATTTCCTTTGTAAGATAAAAACTAGAGGAGCATCGATATTACATCTACATAGGGAACGATATTTCTTGAAAAAACTGTGTTTCATTTTTTGATGAAAATATTAGTCTGTTTTAAAATATTTTTAAACAAATGAAAACTAGTTTGAAAGAGAAATGTCTGTAGTCTTAGACTGTAAAAAGATCAAAATTCTACGATCATTTTTTGGCGAGTTATCGTAATCTGAAGATGAAAAAGTCAATATTTTCCCACAAAACATAAAAAAAAACTTAAAAACATAAAACATAAAACAAAACATAACATAAAAAAAAACATAAAAAAAAAACCTCAAGTCCGACGAAGATGAGAGATGTCTTACTTTAGTCCCCCCATTTTTCTGCATCCATTGGTATCACTCTCGACCCCATATCCCCAGCGGTTTCGGAGGAGATAGCGTGACAACTTTTTGACAGAGGAGGCAGCGGGAGTTACTTGTTTTTAGAATAGAGAGATAATAATATGCATCCTCCCAGACGGCTTCACGGGCTACAGAATGAGTACTGGCGGGTCGCATGTGGCCCGCGGGCCGTATGTTGTTCAGGCCTGATTTAGACGATGGTTGTGTGGACTGATTTATTGCACTTTGTCAGTGACCAATGGAAATGTAGACAAATTTTCCATTTGGAATTATTTTCTTTCCAGAACACTTATCAGCTATGCCTGGATGAGGAGCCTGTAAGAAGGGCTAAGTCCAAAGCTGCTGCTGAACGTGTATACTATACATCTCCGAGTCTGTGTCAGAGATTATTCGAATGTTAGAGCACTTACGAACGACAGAGTCAAAATACTCGATTTTGAGTTTTTTGTGTATGCAAGATTCAGTTTTAAGTATATTTCCCTACAGTATTTCCTCTTTTGCATACAAAAGTTCCATTATTTTTTAGTACTGCTTTCAAGTGTCGTGTTAGAAGTCTTAAACCTTTCTGGGCCAAGAGCCACGTCAATAAATTCGTAAGCTACATGGGCTATTCGAATGAATTGCAGGAAGCATTTTCAGTAGCAATACACATTGTACCTTTTTTAGTAACATAAAAAACTGTACTTGTATACAGCTGTATTACGAATAAAATTAATTGATAATAAGGTTCTCGAACTGCAGCAGGGATTCAAGTCAATGCTGTCTTTATGGCAAACTTGATATCATTCTTATTTCACTAAAGCGTCTTAATTGACATAAACAGGTGTCATCTGTGATTTAGACACTGTCCTCCTCATGTTTTTTTTTTTGTATCAGAAAGGTTATTTTCTATTTTTGATTTTAAACCACTCATAAAACCACTGTATAACCACTGCATATTTAGTATCAATTCTGGTTTCAGATTTGTTTCCTTCGTTCTCGTTCCAAGAAATAATACAAGGTATGCCCATAAATAAGAAAAATATTATTCACCTTCAAATAAATTTATCTCTTTCCAGCGTTTCTTCAAGTCATCGAAACACTGCTTATAGGCGTTGGAACTAACCGTTCGCAAAATTTTACTTAACATTTGATTTAATATCCAAGATGTTTAAAAATGTCTGCCCTTTCATGGTCATCTTAAGCTTCGGAAAAAGGAAAAAATCAGCTGGCGATAAGTCGGGAGAATATGGTGGGTGATTTATCACTGTAATTGAATGCTTAGCAAGATATTGTTGTACAGAAATTGCTGTATGGGGCCAAGCATTATCGTGTAAAAGAAACCATTGCCTAGAATCAAACAGTTCCTTCCTAACTCGCCTTGTCCTGTTTCTTAATCGAAAAAGAACCTCCTTGTAAAAATACTGATTAATTGTTTGTTTTTCAGAAACAAATTCGTGGTGAATAAATCCTTTCTAATCAAAAAATGAAATCAGCATCACCTTAGTCTTTGATTTTGACATCCGTGCTTTCTTTTTTGTATGGGAGAAGACGGTCCTTTCCACTGTGCACTTTGTCTTTTTGTTTCTGGGTCGTATTGTAGACACCAGGTCTCATCTCCTGCTATAGTACATTTTAAGAAATTGTTGTCCTGTTGCGCAGTAGTCAGAAAATCTTCACAGAAAGCTTTTCTGTCTTCTTTTTGCTGTTCTGTCAAAATCCGAGGCACAAATCGAGCACAAACTTTTTTATTTTCAGATTTTTAATTAAAATTAATCTATAACTTTCTTTGCTTATCCCAAGCATGTCTGAAAGTTTCTGAGTTGTTACACATCTATCAGCTTTTACCAAAGAACGAATTTTTTCCACATTTTCCTCATTCTTTGAAGTTGAAGGGCGCCCTGTCTTTGGTTCATCTTCAATGCTTTCTCGCCCACATTTAAAGCGGTTGTACCACTCATACACTTGTGTTCGTGATAACGATGCATCACTATATATTGGTCAAATCCCCTCTAAAGTTTCGGTAGCAGATTTACCTAATTTGTAACAAAATTTAAAGTTACAACGTTGTCCCATTCCGAAGCAAATGTTTTTGTACAATGCCTTCTCTGTAAATGAAAATTACTACGGCGTTTTGATATGCAAACGACTAAATAACCAGTTTAAACTGGCTTTAACAAGAGTTGAGATGTCACTCTTTCTAGCCAGGTTTCTTTCACTTTTTATTTTATCGTTTGATCTTTTAATTTGTCCGGTTACTTTATGGCGCACCTTGTATTTTTAACTATAAATTATATAGAGGCATGTTGCGTTTAGTCCTGTCACCGGGAAGCGTTTAAAAAAACTCGAGTATCACATTACCAACATCTCACGCACAAGAGTAAGGGCCTGTTCACATAGGAGTCCGTTGCGTTGCGTTAAGGAAAAGATTTCGTTGAGACGAAAATAAACCAATCATAGGCCTCCAAACGATTAGCAATGAAATTTTTAACGCCTATGATTGGTTTATTTTCGTCTCAACGTCATCTTTTCCTTAACGCTACGCAACGGACTCCTATGTGAACAGGTCCTAACAATGAATTTAGTGACATGTAAGAAAAGAGAAAAAATTGTTCCTGCAGCTTGCGGTGTTTGTGTCCTATGGTTTCTTGGTAATTAGCATCGTTTAAGAATTTTTATGAATTTTAACTTAAAATTAAGATTTCCAAAACATATATCCGTATCCGTCATACGCGGTTTTGGAATTCTTAACTGTATCCGATATCCATCCAATATCTTCCAGATATCCCCAACTGACATTTTTTAAAATTTTCCACGTGAAATAGTCGTTGAAATTTGAATTTTCACATATTATTTTTTGATTTGTGAAATATTTGGGAAATCAGTTTTCGAAATTTATTTAAGAAAACACATTGTGCATTAAAACAAAAGTTAGCATTAAATTCGTATAAAACGTAGTTTAGTATTTTATTTTTTATGAGCGTTACGGTCAACTTTTTGCTACACGAGGGTTAATTAGACAGGAACCTACAGTTTAAAGCCGATTCCGACCGGTTACAAACATCCATGCCAACAGCGGTACTCGAACCCACAGGGTCTGAACCGAATGCCAGCGCCCTAGCCATTCGGCCATCACATGGCCGTATAGAAAGTGAAACGCCCATTTCACAAGCTTTTGGATCGCGAAAAAATGACAACATTACGGCCGTAATGAAATGTCTTGTTGATCCTACAAATGTTCCGACAAAATCTGTTCGAAGTTTTGCTACAGCTCTTGCGAAGAGACTTTTCCCCGATGAGACTATACCGCGTTCTGAGGATGAAGACGAACGACATTTTGTGTGAAGAATTTCGAATCCCATGGTGAACTAGAAAATAATTACATGAAGAACTAAATTCATAATTTCAAATGCGTCAAACGTTAAACATGTAAGAATATCAAACGACAGCGGCACTTTAAAGCAGGAATTTAACATCTTTAAGAGAACGGACACAAAATCTTGAATTGGCACTGAAACCAGCGAAACCGCCTTATAGAGATTCGGAGATCTCTTGAAGTCGATTCCAGAATCTGTCCAGAATCTTTTACGATTCTGGAAATTTCGGTACAAAAATTAGATCTAGGCTTTCTTGCGTATTACTGAATGCATTAGTATTTCTGAAATGAAGGATTTATTTGACTAGTGGTCCAACTCTATTCTTGTTCATTTTGAGATACAGAGCCTTAAAGTCTGATGAGTGCTAAGAAATGACTGCTGAAGTCTGATTTGTAATGCCCTCTGTTGGCAGCAGAAATAAGCTGGAGGTGTACCAGTTTTAAAATAAGACAGAAATGACTTGTATGAACATGAAAGTGAGGCTAACTCCATTTTTTTAAACAGTGGAGTTGGACCACTATTCAAATAAAGCCTTCAAATATTATTATTTAAATTTTTTTTTAAATTAATTGAATTTTGTAATTTAAAATTTAAAAGTAATAAAAGCAATATTTGTACAGTTCAAAAGTATTTATTTTTATTCGGTCATCCGGTATTCACCGGATAATTTTAAAATTACCATCCGATAGCCGAGTTTATAGAAAGTCCGGATATTTTGAAACCCTACTAAAATGGTGTGAACTGGTTCAAAGGCTGCAGGACACGGATTGATTACCCCTTACTTTAACCTTTAGCTTACAGGACCCATTTTTCCAATTCTCTCTTTAGAACGGGAAATTTCATACCCCCTTTGTAAGAACGGCCATTAAGGGGGTTATATAAATATATATATATATATATATATATATATATATATATATATATATATATATATATATAAATAAATATATATATCGTCACGTGAATGCAAGAACTACGTAACTCCAAAAAAATTAGTTTTGAGATATCTGGCTATTTATAGCTAGATTACATAAGAAGTGAATGCAATAGTTAAAAAACTCACTTTGCTGCTAACCTAATGCCATCTATTGGCTAATGTAATAATTAGACAAACAGAACGACGAGTATTTTCTCACTGGAAGAAGTAAACATTTGAGATCTTCAAGAACTTGAAAAATCGAGTTACCTACTTCTTGCAATCAGGTGACGATATATATATATATATATATATATATATATATATATATATATATATATATATATATATATATATATATATATATATATATATATATATATATATATATATATATATATACATATATATATATATATATATATATATATATATATATATATATATATATATATATATATATATACATATATATATATATATATATATATATATATATATATATATATATATATATATATATATATATATATATATATATATATATTTATTCATTTTTGGGCCCGTATTCTTGGGATACATGCTATCCCACCCCGTAAGGAAAAGGTTAAAAGAAATATGTACTAGTTTCAACATTAATGAAATACTGGCCAACTTCTGCAGGTGACCATCACGAGAATTTATCAGATTATTTTTTTCACTTCCTACCTAAAATCCCAAATCTGGTAATGAAATACAAAAGACAGCTGAGTTTTCTTTTGTTCCCCTAATTGTTTACCAACAGTCTGAAGAATAGAAAAAAAAACGTGTTGTGTTCCCGTGTCTCCGTTGTTTGTTCTGCATGAGTGATTTAAGAAACTGGTAAGGGTAGTAATTGCCGTCTCAAGAAGTTTATTTTTTTTTTCAGAATATTATGACCTAAAAAAACAGGATCAACAAAGGTATTGTTAAAGTTAAAAGTGATCTCAGGCACAAAGCCGGGCAATTTTTTTTTTTTTGTACTGGGCCGAATGAAAAACATTAAATTGTTTGGGTTTAAATAAAAGCACTTATGTGGGCTAACTTTTGTTAATTTACCAGACCACCCGGCACCCGCTGGACGTAAAATTTGATACGCAAAATCCTTACACAAATTTAAAGAATTTAAACTTGCTATCCGAATTTGAATAATCGATAACCCCCAAATTCCACTACCCCTGCACATTTGAATCACATTTCAAGTTTCGAATTCCTGCTTCGTGTAAACATGCTAGTGATGCGCCATGAAATAATATTTAAAAGGATTAGTTTTCATCACCTGCCATTCAGAATTTTATAAGTTTTGAAAGAGTCTTTTCACCTACTCTGGGATCCTAGGCCGAAAATGGCAACATTGAAAGGAATTTTTCATCCGAATTTTAATGACGAAATGACTTCGAAATCTATATATATAAAACAGTTCCGTAACTGACTGACTCACTGACTGATTGATTGACTGACTGACATACAACGCACAGACCAAACCGCTGGACCTAAAGGGCTGAAATTTTGCATGGCGATTCTTCTTATAGTGTAGGGGTGCACTAAGTAAGAATTTTGAAAAATTCTTAGATTTTTTTAAAATTAAATTTTTAAGCTGTTTTAGTAACTTCTTTTAAGTTTGCATTTAAAATAATAATCTGAGGGTTATAAAATCTATATCACGAGAAAGATCATAAAAATTCCTTTAAAATGAAATATTTTTCGAATCTTTACCTTCACTTTCTGATTTTTGGTGAATTTTTAAAGATTAATTTTTAGAATTTAATTTATTAAATGCTGATCACGTGATTTCTATTTCTGTTACTTTAAATAAATTTATCGTCACGTGCATAACAACGTAATAGACAAAAAAATTTTTTTTTTTTCTTGCTGATGCGGCAGACGATTGAACATTATCCAAAAAATATTAAAATACAGTAAAAGATATGTTCCTCGAACTGTACTATATTAACTGTACTATACTCTTTAGTATGTCCTATTAGATTTAATTTGAACATTTCCTTCTACATTATTTTATCAATAAAAATATCCCTCACGATTTTTTTTATAAATATATAAGTTTTTTTACATCAGTTGTATACATTGATTGTCGTATTTATTATAAATAAATAAATAAATAAATAAATAAATACACATATATATATATATATATTGGCATTAATTGCATATATTGACCGTTGTATTTAATTTGAATGTACTCCTTAGCGAAGTGCGGTTTTTCAGCTAGTATATTTATAAATAGCTATAACTTGCTAACCCGTGGTCCGATTTCAATGGAACTTGTTTTATTTATTCTGTTTCAGTTCCTTCCGGCTTACCGCATTTTTAAAGATATGGTACTCAATGAAACTTTCGATTAAAGATGGAGGTCTTATGAAGTTCATATTTTTTAGATGATAGACTGGAGCGCACATTATGTTTTCTGTGTTTGCGATGAGTCACCCTCACACGAGTATCCTATGGACATGTTTATTGAGAAATTCTCTCACCAGACTGGACGGTTTCTTACGGACGGTGTTTTGCTACTTGTCAATATTTCAATTAAAGACAAAACTATTAATTTTGAAGCGGTATAAATATTTCAAAAAAGTCTCACTTGCTGTAAGCAATGATATGGTTCTTGCCATCGTGGACAGTCTTTGAGTATTTTCCTCCTATATACTCAAAAGTATTGATAGGTTTGTCTACCTGTTTGGCCAGAGTGTCCATCCTGCTTGCGATGAATTGAGGAGCTTTCCTTTTTAGCAACTTTTAACTGTGAAGTCCGGAGAGAGAGGCTGTCTACTCGGCAGAGCCAAGTGAAAAGCATTTTAAGTTTATCTTTCCCGGGAAAAGACTTTTCAGTAATTGAAAAATATACAAAAAAAGGAAGAAAAACATAATTTACAACCGTAGTCACAGTATAAAGCTACGGTTGTAAATTATTTTATTTTTTGGAAAATTTCAAGGAGTTTCGATGAATAAGGTTTTTTTAGCCATACAACCTTAAGGCCGCCTGCACACGAGCAACTCAAAAGAAACTGATAACTGACTCAAATCACAAACCAGTCCGTGATGAGTCGCAACCTATGTAATTGAATGGAGCCAAGCACACGACGCAACTGGTTACAAACCCGTCGGACGGGTTTGTAACCAGTTGCGTCGTGTGCTTGGCTCCATTCAATTACATAGGTTGCGACTCATCACGGACTGGTTTGTGATTTGAGTCAGTTATCAGTTTCTTTTGAGTTGCTCCGTGTGCAGACGGCCTTATTGTCAAAATAGAAACCAACCACTGCTCTTACAGAATCTGCCAAAATGTGTCAGTAATATAAAATTGCGCCACATTTGTAAGAGTATGATACTCTCGAAATGACGACAATAGATCAAAATAAGTTTTGTTAGAATCGGAACATCAGGTTTTTTCGAATTAATAAAAATTTTTCAGGCGGTTGTTACGATTAACTTCCTTTCGGCAGTTTTTTGGATTTGCTCAATTTTTTTGCCCGGTGATAAATACCCTCTATTAATGATCGTTAATATAACATTAAATTCAAAAGTAGTCAGATTAGAACAGAAATAACCTCTAAAACTTTGAAAAAATGAACTGTTGCTCATCTGAAGTACAGACGCTTTTAATCATATCTCAAAGGGATGTGATTTCAGCATTCATTTTTTTTCTAAAATGGGAGATTAGTTTTAATTTTATTGCTTCCGTCTGTCTACTGAAAGAACAGGAATTTTTCGTTTACGGGTAAGCTAATTTATATTTAGAAATAAGTTCCGAGCTCGGCAGATGTGTAGCTGTTAACCGAGGGAAATAAAAAGGAAATTTTTAATAGATGGCAAATTAACCAAAAATGTCATCAAAAAAGCTCTTTGAAGAGGTAAGGCACGTTACTTCTCACAATAATAACAATTTGATTCCGATTTTTGAATGATAGATAGATTGTAAGTCAAGTAGAATTAATGTTAAAAAAAAAAAAGGCTTCGGTTCCATGCAGCATGAAAATTACCTCGAGTTTTCGTAATCTATGGATAGGGGACTATGTGTTACAGTTGTATACGGACGAAAATTAAGGGAAAATATTTGACAAATTCACGAAAAAAAAACGCCACCAAAAACATTGGTGTTGAGAAAAGTTGCTTTTCAAGTATCCAAAAGCAATACCGGCCATGCCCGAAGGCATACGGTAAGTAATGACTGACGACTAGACGTGTGATGGCTTACAAACTTCAACAATTAAATTATATTTCTTACATAATTCAAAACAGCAAAGTTCAAAAGCCTCGTAGCTCAATACACGAGGAAAACTCAAATACATCCATAACTACAATTAATCATATACAGTGATTTCCGCTTATAAGAATCACGTTTGTTATTACTGTTTTTTGATTCTTATAAGCGGTTGATTCTTATAGCCGAAATTTAGGTTTTTGGAGAGACACACACACACCTATATATACACATATTAGATAATTTACCTTAAAATACTCTTTAATTTACGTTAATTATCTTTTATTAAAATTATTTTTTTATAATTTTAAAAATACAACTTAATTTCTAGACCTATAAGTAGATACACATGAGTATCTAAAGCCAGATTTTAAAATGTCACTGAGAATGAGCAGAAAGCAATTTTTTTTAAAAATTGTGAATTATCGCTAGTTAAACAGCGCGAAATAAACAGTTTCCATGAGGTTTAATCTTATATTTCACAAACATAATTATCATAAAAATAAAAATGGCAGAGAAAAGTCTAGAGAGACTCCTCGAAAAAAACGTGTTTGTCATTAAAACTTGTCACTGAGCATGCGCAGAAACAGTGAGTTTCTAAAGACAGATTTAAACATGCCACTAAGCATGCGCAGAAATCAATTTTGAATTGTAAATTATCGCTCATTAATAGAAATTACAAAGGTTACAAAAACCAAATTTGACAAACCTACAGATTACAATCTTTCGTTTAAGACCAAAATGAAGTAAATGGATGCAATAGTTTTTTCTCACGGACTGCCCAAAAAGTCGGCTTAGCAACTTAAATACAGTGGTTTCCGCTTATAAGAATCACGTTTATTATTACTGTTTTTGATTCTTATAAGCGGTTGATTCTTATAGCCGAAATTTAGGTTTTTGGACAGGCACACACACACCTATATATATATATATATATATATATATATATATATATATATATATATATATATATATATATATATATATATATATATTGGATAATTTACCATAAAATACTCTTTAATTTACGTTATCTTTTATTAAAAATTATTTTTTATAATTTTAAAGTAGATACACATGATTATATAGTAAGAGAAGAAAAAAATCCAATATTTGTTACAACATACCTGCTTAACAGTTTTTAACATTTCGACTACAGGAAGGGAGCAAGAAAAAGTTTTCTGTGGTAGTTTGACGTAATGAATTTTACAGGAGGCTGTTTATACCTCTTCCAATACTAATAGTCTCAGACAAAGATTCACCTTCTAGCTTACGTTTCACGATTTGATAACGTGCTACTAACAGTAATATCACCTTAGCCTAAGTCAGTGTTTCTTAACCTTTTTGGCACAATGGACCACTTTAAAAATTTTAAATATGTCACGGACCCCTCTGTGAAAAAAAAAAATTGCTTAAACATCATTTATTACAAAATATATTCTGTTTTATTATTTAATTATTTTAATATTTTTATTTCAATAGTATAAAAAATTTGAAGAAATTAAAATTTTTAATGTGAAGGCTGTTGCTGCTTTTCCTTGATTAACAGATTGAATTGAGGGATGGTTTTCGACAAAGCAATGCGCATATCATGTTCGATATTCAGTCGATTTCGATGTTTTGTTTTTATTGTGACAAGTGTGGAAAATCCCGCTTCGCAAAGATATACTGTAGCAAACGGGATAATGGCTGCCATAGCTCGTTTTACAAGCAATGGGTAGGCTTCTCTTAAAGAAGACCAAAACTCTCCAAGAGTTTTTGAATCGAAATCCATTTTTAACAAGGACTTTGTTTTCAAATCAATTAGCTCATCTTTGGCAAGGTTCATGTCATCGATACAGTCAATATCACAAAGAAAAGGATTACGAATCCACAACTCATCTTTTATATTTATTCCATCCGAATTGAAATATTTTTCAAATGAAACTTGAAGTACTTCCAGGTGTTCACAGATTTCATTTTTCAAGTTATTCAATAACAAACTATCTTGCCGAGATCCATTTTCAAAAAGCACTTCGTCCAACATTTGAAAGTTTGCATATATCCCATTTTGAATTCTAATTTTCCAAAGTGACATTTTCAATAAAAATGCCTGTAGTTTCTCAGTGGCATCCATAATTGTTGTATCAGGCCCTTGAATTGAAAGACTTATATCGTTCATGTGGTTAAAAATGTCTGCCAGGTAAGCCAATTTACATATAAAATCTTTTTTCTTGAAATATTCGAAGAGTGAGTTATCTTTTTCTTCTGAAAAAAGTGATACTTCTGTCTTCAACATGAAAATTTGTTTCAAAACCTGCCCTCGTGACAGCCAGCGCACTTCCGTGTGGTACAGAAGTACCTCGTGTTCTGCGTTCATTTCTTGACACAGTGTTTTAAAAAGACGATGATTAAGAGCTCTACTTCTAATAAAATTCACAGTTTTAATAACTATTGACAATACTTCTTTTAAGCTGGTTGGAAGAGTTTTTGTAGCCAGTGCATGTCTATGTAAAAAACAATGTGCAACAATAACATTAGGAGCCTCTTTAGTTACCAAATGGGCAAAACCAGATTTATTGCCAACCATCGCAGGTGCTCCATCCGTACAAAGTGAATGAAGTTTTTGTTTCCAGTCGAAGTCGTGTTTGGAAAAGAAAACATTTAAAATCGCTAAAACATCAACTGCCTTTGAAGTTTGCAAAAGAGGCTCACAAAATAAGAATTCTTCTTTGATAGTATCAGCAGACACGTAACGAACAAAAACAAGAAGTTGACTACAATTCGAGATGTCTGTAGTTTCATCCAGTTGCATACTAAAGGGAAATGGCGATGCTTTCAATTCATCGATGATCTGTTTCAAGATATTGCAAGAAATTTCAACTATTCTTGAATGTATCACATCATTGGACAATGGAATAGCCTCAAGCTTTTTTCTCTGTTCCAGTCCACAAACTAATTCAACCATTTCCAGCGCACATGGCCTAATTAATGTCTCTCCAATAGTATGCGGTTTCTTACTTTTGGCAATACGATATGCAACTCTAAAAGATGCCTCAACCAAAGGTTTTTGTGGAATACCAAATCCAAGTTTGGTTAATGTTCCAGATTTCGAAAACTGGGCTTTCTTCTTTGTAAAAAATTCTAGATCTTTAGATGCATTTTCAGGATGAAGAGATTTGAAATGCTCTATCAATTTTGCCGGTTTCATACTGGCGTTTGCCAAAACTTTTCCACACAGAAAGCATTGTGGCTTTTCAACACCGTCCGATTCCTTCATGCAGCAGAATCCATATTTTACATAATTTTCATCATACTTCCTTTTTTTGGACATTTTGGGCTACAAAAAATATCAAATAATCAAATGAAACATTAAGAATTCACTCGAAAAAACTGTGACACAAAAAAACACTTGAAAAAAAAATACTTTAATTACAACTTATGAAAAAGTAAAACAAATATTTTGTTTTAAAAATTTGCAAGAACTTTGCGGAACTGATTTTAACGTCACTTTATTTCCAAGTGAAGTAAAATTCAAAGGCTACTTTGTGTTTCTAAAAATTTCAAATTTTATATGGTTTGCGAATGTTCTTTTCCTCGTATTGTGGAGGTCTCTATTGGGAAATGGCAGACAGACGGCTTATAGAGGTTGCCCGTGACAAAAAAGTTTTTTTTTTAATATTGATGCAAACATTTTAAAAATTAGGAGCAGTCGGCGGACCCCCAAAATATGACCACAGGTTAAGAAACCCTGGCCTAAGTGATACTGGACAATTCGAAGATTTATGTGTTTCAGGGTCCAGGAAGCAGCGACCAAGATGTGGGAGGTGGGAAAAAAGAGTCCCTATTTTTGTTTGTCAGTGGAGAAAAGTGAAATCGGACCCGGACGGGTAAAGATGCCCCGGGTCAAGCTAATAGGATAGTTTTGTGCTAAAGCGTTTAAGGGGAAACTATTATGTTATGTATAACAAAGAAAGGGATGAATTTTACGACTATATTCCATCCCATCTTATCAATCTTTCTAAAAAAAAAAAATAAAGAACTTCGTACCATTTGAGGGCTTAAGTGGCTTTTTTGGAAAAATGAAAGGAAAGCGAAGAGTGTAAACTGATTCTTAAAACCGGTGGATTGATTCTTTAAAGCGAAAATTTTAACATGGAAATAATACATTTGTTTTTGTTTTCGCGATATTGATTCTTATAAAAGGTTGATTCTTATAACCACTGAACACTATAAGCGGTGATTACTGTATATAAAATTACTACAATTTTACTACAATAGAATCACAATTGATACATAAAATACAAAATTTACTGTCAAATATAAATAACAAACCAGAATCATAAACTTAACTTTAAATCTTAAAATAGCACCTTTACAAACAATATAAGTATAACCATTAAGCACATAAAACATGTTCAAAAAATGTAAACAACTTACAAGCAATTTAAACAAAGCCAATAAACTTACTGTATAAGCTCATACACAGTACAACCTATAACTGCATTAGACTGCATTACTTTTCAAAGATAATAAATTAATTCGGATTCTTGGAACATGAATAACACGAAGGAAATAGAGAACTAAATTATCACAAAATAAAGCCCAAGTTCTAAGCAATATCGAAATTACCTTGATTTTTTTTTATAAAAACATTCTTTTAAAAACACTCTTCTCAAAAACATTCTTTTGGTGAGCTAAAATAAGCTACTTCTAAAAAAAAAAAAGAATTCTTTTAAAAATCTTTATTAAGTAATAATCTGAAGATATCTTTCTATACCTAACAAAATACAAAATATCCTTTTCTAAAAATCCTCCCATAAATTCGAGGCACGTCTTATCGTCCAGTGCGTCTTATGCTTCGAAAAATACGGTATGTCTAAATCACGTATGAGTATTTTTGCATAACTGTATATCTATTTTTTATTTCTCAAGTGCACTGACTGGTGTTATGAAATTTTACAGTATCAGGCTGTGTGACCTGAGTCGCATTATATAACGAAAATTATCTTGAATTTTATCAGCTGTCGTTATTGCGAGAGTTTGCAATTTTGGCCTTGCGACACTGGGAAAGGCACGAAGGGTTGCATAGCTGTTCTTGCCCACCAGTTCATGTTTTTTTATTACTTGTACCAAATTACGTCACATCTAGTTTTTTTTTTTTTTTTTAAATTGCACTGAATATGAGTATCCCCACATAAAAGGTTATACATCTAAACCAGTGGTTCTTAAAGACTACTGTGTACTACAGGCCCTGATTTTCCATTAGGCCCGGTAGGCCCGGGCCTAGTGGTCAACCAAAATTTTTATTTAAAAAGAAAGAAAAATTCTTAATTCAATCTTTTTTAAATTTTGCATTTTTTAATAGCAATTTTTTCATATATATCCTTTCAAATTTGAGAGATTGGTTCATCATATGTATAGTTATATGTATAGTTCATCATATGTATGTTATAGTGTATATAAGGGATTAATAAGTTTTTCTGGTTGCATTGTATTGGTGTTTTAATGATGAAGTTAATATGCTGTATTGCTTTTTGTTCTCTGATAATGATGTGCCGAGCAGATGTCTTCGTGAGCGGCATTTATTTGTAAATGTCTACAGGAAATTTAATTACATAGGTAATTTCTCTTTGTACAAATTTTATAAATTTTTTAACCATCTTTCAGAAGACCTTGATATTTTTAATATGCCCTTTACTGTTTTTAAGGCTAAATGTTTGCAACTTCTATGTTCGTAATTCATGTATTGTTTTGTGTATTGTATATGTATATATTGTTTATGTAGCTTTGTAAGTTTGCTTTGGTGTTTCTTTTGTCTGTGTGTTTTAAGTTGTATCTTCATGCAACACTGTAATTGGAATTTTCTGTAGTGTGCATTTTGAATAAATAATTATCACCGAACATAATGTTCTAGGCTTCTACGCTTCAAATAGCTAATTCTTGGTAAAATGGCACTTTCACAATGATACATGATTATTTTTGTTGAGTGTCAATTTTGGAAATTTTACTCCCACATCAGTGTTAGGGGGACCCCATCCCGAGTTGTGCCTATAGTCAAGAATTTTCTAAATCGGGCCCTGGTGTACTAACCCTACTGGATTCGCTCACGTCAATGTTAACCTATGGAGAAAATGCGTCCAAGAATTGCCGACTTGGATTGAAAGATTTTTTTTTTTTTTTTAATTTGTACTCCGTAATAGAGACTGAAATTTTAGACCTCGGAGCATTTTTCGTTTTTTAAAAAAATTCAAATAATGTTTTAAAATTTAAATGATTCGTGGGACAAAAATCTGGTGTTATGTGTTTAAAACGCTCCTAAATTCCTTTGGTGGACGCAATATATAAAATTAATACTGTTGCAAGGTGCAGGAAAGTTCTGGCTATCTGAAAATACCATTTTTATTGGATTATCGGCATTTATATAACTGTCCATAGTCAACATATTTTCTCCATAGGTTCACATTGAAGTGATCGAATCCAATAGGGTTAGTCCACAGCAGTTATAACGATCATATAAAAAGGTAAATTTAGTACCCTTTCTTGTTATATTCGTATTAAAATCAGATTAACATTACTGGACAGAAATTAAAGGAAGATACAAGATAATTTGTTTATATAACAAACTATTTAAACAGGATTCTCAATTTAACTTCCCTTGGCCCAGAAGGATGAGCTATTAACCTTTAGCTTACGGGGCCCATTTTTCCGATTCCCTACTTAGAACGGGAAATTTCATACCCCCTTTGTAAGACATTAAGGAGGGTTTTATATATATATATATATATATATATATATATATATATATATATATATATATATAAAAAATATATATATATATAAATATATTCTTGGGATATATGCTATCCCACCCCGTAAGGAAAAGGTTAAGCCTCCTTCATGATTTTAAAGCGCGTGATATCAATTCTTGGAGGATTTTCTTTTTCCAAGGTGCACAATTTCTTTGTCTATCACGGAGTACACTTAAAGAAAATCTTTCAATACAAGTCGGAAATCCTTGGACACATTTTCTCCATGGATTAACACTGAGGTGAGCGAATCTAATGCGGTTAATACACAATAGTCTTAGCCTTTCACTGATCAGGGACCACTTGTTTAAAAAAAATCGTTGGAGATCCTCTCCCAACCAACCCTTTATGAAGCAAAAAATGAGTTAAATTTTCTTAATAAACAGTTTGTGGCAAACAACTTTAATCAAAAGTTACATCTAAACTTAATAACTATAACAAATTTTAATGTAAAAGTAAACTTAATAGCAAACACGAAAGCCGTTGAAAACTTAAATATGAATGAGTAAAAAAATTCTGTGACGTTGTTACTTCGCGTTGTAGAAAATATACAGATGGTCGTTCGCACTTTATGGAAACGATTTTGTAATTTATTTTTGTCGTTTGCATATTGAGATAAAAATTTGGCAACTTCAAACTAATCTTCTGCTACTGTTTTCTTTTGATTAGAATGTAAAATAGAAAATTTATTGTGAAAATGGCTCCTATAATCGATAGATGGCTCGATGGTTACGTAACTGCGCTTTCCAAGGAGAAATATTCGTATCAACGAATTATAAAGGGGTGTAAAAATCATGGATATGACGTTTCAAAAAAAGGCATTTATAATATATTAAATTTGAAAGGAAAAAACGTCTAACTGAAAGTAAAAATGAAAACATGACCGCGAAACCTCGTCCTAAGACTGTTCGAACGCAGGTAAATATCAAGAAAGTGAAGTCTCTGATCCTAAAAGAAAATACGCCGACTAAAAGATCTATTGCATCGAAACTAGGAATGTCTTCTGACACTGTGAGTAAAATCATTCATAAAGATTCGAAGTTACAAAAGTTGTTTAAACTTAATGTTCATCTGCTTTTGACAAAGCATATTGCTGAAAGAAAAACTATTTGTAGAAAATTATATGAAAAATACCTAGCTGCTGAAAAAAAGGGAAATTTGTGTTAACAGTCGATGAGGCATGGGTGTATTTAAGTGACTGTAATAAAAAGAAATCAATTTTCTATTGCTCAACTGACGGGAATGACCGTACGAAATGGCTTCGTCAATGTACAGAAAAGTTTCCAAAGGTATTTATGATAGTTGCAGGATTTTGTTACAACGACAAATTAAAAATCAAAAAAGTCTCAAGTAAAGTCGAAATTAATTCACTCTACTATCAGCAGAAAATATTAGATCCAATTTTTGAAGAAGAAATTCCAACCTTATATGGTTAGAGCATTGAGAAAGTTGAGCTTCATATGGACAAAATCTCTAGTTACACGTCTAATTTATTGCCGCTTATTTAGCAAAGAAAGAATCACAAACAGGAATAAAGTGTATTCCATTTAATGAAACACCTGTAAAATTACCTGACGCGTCTCCGATGGACTTCTGCGCTTTCGGTTTATTTAAACGAGCCTTAGGAAAGCGGCATACAAGAACACTGAACCGACTTTGGAAAACGGTAGAAGAGGAATGGGGTAAAATTGACATAACAGTACTAAGGAAAAGTTTGCTTTCATGGAAAATTCCAGCTAGAGCTATTGTCAAGAACTATGGCTATCAGATAGAAGCAAATCGCCGCAAAAATACGGCATTTATACATAAAACTTAACTATCAAAATCGTTTCCATAAAGTGCGAACGACCGTCTGTATTAGGGAATTTTTAAGCAGAACAGGGATTTTTTTTGTACTCGAAAAGCCAGGACAAAAAATAAATACCCAAAATTTTAGAATTTGAAGAAAAAATTCAAAACAAAAAAAATTTTGTTCCCAATTTTATAAAATTGTTAAATTCCCGGTTACTTTGAAACGATGATACCAGTTTTTATTAATCGCCTCTGAATTTGCGGACCATTTCTTTGCTTCGCTGCTTAATTAATTTATTTTTTAAACAATTTTAATTTTTTCAGGGATAAACGCCAATAGTTTAATGCCCCGTAAAATTTTTTAAAAAAACTTCGCGCTATTTATTGGAACTTCTCCCTCCATACGCATTAAGCAGAAAATTGGCATTTGAATTCTCTGATTTTTACGATTCTGTGATTTCTGTGATTAGAAAAACATGGAGAGGAAAAGATCCCCATAGATTAGCATGGGTATTGATGATTTAAGAAGTCAACTGATTCGCCGCCTTAAGTTTGATATCAGTTCAAATCCTAAATTGCTCAATGATATAAATTTACATGACCATGAGGGGAAAATAAATTAAGAGATCAATAAAAATATTACAACACATTATAAGTAAAACTTTGTAACGACTAGCTGTGTCCAGAGCTTTTTGGGCCCTAGGAATACAAATGATAGTCGGGGCCCTTCTTATATATACAAAAAAGGAGGGTGATAGTTATTAAAAAAATCACAATATTTGAAGTTATGGTAATTTATATTATTAGTTTGAGATAACAAAAAATATATAATAAAAATATAAAAAATCAATATTAAATTATTTTGAGATATTTAAAATTTTTGCTTTCCTATTTTGACATCGGTAAACTTATTAATAATATCCTCATAACGAAGAAATTTTAGAATATATTTTCTATGCACAGTAGAAACCAGTGCGTTCAGCTCTTGTTCCGATAGAGTCAATTATATTTTACCAGATAAAGTACAGAAAATGAATGATCTCCTTACTTATTACTAAACAAAAACAATCGTAAAATTATTTCAACCATAGGCGTAGCGTCGGAGGGGGGGGGGGGAACACCGGGGCACGTGCCCGCCCCCCCCAAACTTAACTTGAAATGAATTAAAACGTTATTAGAAGTTCAGTTAAAATCAGAAAATTGTAGAAAACTTTTAAGAAAGTTGGTTTTTCCCCCGCTTTCTCAAACTGTGAAACTGGAGATTCCGATTATGTGTTTAGCCTTAACATAGTTTTTAACAATGATATGTCCATAAGAAAAATTCAATGCTATATTTTTTTCTCATTTTATTTATATCATATTTATTTTTCTCACTGTATAACTTTTGAATACTATTCAAACATCAATTCTATAGTTATGCAATTAAAAAAAATCATAATATTTCATATTTTAAGGACCGTCCGGCATTCAATGCAATGAGGAGGCCCGGCCCAACTGAATTCAATTCGTGCCCCCCCCCCCCCAAAAAAAAAAAAAAAAAAAACAAGTTAGAAGCCCGCTACGCCTATGATTTCAGCGTTAGGATATGTAGAAGTAACTTTGTTTTGGATTATAAAATTCAATTTTTCAGTAGAATGACTACATTCTCAATGGCAGATACCACTGTTGGGGCCCTAGACACGTGCATAATGGTAAACGCGAGTAGCTGCCTGTACCAGGTACTGAGTCCGGGTCTCCCCACTTCACTGTTTTTTAATTCTACCAATTAAATTTGCTCTTTCGCAAGCGCGTAGCATTCTACGATCTTCCAAGTTCGCTAACTCAAACAAATGGCCGCTACATACATCAATTAGAAAAGACAAAACCTTTGTGCTCGAAGATTAAATAGGAAATCCAACGTAAATAAAGCACAAATAGCAGTAAGGTGCAATTTCGCATACGTTTTCGGCTTTTTGAGCTGCCACTAAGTTCTTTGCAGAGTTTTCGGCTTTTTGAGCTGCCACTAAGTTCTTTGCACTGCTGAAGAAGCTCCTTTGCAGCTTCGAAACGAACCGTATGCAAAATTGCACCTTACTGCTATTTGTGCTTTATTTACGTTGCATTTCCTGTTTATACATCAATTACTTCCGACTGGTCACTTCCTTCCGGTTTATTTTAATAGAAGTTAAGAATGAAAAATCACGCGTATGTCACTTCAATTTATGAATCACAGAAAGCGAGCAAAACTGTGGGGAAGCTCAAACGGGAAATCAATACTGGCGCCCCTTTTTTTTTACTGCATTGAATTACACAAAAACAAACTCCCAAATTTCAGAAAATAACCAGAATTAATTCCTTAAGGCTGCTATGAACTAACCCTATTGGATTCGCTCATCTCAATGTTAACATATGGAGAAAATATGTCCAAAGATTGCCGACTTGGGTTGAAAGATTTTTTTTAAAATTGTACTCCGTAATAGAGAAAGAAATTTTACATCTGTGTACATTTTTTGTTTTAAAAAAATGTAATTAATATTTTAAAATTTAAATTATTCGGGGAAAAATCTGGAATAGTGTGTTTTAAACGCTCATAAATTCCTTCGGTGGACGAAATTTATAAAATGAATCCTGTAGCGCTTTGCAAAAAAATTCAGGCTATCTGACAATACCAATTTTATTTGATTATCAGCATTTATGTACCCGTAAATAGTTGACAAAAATATATTTTAAATAACAATTTTGGGGGCAGCGCTTAACCCCTCTATAGAGAGAGAGCCATTACAATCCCTCAAAATGTCAATCCTAAGGGGGGGGGGAATTCTCGAACTGTCAACTGGACTCCTCCCACCACAAGAGTCTGCAAGAAGAGGAAAAGGGAAATAAGATTTTTTTTTAGTACATAGCAGCCTTAAGTTAATATCAAACATTTGTGCCCTAAACATCAATCGTGAGTCTCACGCTAATAAAAAAAAAATCTCTTTTCAGTGGTTTCCATTGTAGTCCTCTAGTGTAATACTATACATAATCCCATCACTATTTTTGAAACGGTATTAATATTTTCTATTCTAGTGTTAGTTACTTATATCTTTCAACAAATAAATGAAATCAGAGATGGGGTAAGTATTTATTTGAAATTAAATTTGACATGTTAATGATATACATTCCCCTTTGATTTAATGTTTAAAAAATTGAAAAAAACTGAAATTCTAACAGAAGTGCCCCATGTTTTTATTATCTAAATCCCAAGTGTGCCACGGACGTAAAAAGGTTGGGAATTCCTGCCTTAAGTCTGCTGTGTATTAACCCTGTTGGATTCGCTCACCTCAATGTCGTCATGAGATAGCAACGGAAAAGCGATATAGATTTCGTAAGATTATAAGGTCGCTCGCAGCACCATCTCTGGGAAAGAAGCGGCATGAAAGATTAATCGATAGAGGAGCGTCTTCAAGAAGCAATTATTTCACATTAAATGAATAATTCAGGTAATTCAGCTCGAAACTGCAGTTATGGTTCCCGTTAAGTAAGAGCAGTGTTAGAAAAAAGCTTATGTATCTCTGACGGGGTATAGAAGACGCTTTGTAGAGGGAGTCATCTGTTGAGATAGGTAATTAAAAACCGGATAATAGGCAGGTAATTCGTGAATGGCTGGAGAATAAGGGTAATAATCTGGTTTGTCACTTAGGGTTACATTTCGATTAGTGTCACGTCCTGAAAAAATAAATAGAAAATAAATTGATAAGTTTAGCTGACCCCTGTGTTATCTTTAAAGGTCATATCTAGAAACGAGTTTTCTCCGTATATTAAATTATTCGGTGATGATTTGTTTTTCAGTTTGTGGTTAAAGTCCAATTACTGTGTGCCGGTTGGATATATATATATATATATATATATATATATATATATATATATATATATATATATATATATATATATATATATATATATATATATATAGAGAGAGAGAGAGAGAGAGAGAGAGAGAGAGAGAGAGAAATTATTAGATAGATAGACTGAGATACACACCCACACGCACACCCACATATATATATATATATATATATATATATATATATATATATATATATATGCAGGTGGTTATCAAAATAATGGAAACACCTATCAATATTTTTTTTTTGGCTAATGTCCCTGGGGGATGACGACATTACACCCCAGTCCGGTGTACATATGAATAGAAGGAAACAGGAACAGCCAAATGACACAATCACAGAAGAATTTTATTGACAAACGATGACACCGATGGACGATGGTTTCAGTTCCCCTTTCTAGACTGGGCTCCATTTGCAGGCGGAAGTCTGACCGGTTCCCCAGAATACAGCCAAGTCTTACGCGTGAATCGAACTCGCACCCCCGGAGTGCAGGCTCATGCCTTAACCACTTAGCCACTGGGCGACCCTATCAATATTAGGGGTGTTTATGAATGTGCTTCGTATTCCTTGAAAAACAAGTCTGGCCACCGGTATTTTTTTTATATGATATAGTGTATGTATTATTCTACTGTCAGGTAGCAGTAATTAAGCTAAGGACATCGTGCTTTTGGGGGGAACAGCGTAAAATGTCAAACTTTGCAGACCTTGCGAAAAGAGCAAATTGTTGGAGTGCGTTTAAATTGGAGTATCTGTGACTGGAACCCCCAGGGTAATGGGTGTTTTTCGAGCTATGGTATCGAAAATCATGACAGCATACAGAGTGCAGGGAAAAACGTTCTTTGCCAAACAGAATAGCGGACGAAAGGGAGAGCTGAGTAAAAGAGACGGACTAGGTATTGAAGCGGATTGTGACATGAAGAAAGAAAACAACTGCAACCAAATTGACCGAAGAGCTCAATCTGCATCTGCATGTTCCAATATCAACCATTAGAGGTAGAATGGAACTTCACAAACAAACCATTTACGAAAGAGTGGCTATTCCCAAGCCACTTGTAATAGATACTAATACAAAATTTCGTCCACAATAGTGCCACGAGAGCAAATCCTGGTAGAGTAATATGTCGAAAAATGGCCTTTAGTCCGACGAATCATTGTTCACATTGTTCCTCTCAACAGGATGTTGGTATGTCTGGAGAACACCTACACAAACGTAAGATTCTGGCTGTCTCATCTCAACTGTCAATCATGTAGGTAGATCTATCAGGGTTTGGGATTGCATCTCATGGTTTTCTTCGGGCCCTATTGTAACTCTAAAAGGGAGATTGAATGAGAGGGATTATGTCGAAATTTTAGCTCACTAGTCCCTCCTATGGTGCAAACATTGTTTCTTCCAGGAGATGTCAATTTTATTTTCAGTTGAATAATTACACAGGTGTGCAAAAAAAATTTTAAAGTTGTTTGTAGTTTGATAATTGATTTCTATGCATTTTTTAGTGCGGATTTCAAAAATGAGATCCATTTTTTCCCATCACGTCAGGTTATCTCACAAAAAGGGTGTGTATTTTGGGTGAAAAACTCAATTTAACGCAATTTTGTACCTTTTTTCTAAAGTTTCTAAATTGCGTTTTTTAAACAGATAAAAGATGCCATGGTTTACATTTACACAACAGAATGTTGAAAAAAGTGCATAACTATAAAGTCCTTTGTAGAAGCGCTTTCGCTTCACATCAAAACTTCTTTTAGTGTTCTTCCTGCTGTGGACAGCTTGAGGATCGTCCCTTTTTTAATATCCAGCAGTAATCCGCTATCATGTTAACGTTCCATCTCCCTTGATACCTTTTACCCATTTTTTTTTTGATGTCTTGATGGATCCTTCCGTCCTGGTCTTCAGATCCTTCCGTCCTGGTCTTCACTGACATCACCAAGATTTGCAGGGAAGAAGTCAAGGTGTAGTGGAGAAAATGAACTTTTATGCTCATATTACAACACAGTTTCATGAAGTTATCTAGCATGTAAGCGACCATTGGCTTGTAGTTTGAGTCCTTTTCATTTCTCAGAAAATTGGTTACAACTAGTTTAAAAGATATCCATGCTGCTTTTTCTTTTGTTTCCATTTTTTTTCTCAAAGCTGGCATCCCTCATTAGTTTTCTGATGTCAGGTCTGTCAAACACTCCTTCTTTTATCTTTGCCTCGGAAAACCCAGGAAACTGCTCGCAAAGGTGTCTAGAACATTCTCCTTCTTTTTGCAATACCTTGACAAATTGTGCCATCAAACCCAATTTAATTTGTAGTGGTGGAAGTAATAAATTTTTGGGATCTACAAGACTCTCCCTCTGAACATTTTTAACTCCAACCTGCAAGGTTTTTCTCAGCGGCCATTCTTACTTTATGTAGGGTTGCTTCCTGTCACGACCGTCCCATTCGCAGAGAAAGCAAGGGAACTTTGAGTAGCCACTCTGCTGACCAAGCAACACTGAAATCACTTTTAAATCGTCACAAATCGTCCATTTACGAGCTGAATAACAAATTTTGTATAAGACCAAGCTAAAGATTTTCAAAACATTCTTTTAGACGTGGTACAGTGGAAGGTGGTGGGAAGGAGGATGGCGGGGACAGACAGGCACTGACACGAAAGATTTCAGTGGAGGGATATAGTAAGGGATGGGAGGGGGGGAAGGTCGACAGACAGTCACTAATAGGGAAGTGATGCAGTTTTAACCGTATTACACTAGTTTTAGTGCGACTGTCCAGTATATATAAGAATGTCTATGTAGTGCAATGTTCGACTAACAGCGCTAGATAAAGTGAAAATGTTGTATCCCGTAATTCCCCACCCCTCTACCAATCAGAGGATTGGGACGTTGAACCCAAGAGGGTGCTTGGGACAGCGGGGAGTCAGTCGGTAAGAAAGTAACAGAAGGAGAGCGTCTATGCTAGGAATCAGAGGTCTGGCGAGGTAAATGCAGACTCGTCTCATCTCTGGTTAGTAATTATTCGTTAATTAGAATTGAGAGAATATCTGAGAGTAATGTTAGGAGGCCTGGCTAGATAAAGCAGGCTCGTCTCACCTCCAGTGAAATAATTAGTTCTGTAAGCAGAACGGAGTTAAATCTGTAACTAGATTAGAGTGTAGTAGTAGGACTCGGGGTCTGACAAGGTGCTGTAGACTTGCCCACCTCGTGCTCAGAGTTTTCTTTAATTGTCATTTTAATGTTTCAACTGTAAATAAATTTATGTTCGTCTTGTACAGTGACGACTCGTTATTGCACTACCTCATTTGTCCCTATGCTATAGAAAAGAACCTAAGTGAACCTCGGTGAAGAGAAGTGAGGGGTCTATTTCATTCCAATCTCCTTAAAACTTTCTCACATTACTTTTTAAAAGTGTTTGTAATCAAAATATAACAGTTTCTTTGGAAATATTTGAAATTTTGTCTAAACTGATAGTGCTACCTTACTTTAAAAAATACACGAATTCGACAAAACTAGACATGATAATTGTAACAAAACTGTACGTGATCGAATTTTTTCAATAATTTTCCCATAATCAGCACCAAAAATACTATAAAAATCACTGATTACATTTGAGACAATTTTTTTTTTGTCGCAGACCTGTGTTATTCATCTTCGTAACAATTTAAAGCGAAGAACGAAAATAAAAATTGTTTATTTCGTTTCATATACATTTGAAAAGTCTTTGAATAATAATAAAAAATCTTCGTCGGATAAACTTTTCTCTCGTGCATGTATTTCTTTGGATGCATTTTACTTCTTGATTCAATGTAAATCCGCTTCCTTATCGCCTTACAATGCTAAATGAGCTTTGGGAATGTCAAGTTGATAACAAAAGCAGAAGCGAAAAAAAGCGACTCATTTCGCTGAGGATTCAAGTTACATTTATTTCATTTGCGCTATTTATTTTATTTTACTTTTTCTTTAGGGAGGATATGCCCGAAAAATGCCTAAATGATGCTATTAATTCCGCGGGTACAGTTCTAACTTGTTTTACTCGTATCATTCCCGGCTAGGATGACTACTCGCATATTTGCATCACAAAGGGCTTTATTTCACAGCACTGGAATTTCAAATAGTGACTAATTTGTAAAGGTAGAATAAAACTCATCTACAGAACTTCTTTTTCCTCCTATTTTGCCGCGCACTCATAGAGAATATGAGTAATTGTTTCTTTTATGAACGGAGTATTGGCGAGAGAAAATATGCGGAGAGATTAGATAAGTAATGCAAAAATAGAAAAACGAGTTTTTTTTTACAGGATGAATTTTCTAGACAGAGGATAAAAAGAGAGAATCTTTAATCTTTGCTTCATTTTGTAATATTTTTCTGTTTTTATGATTTTAGGAAGCAAAATTTAAACTTGATATATGAAAAAGTAATTTTCCCGGCTTTTAACCGAGGAAAACTAAAATTTTTAGTAGTTCTTTCAGAAGTTCCTAGTAATTTCTTAACCAAGGTAAACGCCCAAAATTAATTCTCTCGGATTTTAACTGAGTAAACCATAAACTTGCATACGCAAAAATAGTTTTCTCATATCTTAATTGAATAAAACTTTTAACTGAGTAAAACTTATATGCTAGAGTAATTCTCTCAGATCTTTACTGTGTAAAATTTTAATAGTATGAATTATCTAAATAAAGGATAAAAAGAGAGAATCTTCGCTTCATTTTGTAATTTTTTCTGTTTTTAAGATTTTAGGAAGCAAAATTTAAACTTGAAATATGAAAAAGTAATTTTCTCAGCTTTTAACCGAGGAAAACTAAAATTTCTAGTACTTCCTTCCGAGGTTCCTAGTAATTTCTTAACCGACGTAAACGCACAAAATAAATTCTCTCGGATTTTAACTGAGTAAACCATAAACTTGATGTACGCGAAAGTAGTTCTCTCATATCTTAACTGAATAAAACTTTTAACTGAGTAAAACTTATATGCTAGAGTAATTCTCTCAGATCTTTACTGTGTAAAATTTTAATATTATGAATTTTCTAAATAGAAGATAAAAAGAGAGAATCTTCACTTCATTTTGTAATATTTTCCTGTTTTTAAGATTTTAGGAAGCAAAATTTAAATTTGAAATATGAAAAAGTAATTCTCTCGGCTTTTAACAGAGAGAAAACTTAAATTTCTAGTAATTATTTTAAATTTAACTTAGTAAAACTTGTAAATGTACAATGTCTCAGATTTTAACTGAGAAATGCTTGTAATATATAAAATTAATTTTCGTAAACTGTAATATGCAAAACTGTAATGTTGCATTTGTAATATGCAAAAGGTACAAGTGCAAATTGTAATGTGCATTTGTAATGTATTGCAATACAATGCACTTGCAATACAATTGCAAGTGCAAGTATTACACTTGTAATTGTATTGTTACAAGTGCAAATTGTAATGTTTCACTTGTAATAAGCAAAAGGTTGTGTCTCAGAAGTAATGCTTTCGGAACTTAACTTGCAATTTGTAAAACTATAATACTTTAACTTGCAATGCATGAAATTAATTCTCTCGGATTTTAACTGAGTAAACCTTAAACTTGCAATACGCAAAAGTAGTTGTCTCATATATTAACTGAATAAAACTTAATCTTGTAATATGCCAAAGTAAATCCATTATATTTTAGATGAACAAAACTTAAATTTGTTATATGCTAGAGTAATTCTCTCAGATCTTTAGTGTGTAAAATTTTTACAAGATGAATTTTCTAGACAGAGAATAAAAAGAGAGGATTTTTAATATTCGCTTTCTTTTGTAAATACTTCCCAGTTTTTAAAATTTTTAGAAGCAAAATTTAAACTTGAAATATGAAAAAGTAATTCTCACGGCTTTTAAAGGAGGAAAACTTAAATTTGTAGTACACGAAAGTAATTCTTTGGAATTTAACCAAGTAAAGCTTAACTTGTAATACGAAATTTTATAATTTTCTCAGATTTTAGCTGAGAAATACTTGTAATGCATAAAATTGATTCTCTCAGATTTTAACTTAGTAAACCATAAACTTATAATGTGCAAAAATAGTTCTTTCATATCTTAACTTAGAAGTTATGCTTTCAGATTTAATTGGATAACACCTAACTTCTAACATTTAAAACTATAATTGTCTCAGATTTTAACCGAGGAATACTTGTAATGCATAAAATTAATTCTCTCGGATTTTAACTTAGTAAACCATAAACTTATCTCGGCGCCAACAGATGAAAGCTAAGCTAGGCTTCGGAAGTAATGTGAACGAGGCTCTAGGGTCTAGACCAGGGGTTCCCAACCTTTTTCCTACATCGACCCCTTTTAAAAGAATGATTTTCTTTATCAACCCCTCACATTTTTCTCTATATTATGCAGCATACAACATAATTATAATAGTAATAATTGCACATAAAACACTTAAAGATAACAATTTGACTAAGAATATGAACAAAAAATTAGAAAAATTGGTTCATTAGGTTTATGTTTTATTATTTTTGTACTATTTTAATTTTCACAAATACAAACAAGATTTCAGAAACAGAGATTGTAATTGCACAAAAGTTCGATTTCAATCAATGTGGTGGTTGAGTTTGATGCATTGATACAATTTTTTTAACGTTTGGCCTAAAATTGCTTATCATCGTATAGTCACAATAACTAACATAACAATTGCTAAATAATTTTACTAAACAACTTTACTGACTCATATGTAAGTATAATATAATTTCATTCGACACATTTACAAAAGCGTCATGACTTTCGACTTTAGGTGGGTGGATCACTTCACCCTATGCAAATCTGTATTTATATACACTGAAGTGCCATTGAATTAGGGATAACAAAGCCTATGCAAATTGTGTAGCGCTGGGCATCATGTATGCGAAAGTGAGGGCGACGTGGTAACTGCATATATAGAGCGTACTGTGGTTGTTCTGAATTAGTTGTTGGAATTGCCAGTATGGGTAAAATGCCTCATTTAGAAGCCTTCGATCGCGGACAAATCGTAGGAGCGCGACGCATGGGCCATTCAATTTCCGAAATCGTCAGACAGCTAGGATTTTCAAGGTCGACAGTGTCAAGAGTATACCAAGAATACATGGATGGTGGAAAAAAAACTAGCGATCGGGCAAACTGCAAAGAACAATTAGCCTTGACAGTGCGTGGTGAGAGACGGCTCAGGCGTATTGTACGTATCCAGCGAAGCCAAACATTAGCTCAAATTACCACCCAGTTTAATGACGGTGCCAGTCGTACAGTCAGTAAACGGACTGTGCAACGCTCGCTTCACCGTATGGGTTTCGGGAGCCGCTTGGCTCCTGACTGTGTCTAAATGTTTCAATTTATTTGAAAAACCATTTCAGATTTTTAACCGAAAGCAGTTTTTATAGTTTCTGGAAGGATTTAGCCCAGATCAGGATGAAATTCGTGATTTCTCGAAAGAGAGAGGTACTATTATTGATTTCCATTCCAAAGCGATCGTTAACATTATTGATTTACACTCAAAAACGACTGGTAATACTACTGATTTCCAAATACTTATTGTTACTAGACCAGGTAACAAAATTTGTTTCGTGTGATGAAACAAACTATTTTATTTGCATAATAAGTCATGATTTCACATTAAAACCTTTCCAAACGATGTTGAATAGAGTGTGACTCACCGCGCCCTTGGGACGACCGATTCAAAATTCCTACTTCCTCATTGGGGCGGTGCATCGATGAGTTGACCGCGTAGATCTTCATCTAAGGGCAATTCATTTTCTTCTCAGTATATTTCTAATCACAGATTAGTAAATCCCTATTTCTGAATTCTAATTTTTGCATTTGAAAAAGAAATCTTTCATTTCCTCACGCGCGTTTTTCAAATATCTTTCGACTTCTGAATTTACTTTTTCAAAAGAAAAAAAAAAATTAAATCTTGCCGTGATAGACATCATCAATTTAATGCCCTGTAAAAATGAAGCTCGGAAAACGTAAAATTTCAATAAACTACGCTCTCTTTATTTAAAAGTTTACCTTCTTGTGTGATGCAGCTCAGGAAAAAGTACCGTAATTCGGGGGAAAAAAATCGATTTCCAGCTTTTGAGTGCATCTCATTCAGCAGACTTTGAAGAGTATGTTAGAAAAAAAAGCCCGATCGGTTTGAGATACAGTGTTTTAAAAATAGAGTTTAAAAATAAATCCTAGTTTTGGCTATGATTAAGTTTTGACTATTTCGACTTTACACGGCAAACTACATATCGTAGAAGGCTAATCTTTTGTATACATGTTGCCAAATGTTGCTGAAATCAGTTAAAGTTCAAATCTAAAAATCGAAAATTTAGCCTTGAGCGTGTTTTTTTTTTTCGCTCTCTTATGAAATTTACGTTTCTTGCTTAAGGTACCTTTTCATGGGTTGCATCACATATGGGAAACACATAATTATAAAAATTACATATGCTAATCTGTAATAACAAGCATAGGGAAAGGAAAATTCCCTACAGATTGACGTTGAAGGTTAACATGGGAATTGGATATTGCGACTTTAAATGATACGCCGTCTCAAACTATATCGACGACAACATCGACTTTCCTATATAGACTCTTCATAACAAACTACAGATGGCTAATATTTTGATACATGTTGTCAAATGTAACTGAAATCAGTTGTCGTTCAAACCTGAAAAACGACAGTTTAGCCTTGAACGTAGTTTTTTTGCCCTCATATGAAATCAGTGGCGTAGCGAGGATGGGGGGGGGGCAAGGGGGTCTATCATGCCCCGGGCGCCACTTGCAGAGGGGCGCCAATATAAGGTCTATATATTATATTATTACATATTTTTCGGGGGGGAACCAATATAAGGTCTATATATTATATTAATATATGTTTTCGTGGGGGGGGGCGCCAATATAAGGTCTATATATTATATTACTATATGTTTTTCGAGGGGGGGGCGCCAATATAAGGTATATATATTATATTACTACATGTTTTGTGGGGGGGTGGCGCCACAAAGGTATCGTGCCCCGGGCGCCAGTTATGCTCGCTACGCCACTGTATGAAATTTACGTTTCCGACTTAAGGTACCTTTTCTTGGGTTGCATCACGTGCGAAAAGCATAAAGCAAAAATATACATTTGCTAATCTGTATTAACAAAAATACGGAGATTAAAATTCCCAATAGCTTAACATGAGAATTTGAAACTGCGAAGGCAGCTGATGCGCCGCCTCAAACTATTTCATGGCTAAATGGCCCTCTATACCAGTGGATCGCGACCCATGGGGGGGGGGGAGAGGATGAAACAAATTGGAGGGGTCAAAGATAGTTTGAAGTAACTTTATATAATAATGAACTATTTAATTAAAAATGTCTGCTTACATTTTCTGTCATTACATATTTTAAAATTTTTTATTTATTTTAACGTAGGATTACGTTCCTTAATAACGGTCCTCCGGAAAGAAAAAAAAAATCAGAGTCCGTCGCGAGTTATAATGTTGGCAGCACGCCAAAGTAAAAATTTTGGCAGCGCGCCAAACCCAGTAGCAGTGAACAGTTAAACAGAAAAGTACCAAAATGCATAAAAAAAGAGGTATGCAACAATAAGTAATCCTACGTTAATAACCCGTGGTAGTTTCGCTAGAAGAGACTACCTGAAAATTTTTTTTATATGTTAAAGAATAATGATATTGTTAGAAGAGGTGTCAAACAATCTTACAATAAAACTTTCATCAGCAAATTTTTTTTTAACTTTTTTTTTACTTTATTTTATTTTATTTTATTTTTGAGGAGAGGAGGTGAGAGGGCTAAAATTGAAAGGATTTTTCGAATGAATTTTTTTTTTTTCTAAATGCATAACCTTTTCAGGTCCAGAAATGTAATCCGAATCTGGGCTTTAACAAACTTTTAATAACAAAATCGAAGTATTTTAGTTTTATATAAATAAATGAAGTTCTTAATTTTCAATGCTCCAATATGAAGCTTATAATTTTGAAACCATGCTCTTTTTTAATTTTTTAAATTTCGTTAATTTTTACCTAAATGAAATATGAATACCTATCAATATTTAAGTATGAGGTATTCATATTTCATACCTCATACTTAAATATTGATAGTCACACGATATTTACCAAAAAACAAGCGCAGAAGGTAAGAAAGGCATTTTTATTGTTGTTATGCAAAGTAAATACATACACTTAAAATCTACAGTTCATTAGTTTTTAATATACTTTGTTGAAATTTGGATTTTTATGTTGTTTTGTTGACATTTTCCTAATTTTCATTTTTTAAATTTGCTAGTACCTAAAAAAATTTCATTCGGGGTCGAATGATTTTTTATTTAAAGAAAGTGGGTCGCGGTCGAATAAAGTTTACGCATCATTGTTCTAGACCCCCCCCCCTCCTCGTATTATATCTGGTAGGGCCTGATTCTAATCAACATTCGCAGTATTTATTCAAGAAGTTCATATATTCAGTTATTATAAAAAGTGAAGTTCTTATATAGAGTGAAACTTCTCTAGTCGGCCACCCTCATTTGACGGCCACTCCCCTGAACGGACACATTTTGTTCAGAACCAATTAAATACACTCCTAGAGACAATGTTATTTTTACACCCTTTTCCACGACCACCCCTCAAAACGGCCACTTTTTTCGGAACCGTGACTGGCAGCCATAAGAGAAATTTTACTGTATATACAGTAAAACCTCGTTTATCCGGTCCTCGTTGATCCGGATCTGTGGATAATCCGGATTAGATTTATAGACATATTTTTTATTTAATGTTCCCTTTAAATACTGATTTTTAACTATGATAGCAAGAACGTAACTACAAGTACGCCAAATATTCGCTTTTTAGTTTGATTCAATATACAGTTCCTGCATAGATTGTACAATAAAGTATGGTAATAAAATGCTTTTTGTTGAGTTTAAGAAAGCTTTAGACTTACCGATTCTTTGTTAAGGCTGCTATGTACTAAGAAAAAAAAATCGTATTTCCCTTTTTCTCTTCTTGCAGACTCTTGTGGTGGGAGGAGTCCAGTTGACAGTTCGAGAATTCCACCACCCTTAGGATTCACATTTTGAGGGATTGTAATGGCTCTCTCTCTATAGGGCGTTAAGCGCTGCCCCCAAAATTTTTATTTAAAAAATATTTTTGTCAACTATTTACAGGTACATAAATGCTGATAATCAAATAAAATTGGTATTGTCAGATAGCCTGAACTTTTCTGCAAAGCGCTACAGGATTTATTTTATAAATTTCGTCCACCGAAGGAATTGATGAGCGTTTAAAACACACTATACCAGATTTTTCCCCAAATAGTTTAAATTTTAAAATATTAATTGCATTTTTAAAAAAAACGAAAAATGTACACAAATGTAAAATTTCTTTCTCTATGACGGAGTGCAATTTTTTAAAAAACATCTTTGAATCTAAGTCGGTAAACTGTGGACAAATTTTCTCTATAGGTTAACATTGAGGTGAGCGAATCCAATGGGGTTAGTACATAGCAGCCTTAAGAAATGATGTGAAAAGTTATTTATATATTTTTTAATGTCTTGTTAACAATACTATGTAATTTTGTTATAAAACATAGTTTTTTATCGTAATAAACGGTCTGCTGAGTTAAGGATTTTGTTTTGCTAATTACCCATATTATCCGGATTGCTTATGGTCTCAGTTAGACCGGATAAACGAGGTTTTACTGTAATATAAATCCGAAAAAAAGAATCGTCAAAATATTAGAAGGTAATTCGTGTAATTTTCAACTTTATCTAGAGTGCTGAGAGGGGAAATTGATTTCCACGCCTGGTCCCTTTTAAATTTGCCTCTTATCAAGACACAACAGCTGTTTTCAAGGAATTGTCTATTTTTAGTGGCCCTTGAATTCCAGAGAGAAAATGTCTTCACGATCTCTTTTTCCTGCATGGTTTCTCAATTTGGTCTGTTTGTAAAAGCCTGGGTGATAAGAAGCAGTTACGTTGCTTTCATTTTATAATTAACTGTTTCTGAATTCGAGGAACATCACAGTAAACAAGTATATTGCATAACGTCAACCTTGCGCATAGCAGTCTCCTTTCAAAATCCTCGACCATGTGTGAAGTAAATCAGGTTCTGGTGTCTTTGGAGTGCCAATTAAGCCGGGAGATATTTTAATGAATGTCACAAGAGGGTTTTTGAGACACCTCGCGCGACTCTAATACGATGTAAGGTGTCGTGTCGGTTGATGTCGCTGATATTTTAATTCCCATGGGAATGAGAATTAAACTAATTCTGGATTTAAAAAAAAAAAAAATTTTAATTATGATTTTCGACGGGGATGATGATTTTCGACGGGGATATGATTTTCCGGGTTTTAAAAAAAACCCGGTCGACGGGTTTGTAACCAGTTGCGCCGTGTGCGTGGCTCCATTCAATTACCTAGGTTACGACTCAACACTGACTGGTTTGTGATTCGAGTCAGTTATCAGTTTCTTTTGAGTTGCTCCGTGTGCAGACGGCCTAAAAATTTTAAAAAATCAGTTGTCGACTAAAAAAAAAGTTCGTTATAGCCGATTCTTAAGATTTCGGAGGTTCGCTATAAAAAGATAAATTATCATTAAATACAATAGGAAAACGGCATAACCAAAATTTTCGTTCGTTATATCCGGGCGTTCGTTATAGACCAGGTTTTCTATAACGGGGTTCGACTGTATAGGAAACGTTTTATCATTTCTACATTCATACCTTTTTCCCAGTTATGCGTAAAGCCCGTGATTTTGGGATTTTTAGAGGTATGCAGAGTGATTCACAACTTCCGACGTAAACGCCTAGTAACTGCAGTAAAACTGATGCAAAAGACCAAAGAATCAATGAGGAGTAGTGAAAGGGAAGAGAGCATTATAGAACATCAAAAACAATATAGCTTTGGAGATAAACTGATAATTTCCAATCAATTATTAACCGAGGCTAATCGACCCATTGTGTTTTTTCTCTTTTTTTCCAGACGTGGCGTCAGAGTGGTCCTGGTCGAGGAAAATTTTTCAGCTCAAGTAATACTTCCACTAACGTCTCTGAATTTTCCCAGTAGCTACTGAAATCTCTTCTACAGCGGTGGGTCCATTGAATAGCATGGAATTGGTTCTAATTATACGGAACAATGAAATTTTCCCTATTTCATTATAAAAAATGTCAAAATGATAACACTATTTTATACAAAATTCAAAAAAAGAAAAATTTCAACTTTCTTAAAAATGTTTTTTGAGTTAAGATATCAAAAAAAGAGATATATTTAAATCAATCTAGATACAGAAATTTTCTGCCACAGTTTTCAACTGAAATAAGTTGAAAAAATGCAATACGCTTAATGCTGCTGTGTACTAAACCTATTGGATTCGCTCACCTCAATGTTAACCTATGGAGAAAATGTGTCCAAGGATTGCCGACTTGGATTGAAAGATTAAAAAAAAAATTGTAATCCGTAATAAAGAAAGAAATTTTACACCTTGAGGCATTTTTTCTTTTTTATAAAAAATGCAAATATTTTAAAAATTTAAATTATTCGGGGGAAAATCTGGTATAGTGTGTTTTAAACGCTCCTAAATTCCTTTGGTGGACGAAATTTATGAAATGAATCCTGTAGCAAGGTGTTTAAAAGTTCAGGCTATCTGAAAATACCATTTTTACTGGATTATCAGCATTTATGTAGCTGTAAATAGCAGGCAAATTTTTTCCATACGTTAGCATTGAGGTGGGCGAATCCAATGGGGTTAGTTTGTACACAGCAGCT
Source organism: Dolomedes plantarius (assembly GCA_907164885.2). NCBI lineage: Eukaryota > Metazoa > Arthropoda > Arachnida > Araneae > Dolomedidae > Dolomedes > Dolomedes plantarius. The sequence continues at coordinate 25,789,242 of OU015503.1, forward strand.
TTAAGCAGTGATAGGAAGCTCCACAATTTATTCATTTCCAAAAGGTTTTGCATAGGCATCATTTTAACGTAAGATTACGTTTCTCAATAACGGTCCTTCGGAGAGAGAAAAAAATTGTCCGGCGTCGCGAGTTATAATTTTGGCAGCGCGCCAAACCCAGTAGCAGTAAACAGTTAAACAGAAAAGTACCAAAATTTGTCCCCCCCCCACCTAAAAAAAATAGATGTAAGCAACGATAAGTAATCCTACGTTAATAACCCGCGGTAGTTTCGTTAGAAGAGACTACCTGAAATACATTTTTTCTGTATGATTTTTCGTTGGTCCTTTTAAATTTCTTTCACGTGAAAGTTATTCACGTTAAACTGGCTTTTCTACTGCCCTGACAATGACTTATAAATGACAATCAATTTTACCTTATGTGTCACTGTAATGCATTATTTTATTCAAGAAATTTCTTTGTTTTGCAACACGTGAAGGAAAAAGGAAAAACACTGTAAAAACAATCAAAATCCGAGTCATCGATGCGTTCCTTGAATTCTTGTTTATGGGAGATATCAACGTTTGATTACAGTCGTAAATATTAATTGGCCCATTTATGAACTGGTGCATGGGAGGAGTAGTTTATATCATACGTGGGATGACTCTTCGTTTTCGCTGATGAAGAAAATTCATTCCGGTGATACTCGCAATCTAAAACATGGTGGTAATGACTTTTAGCAGATTTTTTGACCCTCCAGCGCCAGGCGATTGTCATATTTTTCTGTATAAAATGGTGGGCGAAATTTATGACTTTAAAAATATCAAAATAAAAGGAGAAAAGAATTTTTTTTAAATTTACGAACTTGCAACTTGCGCGAAATGCGAATACCGTGCTTAGCAAAATTAAAGACGAATTAGAAAATTAAATATTTTCCTAGAAGTAATATTACAGAGGTGGCCAAACAACGGCTTTTTAACACTTCCTTGGCTGCCTTTTCCAAAAACTTGTGCCAGAATCAACTTGTGTCTAAATTTTAAATGAGTATACTGTCGATTAAGGCTGCTGTCTACGAATCCAATTGGATTTGCTCACCTCAGTGTTAACCCATGGAGAAAATGTGTCTACTATTTACAGCAACATAAATGCTGATGATCCAACAAAAATAGTATTTTCAGATAGCTTGATCTTTTCTGCATCTTGCAACAGGATTCAGTTTATAAATTGAGTCCGCCAAAGGAATTCAGGATCTTTTAAAACACACTAGACCAGATTTTTTTTCTCCGAATAATTTAAATTTTTAAAATTTGCATTTTTTTAAAAACGAAAACTGCCCCAAGGTCTAAAATTTCCTTCCCTGTTACGGAGTACAGTTTAAAATATTTCAATCCAAGTCGGCAATCTTTGGACGCATTTTCTATCTACCAGTGATTCCCAACAATTTTATACTTGAGTACCACTTGAGAACTTTATAGGGTCGTGGCGTATCACTGGTTATGTTATAACATTTTGAGGGTCAAATAAATTCTATACACATATGAATAACTTTACAAAATATATTTAACTATAAATAAAACAAAATACAGACAATAAATCCATAAAACTAGAAAAAGCCATTTGTATGTAACTGTTATTAACAAATCGCAAATACAATTTCCCAACACTAAAATGTCTTTATCAGGAGACTTAAGCATAAGCAACAGCAAGTTTCTCATTATTTATTGCTTATCTTTAATCTTAAGTCGTTTTCTGCGTACCACCTCAAATGCTCTCACGTACCACCAGCGGTACACGTACCACCAGTTGGGAACCACTACTCTATAGGATAACATTGAGGTGAGCGAATCCAGTAGGGTTAGTGCATAGCAATCTTAACACTTTCTTAGCTGCTTTTTCAAAAACATGTGCCACTATCAAAATGCCCAAAATTAAACTGAGCGGCACGTCGATTAACCCCCCCCCCCCCTCCATTTTTGGTTCAACTTATATCCGTAACTCCTAGTGCTCTACATTTAGGTTGACTGAAAATAAACAAAGCTCGAAGTTGACAAATCAACAATCAACTGATTGCCTACGAACTGCAACAACTCAAAATATGCCAGATCAGAATAATTCGGCAAAACAATTAAAAGAAAAAATAATTATTAAAACTATTTAAGAGTTTAGAAATATTAATTATTCTAACAAACGGAGAAAGATATTTTTAATAAAAACATTATAAAAAACAACGCTTACAATTTCTCCCATATCAAATGTAACCTTTTTCTGTTTTTGGCTCTTCTAAGCATGTAGACATTCCCAAATGATTCTTAACACACTTTATCTTCGCCTCCCCTGTAATATTATTTTGAATTATGAGCATTTCTTGATTGTTGGTGAAATAACGCGTGTCTCTATTCAACCACTCATTTGACTGGGAAATAACGTTTCCGCTGTTTAGATACTCTAAAAAAAAATCAATGCCACGTGATAATAGTGTGCTCTCCAAAATTAACTTTTTCCTTATGGGATGGGATAGCATGTATCCCAAGAATACGGGCCCAATGAATGAATATGTGTGTGTGTGTATGTATATATATATATATATATATATATATATATATATATATATATATATATATATATATATATATATATATATATATATATATATATATATATATATATACCGGGTGGTCAGCCAGGTGATGGCTGAATGGCTAGGGCGCTGGCATTCTGTTCAGATCCTGTGGGTTCGAGTCCCACTGTTTGCATGGATGTTATAGCCGTTCGGAATCGGCTTTAAACTGTAGGTCCCGGTCTAATTAGTCCTCGTGTAGCCAAAAAAAAAAAATTGACCGTAGCGCTCCAAACCAAACCATACCGGGTGGTCATAACGAAACTTTCCCGATATATGGACCTCTAGAGGCCGTTCCGTTCAATCTATCGAGATGAGATTTCAGATATATGAGCTCGAGATTCTGAGAACTGCAACACAGTGACGCTCACGGTTACGGTTACAGGTATAGAAACTCGAAATTTTCAAATGGCAGCGCCCACTTTTTCCCGTCGCAAAATGCTCAGCGCATGCGTAAAACCCTTAAAAGCGTTGGAATGGTACGTGTATCACAAAAAACGGACGCGATATGCACGCACAAAAAACAGCTCTGCGAACCGCCAACAAAGACACGATCGGGGCGCACGGTGGAAATTTGCATATGACAGCGGCTAGAAACCAATCACAGAACGCCGTTCGTCAGATATTCAGCGTAGAAAACCGATAAAAAGCTCTCCCTAAAAAGCATTAAAAAGCGTTCCAACGCTTTTTGGGGTTTTTCACATGCGCTGAGCATTTTGCGACGGGAAAAATTGGGCGTTGTCGTTTGAAAATTTCGAGTTTCTGTACCTATAACCGTAACCGTGAGTGCCACTTGGTTGCCGTTCACAGAATCTCGAGCTCATACCTCTGAATAGCTATATCTGAAATCTCATCTCGATCGGTTGAACGGAACAGCCGCTAGAGGTCCATATATCGGCAAAGTTTCTTTATGACCACCCGGTATCTATATATGTTATCCCAAAAATACGGTCCCAATGAATGAATATATATATAAATATATATATATATATATATATATATATATATATATATATATACAGGGTGTCCCAAAACGACCGCATAAACTCTGCACAGCTCGTTGGGATTCCTCGTTGGGAGTACATAAAAACTGCCCAAAGAAGCGTTCCTGTACGATCCATAGTTTACGAGAAAAATACGAAAAACAAAGTATGACGTCACTGCCGGTGCAAGAAAAAACACTTTATTGAACATATCAACAGCATGCACAATTTAAAGCATGTTCAAAGTGTCCTCCGTGCATGTCGAGGCAGGCTTGAGCACGTCGTGGAACGGATGTTATCACACGTTGCAGCATTTCGGGGTCCACCGAAGTACAAGCAGCATGCAGACGAGCAACTAAGTCCATTTGTGTTGTCACTACGTCTCGATACACCAGTTCCTTGAGATGGCCCCATAGGGAAAAATCCAACGGTGTAAGATCTGGCGAACGTGGCGGCCATAGAACCGGACCCCCACGTCCGATCCAGCGGCCGGGATATTCCATATCCAGCCAACCACGTACAGGAGCACAGAAATGCGCCTGAGCCCCATCATGCTGGAGCCAAAGTCCCTGTATTGCCGCTAATGGTATGTCATCGAGGAACTCGGTTAAGACCTCATTCAGAAACACCAAGTACGACTGTCCCAAGAGCCGTTCAGGCAACAGATATGGTCCAAGAAGGCGATCCCCGAACGTTTTAAACATTATCGTCTGGAAAGATATGCAGATATTGTTGTTGATATGTCCAATAAAGTGTTTTTTCTTGCACCGGCAGTGACGTCATACTTTGTTTTTCGTATTTTTCTCGTAAACTATGGATCGTACAGGAACGCTTCTTTGGGCAGTTTTTATGTACTCCCAACGAGGAATCTAGCTGTGCAGAGTTTATGCGGTCGTTTTAGGACACCCTGTATATATATATATATATATATATATATTCATTCATTGGGCCCGTATTCATGGGATACATGCTATCCCACCCCGTAAGGAAAAGGTTAACAAAGTAGAACGCGATTTCGGCGTCTAGCGCGGTTTCGAAAGTTCTGTAATTTCCGTGGATATCTTTCCTATTTCAGCTAGATTTGTAGCTTAAATTTCCCTAATTGTTTCCCTATGGTACAAATTATGTAGATTAACTTAAAATAACACTGGTGATCAGTTATAAAAACATATGCGTCATGCTGCGAAAAACCGGTTCGTTCGCGCCTTTCGGGGCGGAACCGGAACTTAACCGGAATTTTGTTTTGCGATTGAGCCGGAACTATTACCGGAACAGAAGAATTTTCTTTCGATGGCCTAATTAGGGGAAAATTCCCTTTGTTTAAAATTTCAGTCATATTGAATATTAATTTTTGGCTAGTGCACGTCTGATGCAAATTAAACAGGTAACCGGTTCGATAATTCTGTTTGAATATGAAAGAGGTGCTTGCATCCATTCTATTAGTAAACAGATAACTTAACAAAAATTCAAAGCACCTGGAGTAAATTGCAACATAACTCAATAAAATCCATCAAACAAGACTTTCTAGATTTAAAGAAATTTCAGTAGGTGGGCCGCTGGGAGAAATCCGCACATGAGAAGTATTGCTATTTCAAAATAAGTTGTAAGAAAGCAAAGGAAAGACATTGCTTGATTTCATATTAATAAAAAGTTGAAACAAAGCTGAGGAGAAAATGTGTTTGATAATCAAAAAAATCTTAAAACAAAGCTTGTCATCGCGAGTTAACAAGCAGTTCAAACAAAACTGAGGATAAAAATTGCTCGACCTCGCGAGTTACCAAAAATTTAAAACAAAGCTGAGGAGAATAAGCGCTTGACATCGAAAGTCAACATAAGGTTGAAATTAAACTGAGGAGAAAAAGTGCTTGACTGCACGAGTTACCAAAAAATTCAACCAAAGCTGAGGAGAAAATATGTGTGACAGTCAACAAAATCTAAAAATAAAAAAAACTGAGAAGAATAGGCGCTTGGCATCGCGAATTAACAAAAAGTTCAAACGGAACTGAGGAAAAAAGGTGTTTTACATTGAGAGTCAACAAAAAGCAGAAACAAAACTGAGGATAAAAATTGTTTGACATCGGGAGTTGCCAAAAAGTTGAAACAAAACTGAAGAGAAAAAGTGCCTGAAGTCGTGAGCCAGCAAAAAGTCGAAATAAATCTAAGGAGAAAATTTGTTTGATAGCCAACAAAAATTGAAAACAAAGCTGAGAAGAAAGGGTGCTTGACATCGCAAGTTAACAAAAAGTTCAAACAAAACTGAGGATAATTGCTTGACCTCGCGAGTTACCAAAAAGTGAAAAACAAAGCTGAGGAGAAAAGAGCTTGACATCGCGAGTCAACATAAAGTTGAAATTAAACTGAGAAGATAAAGTGGTTGACATCGCGAGTTCAGGGCCCGATTTAGAAAATTCTTGACTATAGGTACAACTCAGGATGGGGGCCCCCTAACACTGATGTGCGCATAACATTTCCAAAATTGACACACAAAAAAAAATAATCACGAATCATTGTAAAAGTACCATTTTACCAAGAATTGGCTATTTGAAGCACAGAAGCGTAGAACATTATCAAATAACAAAAAGCAATACAATATATTAACCTCTTCATTAAAACACCAATACAATGCAACCAGAAAAACTTCTTAATCCCTTATATACACTATATCATACATATGATGAACTATACATATAACTATACATATGATGAACCAATCAATCAAATTTGAAAGGATATATAAAAAAATTCCTATTAAAAGAGGTAAAATTAAAAAAAATTTGAATTGGGAATTTTCTTTTTTTTCCTTTTAAAATAAAAAATTTGGGGGGGGGGGGCCCTAGGCCTGGGCCTGCTGGGCCTAATGAAAAATCAGGGCCTAGGGCCTGCGCGAGTTATCAAAATATTGAAACGAAGGAGAGGCGATAAAATGCTTGACGTCGTAAAACAACAAAAATTGCAACAAAGGTGAGGAGAAAAATGTTTCACATGGCAAATAAAAAAAATGGTGCGACAAACCAGAGGGGAGTATCACCTGGCATCAGATTTCTAAAAATGTGCGAAGAAAGAAAGAAGGGCTTGACATCGCGAGTTCAAAAAAGTTGGAACATATCTGTAGAGGAAAAGTGTTTGACATCACAAATTAAATAATATTGGAACAATACGAAGTAGAAAATGTATTTGTCCACGCGAACTGTAAAAACGTTTCAACGTACACATGAACAACTCCTAAAAGTTAATTTGCTCCCGTTTTACAAAACTACCTGGATTTGATACTAACTCAGAGAAAAAGATCTAATTCTTCAGACTAACGCTGTATCCAAATTCCATACAGCTGCGCTAGTTTTTTTAACAACACTCTATTCAACGATAAGATGAGCCAGTTAAAAACACTTGACTATTCGGACTCTTGCTATCGTTTACCTTATCTAATCGTTTCCCACCTAAGCTCACTTCCTGTTGCTAAAAAAAGAGGTAATCAAGAAATTTCTCCCATAATTTAGATACAAATAAACATTGCACAAACAAGTTTCTGATAAAGGCGTACAGGCAGAATAAAGACATCATTTCAGACAATTCGAAGGCAAAATTTACGTTTAATGTAAACGATTCTGTAGAATTTTACGTATATTTTTAATATAGTCTTTTTTGGTAACAGAAATACACTTAAAAAAAGCTGTCAAACTGAACAATAAATGAAAAAAGTTTGGGACAACAAATCCAACCAATCTAACTACAGCTTTTCGTCAGGCAATAGCGTATTTGATGTGCGATTCACCATTAAGAGACTATCTAAGACGAAAAAAGATTGGGATTTCCATCAAATGTTAGGATGTCTAATCAAGTGTTGAACAATTCACCAGAGAAAATGTTATTAATCGTAATCTTAAAACAAAAATCAGGGATTTTTTTTTATAATACCATATTCCATTGTCCGAACAATAAGACGCAACTTTTTACATTAAAAAATCGACTCAGAATTAGGGTACGTCTTATGGTCCGAAGGTAACATTAAATTAAGTTAATATTTTATTATATATATTATATGTATATACATATTATATATATATATATATATATGTATTACATATATACAATTTATTATATTTAATCATATATTTTATCTGTATTAAGTAAAAAATAGAAAACATCTTTATATACCTAACAAAATACAAAATATTATTTTCTAAAAATCCTCCCATAAATTTGAGGAGCGTCTTATGGTCCAAAAAATACGGTATTCTTAAATGTTTAAAAAGTATGCTGTTTAGAAAATATTATTTTTAAATCTGCTCTTCTGAATATTTACCTGTTGAACAAAATTCTATTAAAATAAATCAAATTAAATTAGTAGCATAAACTTCCGCACGTTCCTCTGAGGGTTTTAAATATTTTTGAGGTCTCCGTGATTTTATCCGTGCAGTCTGTATTTTTAAAATACTAAGTAATTTTTTTATGTATTGAAGAAAATAATAATTTATTGTCTCAAATAAATCATTCAATCTAATGAAAAAAAAAGCAGATCATAAAGTCATGATTACGGGCAAAACGGATCTATCTGTAAACCGGTTCCTAAGCTATAAATAGAGTCTTCTTCGATCAGACCTAAAGCAATGCAGATTCGCCCTCACAAAGGCTGTTTAATATGTCAGCGTAAAAATAACTTTCTCCTCATCGGAAACATTGTACAGAGGAACACGCTTTATATTATTCGTACCCGCATAAGACGTTTTCGCGGGGCATACGAATAATTTTCGTAGCCCCGTAAGCAGTGCGTTAAAAACCATTGTTGACGTTTCCCGCATCTAGCAAACCCGTTTCATGCTGTACGAATTTTGGGAGCGTGCCTGTTTTTACTTCTCCTTATGTAACGTTCTCTTTTCATTGAAACTTTCGAAATTCTTGCATATTTATGATATTTTACTTCAGGCATTTATACAGTGCATCCCTTGACATGCTTGTTTTTACTTCTCCTTATGTAACGTTCTCTTTTCATTGAAACATTCGAAATTCTTGCATATTTATGATATTTTACTTCAGGCATTTATACAGTGCATCCCTTGACATGCAGGTCTTCAATTCCGACGTTAACCTGCGGAGAATTTTTCTGATCGCAGATTAGCAAATACATGTTTAAATACACACACACACACACACATATATATATATATATATATAAATTTTTTTTGCCCTTGACGTTTAAAGACGGAGGACAAAATTTTAAATGTCTATCGCAAAAAGTTAAGATGTTTATGAAAAAATTAAATTCAAATTAAGTTTAAAAAAAAATACAACCATTTTATTTTAAGATCTATTTTTAAATGTATATTTTCAAACTGGTTTCAAAAATATACATTTGCTAATCTGTGATTGGCAAATTATTGAGAGGAAAACTTTATATAATAAGATTGGGATTGAAGATCACTTTGTTTCATGAGACTTTTAAATAAAGGCTTAGTTTTAAAATCTCTATCACTAAAAAATTAAAGATGTTTTTGAAAAAAAATTAAATTCAAATTAGTTATTTCAAAAAGAAATACAACCATTTCATTTTAAGGTCTATTTTTAAATGTATGTTTTTAAACTGGTTTCAAAAATATACACTTGCTAATCTGTGATTAGCAAATGTATATTTCATGAGACTTTTAAATAAAGGTATAGCACTAAAATCTCTATCGCTAAAAAATTAAAGATGTTTTTGAAAAAATTAAATTCAAATATTTTTTAAAGAAAAACAACCATTTCATTTTACGATTTTGTTTTAAAACTGGTTTCAAAAATATACATTTGCTAATCTGTAGTAAATATTGAGAAGAAAACTTTATACAGCATTAAATTGGGACTGGTGATCACTTTTTTTTTTCATGAGACTTTTTAAAAACGGCATAGTTTTAAAATGTCCATCGCGAAAGAGTTAAAGATGTTTTTGAAAAAAATTAAATCTAAAAAAACACGAGCATTTCATTTAAAGGCCTATATTTAAACGTATATTTTAAAATAGAATTCAATCACAGTTTCTCTTATCAGGCTGAGTTAAGGGCGATAGAGATGGTAATCGAGGACGCAATAAGGTCGCGAACCGAAGAGTTCGATGTCTTCACGGACTCCATGAGCGCACTACAGGCGCTCAAAGCAAAGAGCTTTAAATGTCGGCTGGTGGAGAACCTAAAAAGGAGTATCAATAACAACGGCTTATATATTACTTGGCACTGGGTGAAAGCCCATGCCGGTAATAGCAATAATGAAGAGGTGGATGAGATCGCCAAAAGAGCGACTCAGCTTCCCACCATTACTAATGACTATAAGCTGACCAAGAACCAGCTTAAAGGCATTCTTATGAAAGATGCCTTAAATATCTGGCAAGAAAGGTGGAATGAGTCCACCAAAGGCAGGCGGACGCAGGAGATATTCCAGAAAGTCAGCTTGAATAGAGTCCAATGTGACTTCCTGAGGAACCAGGTGATTACTGGGCACGGCAGCTTTGGCCAGTATCAGGCCAAATTCTTCGGGAAGTCGGACAGCTGCAGTTGTGGCGAGATCCAGACAGTCGAGCACTGTCTATTCGACTGCATAAACTTTGCTGACCTGCGGGCCGACCTGCCTGGGAATGCAAGTCAATGGACAAAGTATAAACTATATAACGATTACTACTTTTGCAAAGTAGTAAACAAAATCGTTAAAAGGCTCATGGACGAACATGTCCAATTGCCATAGACTATTTTCGATGTATGTTTTTTGCTGTTTGTAACATTTAATAAAGTTTGTGATGTGATGTAGCGAAAAGTCGTTCTGCAGGCGGTTGGCCAGTGGAGTGACTCGGTAAAGTTGCATATGTTGCTGAGTGTCGGAGCTTGGGATGTGCTCCCTCGCGGCGGCCGGTCTTCATAAAATCTGAGTTGGATGCCTTCTAGGTGGGACGACGATAAGCTTACGCTTAAAATAGAATTTAAATTATAAATTTGCTAATATGTTATTAGCCAATTATTTAGAAGTAATTTTAAACAGCGCAACATTTGGATTGAAGAATTTTTTTCTGCATGAGATGCTTAAATGAGGGTATAGTTATTTTAAATGTCTATCGTTTAAAAGTTAAAATTGTTTTTGAAACGATTAACTTAAATTCAAATAAAGTTTTTTCAAAAAGAAATACAACCATTTCATTTTAAGATCTATTTTTAAATGTATGTTTTTTAACTGGTTTCAAAAATGTACAATTGCTAATCTGTGATTAGCAAATTATTAAGAAGAAAACTTTATATAGCTTAAGACTGAGACTGAAGATCACTATTTTTCATGAGACATTTAAATAGAATAGACGAAGAAAAGATTAAATTAAATTCAAATAAAGCTTTATTCAAAAAGAAATACAACCATTTCCTTTTAAGATATATTTTTAAATGTATGTTTTTAAACTGGTTTCAGTAGATTAGCAAATGTATATTTCATGAAACTTTTAAAAAAAGGCATAGCTTTAAAATCTCTATCGCTAAAAAATTAAAGATGTTTTTGAAGAAAATTAAATTCAAATATTTTTTTAAAGAAATACAACCATTTCATTTTAAGATTCTTTTTTAAAACTGGTTTCAAAAATATACATTTGCTAACCTGTGATTAGCAAATTATTTAGAAGAAAACTTTATACAGCATAAAATTGGGACTGATGATCACTTTTTTTAATAGCCTAAGTTTGAGATTGAAGATCACTATTTCTCATGAGACGTTTAAATATAATAGACAAAGAAAAGATTAAATCAAATTTAAATAAAGTTTTTTTTCAAAAAGAAATACAACCATTTCATTTTAAGATATATTTTTAAATGTATGTTTTTAAACTGGTTTCAAAAACATATATTTGCTAATCTGTGATTAGAAAATTATGCTCGAGTTTTTTTTTTTTTTACGCGAGCATTTCATTTAGAGTTCTTTTTCTAAACAGAATCCAAAAATATGCATTTGCTAATCTGTGATTAGCAAATTATCAAGAAGAAAACTTTAAATAGCATAACACTGGGATTGAATAGCTGCTATGTCAACTGACGAGCCACCTTAGCCAACTGCATGAGTATTTCTGTAACACCGTTTTGCAAATAAATAGTCGGATATCACGTATGGTATGAACACAACCTCCCGCCATCCGTTATCGTCGTGATGATGACTTCGTGAAATACCTGCGGTTAGCTTGGTAAACAAAAGAAAAAATAATGCTGTAGGTAAGACTTCCGCTTTACGAAGCTGGAATCTCCAGTTGATGCATGAGCATCTATTGATATGAAGGGGAAAAATTAATCCGTACGAAGTAATCGAAAAAGAGAATAGAGTTTATTTCTAAAATCAATGAATCAAGAGCTAGTGATCTTTAAATGGAATATCTTATGTCGTTTTGTTTGAGAAAATAAATACATGAAAAATTAATCAATACATTTTATGATAAAAATTTTGCACAGGACTTTTGTTTGGGCTGTGGTAACAAGCCTTTACGGGTGCACGAAAAATTTATAAACAGTATTCCTTCGGGAAGCGACTTGCCGGCTATTTTATTTATAGGAAAGGCACACTTTCAATAAAAGATAATTATTATTAATTGTTACATTTTTGTACGCTGCAATATAATGTACGCAGGTATAAGTTACTGAAGGGAATTAGAAAGACCGTCAGTGTAGATCACCTATGGCTCAGAGCTAAGGCTCTGAACTGCAGTGTAGAAGGTTGTGAGTTCGGGCCTGACTCAGGGCAACTCGGGTTATGAGATGAAAAAGTGAAAAAGGAGGGTGAAGTAAAATTAAGGAAAAAAAAGAAAAATTGAATAAATAATTAATTAGCAATTAAATAAATAATGATAAAAAATAAACAAAAGAATTATAGTAAAATTAGTAAATGAAAATATATATAAAGAAGGATAATTAAGTATAATTTAAAGGTATGCAAAGATTACATGCACTTTATGTAGGTTGGTAGTGTGCACAAAACAGGTGTCGAGTTAATTTATTAATGTATTGTCTCTCATATTCATTTTACATGATGTATTTTTGAGCAGTATGAGTTATAATACTACTTGTCTACTGTTACACATAGTAATTAAAAAGAACAGAAAGAGAAGAAGAAATGTATTGTAATTTAACTTTGCTTGTAATCAGAAATAAATAAAGAAATAAAGGAAAAAGTCGACTGGAACCGGGAACGGTCAGCTTGAAAATTTAATTTGTTTCAGACCTTCAAGGTTGCCACGGGTATGGCTAGGCAGGGATTATATTATTTTTGAACTTAAGTTGTTTTGTTTACTTAACGCGACTTATATACAAAACCTCGCCGTTTATGCATTCGCAGTGGTCGGCATGATTTACGAATTTACGCAGGTATAATTATAGCAGATCTATAAACAACAGGAAGCTAAAAGCAATTATTTTTTAAGGCAGTTGTGTACTAACCCTATTGGATTCGCTCACCTCAATGTTAACCTATGGAGAAAATGTGTCCTCTATTGACAGCTACATAAATGCTGATAATCCATTCAAAATGGTATTTTCAGAGAGTCTTAACTTTTCTGCACCTTGCAACAGGATTCATTTGATATATTTCGTCCACCAAAGGAATTGATGAGCATTTAAACCACACAAGACCGGATTTTCCCCTCAAATAATGTAAATTTTAAAATATTATTTGCATTTTTTTAAAATGAAAAATGCCCCAAGGTGTGAAATTTCTTTCTCTATTACGGAGTACAATTTTAAGAAAAGAAACCCTATCAATCCAAGTTGGTAATCCTTGGACACATTTTCTCCATGGGTTAACACTGAGGTGAGTGAATCCAATAGGGTTAGTATACAGCATGCTTAATGGGACTTTTGCTAATAAACATCGGATTTCAACTATTCTGTCATTCTCGTATATGGTCTCTTAGGAAAAAGATCAGATACTTCAATCTATTTATTTCTGGTATTATGTTTTATGAAGTTTCCGAAGGTAAAGACCCGCGAACATACAAAAAAAAACTTTTCGGCATACAGCCACACGTAGTTTTTAGAAACAAATGAAATTTTTAGGTTTGAAATTCTACGCATTTAAAGTTACTTTTTCGGCATTGTTGTTAATTATTTCCTATAACCGCTCGATTTCAATAATTTCCAAATCATACCTAAAATTCAAGTCTATACAGAAATGGATTTGAGACTTATATTTTGCCCTTCAGGGTCCTCCAAATTCAACTTTTTCAAAAATCGGTAGCCAAGTGCCAGAAAATTTATTTTCCGTGCCACATATGCTACACCTTGTATACTGCAGTATATTCTGTAAATTACGTAAGTCTAACTCTGTATATAGTTTAAAGGTACTGCATGTATTATGCATAATTTATCAAACTTTTCCCCATCATGTATTATACATAGGACAGCGCGCATCAATTGACATTATAAATCCCCAATTCCCGTATTAATGTGCAAGAATTTCCTGCACAGAATTTGACAGATGTATTGCCAGAATCTATTGACAGGTTAGCAAGTGCACGTTTGTGATTTTTTAACATTCTTATGTCAAACGTTAAAATAATGAGAGCATAGTTTTAAAAACTTTTAATTTTTCAGTAGTTTAATTTTTACCGGGGATTAAATTATTAATTTACATCAAAGTAACATTGAAATTCTTTTTTAAATAATTTCAAGATAAAAAGAACATTTTATATACTACGTTTTTAAATTTTCTGTTGAATCATATAAACTTGACAATTCTCTATTAATCGCACAAACCTTCACTTAATTATTCTTTTTTCACTCTCTTTTATTTAATTTTAATCACCTTTTAGTCGTTTCCACTATCCACAGACTTTTATAAACTTTAATTTTTATATATTATTTTAATTTTTCGCACAATATTTTTGTAAACAAACTAAATTCACATGTATTCTGTTTTCAAAATCGTCAAACGCCGTTACGCAAAAGTGCAAGCATTGAATTCGATCGAAGCGCCACCTTGCGGATTTTTTCGGCTAAAAGTATTAAAATAATGCATTGTCATCGCGTTGTGAGATATTATAAAAGTTTCAAATGTCTAGCTAGTCGGGAAGTCAGTTAAAAATCGATTGCAAGATTTGTACTGGACAAACACACAAACACACAAACAAACAAGAAAGCGAGTTAATAAAAACATGGTAAAAACTAAATTTGCTTCTAATTTTGCATTGCCTTTAAAGATCAATTTCCCAATGCGGTATTCAGAATTCAAAAACACGCATCTGTGATTAGAAAATACTGAGGGTGAAATTACCCATAGCTTAACATGGGGGTCGGAAGATCTGAGACGTTCAACGGATACGCCGTCTTAAAGTTACTGTCTATTCAAATCTTAAATTCCTCAATGAAAGAAATATTCATCACAATGGCGAGAAAATAAGTGAAGAGATCAAGAAAAAAATTATAATCTGCTATAGATACAACTTTGTAACGATTTGATTGTAAGTACCAGTAATTAAAACTGGCTCCATACTTGTTACTTCTACCACTCAAAGAATCCTTTTTTGTAGGCTCGTACCATTCCGCGTTAACTAACTCGAAAGTCTGCTGAATTGCAGACAGACAATCTATTCAGAGTTTTAGCGATTGACCAGGATTAATTCCTTCATTTGTCAAATTTGAGGTTATGTTTCCTTATAAACTTTCTTACCTTGTTTCTCCTAGCTTCAACGCATCGGATAAACCATCATTGAGAGTGAAAACCGGTCAAAAATTTCTCTTCAGATACGGGACGGATGCAGGCTTTATCTCCTGTTTATTAACCGTATTGGATTCGCTCACCAAAATGTGTCCAAGAATTGCCGAATAGGATTGAAAGTTTTGTTTTTTTTTCTTAATTTTACTCCGTATGAGAGAAAGAAATTTTACTTCTTGGGGCATTTTTCGTTTTTTTAAAGAAAAAAAATGCAAATATTTTAAAATTTAAATGATTCGGGGAAAAATCTGGTGTAGTGTGTTTTAAACGTTCCCGAATTCCTTTGGTGGACGAAATATATAAAACTAGCTGAAAACCCGTACTTCGCTGGGAAGTACATTCAAATTAAATACAGTGGACGCTCGTTAATTCGAACTCGAAGGTTCTCAGAAAAAAGTTCGAACTATCCGAAGTTCGAATTATCCGATGTTAAGAGAAAATATATAACTTTAAATGTGTATCACTGAAGAAGAAACTCTCCTAGTATGTATAACCACAGAAAATATATTATACTATGTTATCAAAAGTTAAACATATTAAAAAGCAATACAGACTTACATTAATCATAAAATGAAGCAGAAGATATGCAGTATAAAGTAAACTTTTATTAAAAATATGAATTACACTTTGGAGAAAAACTGTAAAATGGAAGTTTGGTTCTGTTTATGATACCTACATTGTTCAGCCAGTTTCTCGATTTGAAGTAAACATTTCAATTCATTTTCAGAGGAAGGTTCGATCTAAATAAATGCTTTCAGAGTTTTAATAGAGTCCATTATGGCTTTGACCATTATGGCCGCATTAGAAATATCTTTCGGCAGGTAAGTAGAGAAAAGCCCTGGCAGTTTCCTACCGAAATTAGTGCAGACGTCTTCGATTACATCAGAGCTTTGGCCACATACAGTTTGATAAGAAATATTGTGCCTTGACTTAAATCGAGAAAGTCATCCATCACTGCATTTAAAAATCTTCAATACCCATTCGAATTGCCTATTCATCAGCCTTCGTCAGCACTAGGGGTCCATTTATCAGAAAATTTAGAGATCTAACATCCTGGAACCATAGCAGTAGAGCTTTTTCTAGAACTTCTTGGGACGCATTTCCCATGCGTTTCCTTCCTCTAGCAAATTTTTATTTTTCCCATGAATCTAAAATTGACTCCTTGTTTTTCAAATTAGTGGACAAGGCATTTTTTTAAATTCTATAGTCAGCTTCTAACTTTGTTTTACATTCGCCATTCTCTACTTTCTTTAAAATTTCTACCCTTGTCTTCAAAGTTAGGGTTTTGTACTTTCCACGTGTAGACATCCTGAATTTTTACACGTTCACACCACACAATGAGGAAGAAAAACTAGACCACATTAACTTGTCTGCACTGCAGTTATAACTGACGCAGCTCCCTAGAATCTATAGTAAAGACTAGTTTTTCTGAAATTCTAAGAAAATCGATCCGAATAGAGGAAAATTGCTTTTTCCGTTTAGCACTAATAAGAAGGACAATAGCTACTAACTTTTAGCGGACATGCAATAGTCTAGGAATGCAGGCATGGGCCTCTTTACACCGAAAAGAAATTTTGACACAGAAAATAATAAATACAGTGTGTATTTTCTCTATTAAACGAGGAAAAAGAATTTTTTTTTTTTGTCAAATTTTTAGTTCGAATTAACCGAAGTGATAAAAATTTAGTTCGAATTAATGAGATATTTTTAACATTAACTCCAATACAAGTTTTTTGGGGCCTTTGGATTAGTTCGAATTAACCGAAAGTTCGAATTAACCGAGTTCGAATTAACGAGCGTCCACTGTACAACGATCAATGTATGCAATTGATGCAAAAAAAAACGAAAAAATATATTTATAAAAAAATCGTAACGGATATTTTTATAGACAAAATAATGTAGAAGAAAATATTCAAATTAAATGTAATAGGAAATATTAAAGAATATAGTACAGTTATTATAGTACAGTTTGAAGAACATAATATCTTTTACTGTATTTTAATATTTTTTTGGATAATGTCCAATCATCTGCCGCATTAGCAAGAAAATTTTTTTTTGTCTATTTAGTTGTTATGCACGTGACGATAAATTTATTTATTTACCAGAAAAGAAATCACGTGATCAGCATTTAATAAATTAAATTCTAAAAATTAATCTTTAAAAATTCATTAAAAATCAGAAAATGGAGATAAAGATTCGAAAAATATTTCATTTTAAAGGAATTTTATGCTCTTTCTTGTGATATAAATTTTATAACCCTCAAATGATTATTTTAAATGCAGACTTAAAAAAAGTTACTAAAACAGCTTAAAAATTTAATTTTAAAAAAATCTAAAAAGTATTTTTCAAAAATCTTTCTTAGTGCACCCCCAAACTATAAGAAGAATCGCCATGCAAAATTTCAGCCCTTTAGGTGTAGCGGTTTGGTCTGTGCGTTGTATGTCAGTCAGTGAGTGAGTCAGTTACGGAACTGTTTTATATACAGTGGCTCCCAAAAGTGTTCGTACACTTACGAATTTCAATGAAATAGGGGTCTATCCATTAATTAAAATGAATATTTCAGAATAGGTATTTAATAATAACATCTATAATCTATTCTTAACAAAACTACATGAAATATTTTTAAAACATAGTAAAACTTTATTTTTAAGAAACCAGTAATCAAAAAGTAACAAAAACTTTATCTCACAAAAGTCATCGTACACTGAAATACTTTCTGATAAATTCATAATTAAAATTATCGTCTGGCGCTTTATTTTTATTTTTGAATTGTGGTGGCATTTAAAATATCGTTTGGCTTTATTTTTGCTTGCCTACTCCGTAATATTCTATTTATTATTTAAAAATGGTTCGTAGTCGTAAAGAAACAACAAACAGCATTCGAAAATTGATTATTTTTCATCATAGTAGTGGTAAATCAGTTCGGAATATTGATAAATTACTTGATTTATCCCATTCTACTGTGCAGTATGTGAAAAAACGCTTTTAAGAAGAAAATTGGATCGAAAACAAGGTAAGAAAAGGCCGTCCGGCAATGTTAACAAAACGTGATCAGATATTTATAATTAGAAAATTTGTGAAAAATTCACGTTTGAGTGCTGTAAAAGTTTCTACAGAATCCAATGAAACATTTTCTACTTCAATTTCACTTGAAATCTTTTGACGAGTTCTCAGAACAGCTGGATTACATGGGCGTTCTGTCCATAGAAAATTTTTTGTGAGTGAGAAAAACAGAAAGTTTAGGCTTCCCTTCGACTATCAATGATAAATAAGCCCCAAACCTATTGGAATAATGTCTTATTTGCCGATGAACATTTTTGGTGCTGATGGGCGTATAATTGTATGAAGAAGAAAAAAATGAGGAACTTAATCCCAAGAACTTAGTAGGAACAGTTAAGCATGCCGGTGGAGGTATCCTTGTGTAGGGATGCATGTCAGCATCAGGACTAAGAAATTTGGTATTTATTGATGGCATAATTAATTATGCTGTTTTTATAAATATTTTAAGAGACAATTTAAAATTATCAGCTCAAAATTTGGGTATTGGAAACAACTTTTTTTTTATCAAGACAACGATCTTAAGCACACGGCTCTCAACGTTCGCATCTGGTGTCTCTATAATTGTCCACAAGTTTTGAAAACACCACCTTAATCGCCAGATTTAAACCCAATCGAACATATTTGAAGAGAACTGGAGGTTCGAGTACGAAAACACGACATTCACACGAAAAGCGAACTAAAAACAATTATGATGGAAGAATGGATGAACATTGATGCAAAAATTACAAAAGGGCTAAAGCAATCTATTCCCAGACGTTTAAAAGCTGTTGTGGAAATAGACAAAAAAAATATTTTTTTTGTCTATTTAGTTGTTATGCACGTGACGATAAATTTATTTAAAGTACCAGAAAAAGAAATCACGTGATCAGCATTTAATAAATTAAATTCTAAAAATTAATCTTTAAAAATTCACTAAAAATCAGAAAATGGAGGTAATGATTCGAAAAAGATCTCATTTTAAAGAAATTTTTATGATCTTTCTCGTGATATAAATTTTATAACCCCAGACTATTATTTTGAATGCAAACCTAAAAAATGTTACAAAAACAGCTTAAAAATTTAATTTAAAAAAATCTAAGAAGAATTTTTGAAAAATCTTTCTTAGTGCACCTCTACACCATAAGAAGAATCGCCATGCAAAATTTCAACCCTTTAGGTCCAGCGGTTTGGTCTGTGCGTTGTATGTCAGTCAGTCAGTGAGTCTGTTACGGAACTGTTTCATTTCCGCTAAAAGTTGTTGGCTATTGTATTTTTGTTTAGATTGTGGTGAAAATTACGACATTACTATGCTGACAGATATAAATGATCTTTACGCCGCATGCGATGATGTTAAAGAAAGCACAATTAGTAATTGCTTTCGTCATGCTAAATTCATGCACGCCGAAGAGAACAATCATATCGAAGAATGTGACAATATTGATACAGATTTGACAAAGAAGATCTGAATTCAAAATTTTTAACGGTGATAACGTTACTTTTTCTGAATATGTAAGGGTAGATGAAGACGTGGAAGTCTGTGGAAAACGGAGCGATGATGATATAATAAAAACCATCCGAGAAGATGAAATAGAAGAGACCTTATCGAAATCAGATGAGAATGCAGAGACTGTTAAGCGTCCTAATGATCAAGTCATAATGGACTCTATTAAAACTCTGAAAGCATTTATTCAGATGGAACCTTCCTCTGAAAATGAATTGAAATGTTTACTTCAAATCGAGAAGCTGGCTGAACAATGTAAACATCATAAACAAAACCAAACATCCATTTTACAGTTTTTCCCAAAAGTGTAATTCATATTTTTAATTAAAGTTTACTTTCTGCTGCATATCTTCTGCTTCATTTTATGATTAAGGTAAATCTGTATTGCTTTTTAATAGGTTTAATTTAGATAACATAGTATAATATGTTTCCTGCGGTTATACATACCAGGAGATTTTTCTTCTTCAGTGATACAATTTTAAAGTTGTATATTTTCTCTTAACATCGGATAATTCGAACTTTTTTCTGAGAACCTTTGAGTTCGAATTAACGAGCGTCCACTGTATATAGATTGATGAATCCTGTTGCAAGGTGCAGAAAAGTTTAGGCGATCTGAAAATACAGTGGAGTCCCGATAATCCTAAATGATTGGGACAGACCCTTTTCGGATTAACGAATTTTTCAGATTAAGCGAAATCATTCTTGAAATAAACTTAAATTTTATAATAACGTGTGATTACATAAATATTACATATTACGCGTGATTACACAGTTTATTTTATAAAGTCTGTCATCTAAACATAACCATATCTCGGGACGAAATGGGTGACAAGAGAGCAGAACGTTGCCTAGTACAGTATAGTAGAGCGTAAGTTATTCTAACTAGTCGCTGAGTTGCGTCCCCAGCGGACATCATTTTTCTGACGCGTTGGCGTAATTTGGCTTCAAGGGAGAGGTATTCTTCTATTTGACAAAAAATAATTAACATTTTTTTTCAAACCAGTGTAGTTCAGTACATTGTCTAACTTTGAATTTTCATGAAATTTTCAGAAATATAGTTTATATTACGTAGTTTCAATGTGGTTTTATTGTAACCTTAGTTCTTTTTTACTTTTTCGGATTAAGCGGACTTTCGGATTACCGAAGTTCGGATTATCGGGACTTCCCTATATCATTTTTATTGGATTAGCGGCATTTATGTAGCTGTCAATAGTAGACACATTTTCTCCATAGGTCAACATTGAGATGAACGAATCCAATAGGGTTAGTACACAGAAGCCTTAATAAGCGTAAATAAGTTACTTTCATGAAGTTACTGACTGTGAATATAGGAGAACTGCAATTCCATAAGCATTATACCATCTTCTAAGAGACTAATTAGTTTATTTTTGTACTAATAATCCCATTTTTTGCCTCTTTTTTTCTAATGCCCCAGACAGGGCCGGACACAGCAACTAAGGCTTTTCGGGGTGGAATATGCTTTCCCCTCAATTTAAACCAAGTACCCTCAGGGGCGGCATCTGGGGGGTACGCACCTTCCTCCCACCTTTCGGAAGACCTCAAACCTCTCTGAGGGACTTTCCGGCCTAGAGATTTAATGTGCATATAGGAGTGAATCACCTAGAAGCAATGGATGCATGCAAGGGTTGGAACAAGCAAGGAATACAACGCAATGACCTTACACATACATTTATTTGATAACCCAAATTTCAATTAACATGTCAGAGCTATAGTATTACAATCAGTTTTATATTAACAATTTTGACATACGATACCCAGAAGCAGAGGCAAACTATAGAGTCAAATATGATTTTTAGAGTCTATCGGGGAGGCACTTACTATAACGGATGTATGCAACGATGATCGTAGCATCGGCGACCGGGACCTAGTATCATCTCCAGTGTAGGAACACGTTGGCGAGATATTGGCACTTCTCCACGGCTATGGGGCAGACCAGAGCCTCCGACATCTAACTCTCAGGAACCCAATCTAAAATCCGTCTCCTTCTTTTTTTTTGATTCCTTCCGTCCTTAGCGAAGCTGTTGTCCGTTTACAGGGGGGCCATTCTAGCACGCCCCTCACTTTCATTGGGCAGTGGGCTGTTTCTCTTTCAGTGGTTCCTATCCCTAATTGGTCCTTTATTATACTGCCTCTGTCCATAGGCTATGTAGTACCTCCCCCCCACATACGTTTATTTTGTAAAACAACTTTGATTCTTCTCCTCTGACGTTTTTACTGTGGGCCATAAAATAACGACCATCCATCTTGTAAAATTTAAATTTCAGATCGCTATCACTGACCACACCGACAGCTATTCTTCTATTTTTTTATTGGTTTACAATCCTGTATTTACCCCTGCCTCTGCATCCTTTATGATACATTCTTTATTGTCCACACACCGTGGGGAATTACACCATTTTCACTTCTACAGTGCACGTAACCGGCGTAGACATGTGAATATTCAGTGGTGCTTGTCGGGTCAAGAACCGAGCACCCTATGTACCAAAAACGAAAGAGCTAACAAGTAGGCTTTGTGGGTGCTTACTGTTTAGAATTTGAATAACATCAGCAACCTTAAGGTTAGAAATCATTTCACCGCTCAGAACTTCAATACCCATATTAGACGATGGGGAAATTTCTTCTCGGTATTTTTCTAATCACAAATTTCTTCTTTTGAAAATTGATTTTTAAATACATGTTTTACGAACTAAAGAAATACATTAATTTATTTTTTTAAACGGCAATTTTAATATTGAAGCGGTAGACGTCAATAATTGAATGCTCGGGGAATATTCACTACTAAAAAATTAAAGGTTTTGTAAATTGCGTGCTGTTTTTAAGCGTCCACCTTCTCAAACGCAGACAAAATAACTAAAGACAAATTTCAGGTAGTCTCTTCTAACGAAACTACCGCGGGTTATTAACGTAGGATTACTTATCGTTGCTTACCTCTTTTGTATGTATATATGTATGTATCTGTTATGTCTATATATATATATATATATATATATATATATATATATGTGTGTGTGTGTGTGTGTGTGTGTGTGTGTGTCAGTCAAAATTTTGACGCATTTTGGTACTTTTCTGTTTAACTGTTTACTGTTTGCCCAAGACATACAGGGTGGGTTTGACACGCTGCCGAAATTATAACTCGCGACTCAGGACATCTGAAATTTTGCTTTCCGGAGGACCGTTATGGAGGAACGTAATCCTACGATAAAATATCCCTTTGCTAATCTGCTATTTGAAATATACTGAGAGAAAAATTCCCGACAACTTAACGTTGATAAGGAAAATCTGCGATGGTATTCACTGCAAGACCTGAATTATATGTCATCTCCCCCGTACATAAATTTAAACTGACATTTTCAGAACCTCTAATTTCTGAACTTTACTTTCTTTATCCGCGGAAGATGAATCAACAGAATTGACAATCCTTGCTTCTCTGCGTTTTATCGTACGAAGATGTCAACTGTCATGTTCCGTCAGAGATAAGAAAGCGACAGATAAAAACTCTTTAACTTTTAAAAAGAGATACGCGTACATATCCGTCACATTGTTTTTATGAGATACGCGAGTTTTACGATCTGGTTAGTTACAAAAAGTAACCTCCAGCAGTGATGCATAACCACCGTTATACACAGAAGCACATCGGTAGCATTGGTTACGTTAGATATTTGCTCATTGGAATAGGAATGCGAATACATAAATAACTTAGCATAAAACCTTGTTCCAATAGCACTCAAAGTGGTGCGTTGTGTTATTCCGTTGGTCCCCGAGAATGTTGACATGACCTGTGATTGGTTTGGTGTATCACGAAATCATTACATTTGTGAATGGTTGAAATTTTTATCGCCGACACTACGCAAAACTCAGGGAACAATGTGAACATAACCTTAAGAATTAAAGGGGAACATAAACTAAACTTCGATACATATTAACAAACTAGAACTCGGTGCTTTATGTAACATAAATTGTGGTGTTGCAGCGAATGATTTGAGGTGACATGAGAAAGAGCTCAAATAAAAGATAAATAAATAAAAATTAATATTTTTTTAACTGTGCGCGCATCTCTCACACGTTGGAAGTGGAACTTCTTATGTACGTAGAACACTGCGAAAGCAAGAGATTGACACACTTCTGAATTGCGGAGTTATCGCTTCGCTGCCAGTCACGTGATCATTTCTGGCGATATGACTTTGCATCGATGGGAAGTAACTGCTTTCTGTTCGCCAACTAATGTTCAACGCCAAATACTTATTTCTTTTAACCATGATTTTATTAACTAGCTTTCTTGTTTGTTTGCTTGTTTGTGTGTTTGTCCAGTACAAATATTGCAATCGATTTTTAACTAACTTCCCGACTAGCTAGACATTTGAAACTTTTAGAATAGCTCAGAACACGATGAAAATGCATTCTTTTAATACATTTAGCCGAAAAAACCACAAGGTGGCGCTTCGATCGAATTCAATACTTGCACGTTTGCGTAACGGCTTTTGACGATTTTGAAAACAGAATACATGTGAATTTAGTTTGTTTACAAAAATATTGTGCGAAAAATTAAAAAAATTATAAAAATTAAAGTTTATAAAGTCTGTGGATAGTGGAAACGACTAAAAAGTGATTCAAATTAAATAAAAGAAAGTGAAAACGAATAATTATGTGAAGGTTTGTGCAATTAAGAGAGAATTGTCAAGTTTATATAACTCAACAGAAAATTTAAAAACGTGGTGTATAAAAAGTTCTTTTTATCTTGTAATTATTTTGATCAAGTCTATTCTGATGAAACAATTTATTAATCCACTAAAAAATAATAAAACTTAGTGAATAATACATAAACATTGGTGGAAATTCCTTTTATGTGTTACACTTTACGTATAAGCACAAGTTTAGTTGTTTCATTTATTATTACTTCGGATTTAAACAAATAGAAATTAAAAAATTCAACAAGAAATCTTTAACATCTGGAGTTAAATAATACTAACACAATTTAAATACACTATAAATTCAAAGAATATTCAAACAGGGTAAAACTGCAAACATAGGTTCATTTCAGCTTTGTTTATAATAGTGATTGAGACAAAAATATTAGGTAAATTACCACGAAAACTTTGTAAGTAAGATCTGAAGTTAATTAATACTCGCATTATGAGAGTAAACATCATTTTATAAGCACAAAAGCTGACGTAGGAACATGGGCTCCCCATGGCTTATTTTTATTTATTTACTGTTGGAAACAAAAACAAAATAAAAATACAGAGTTTGGACGTTTTCCTCTTACCTTCACTCTCGACTTCTTGCATCGGGAAACGTTTCATTATTTCGCCTCTCCTGAGCAAACTTACACTATCGCGGCTAGAGAAGTTTCTCGTCAGTGAAATCTGAAATTCCTTATTAGAACACTTAAGAGCTTTCGGTGTTATTAAAGAAAGTGATACCGTAAAATATGTAGGAGTCGCCTGCGGTAGTCACTGGCTAGCAGTGAATTCAAGGAGTATTTTTATATACCACAAAACCAAAGCACATTATCACAATTTAAAGATGAAAAATAAAATATTTATTGCATAAATTTAACATTGAAAATTAATAAAAGTCCAACCTCTCTTGAGGCAATAGCACCCCTCTTCTATGGATAGTACATTTGCCCTATTCGTAGACAATACAACAAACAACAAACAAACAAACATTGAAAATACGACTCATCCAAATTACGAAACAAAAAATTTAACAACGAATACATAAGAATTTTTCTTCTGCAACGCTCGTACCGAGTCATCGTAGTTGCCAAGCGACTTCTTCAAAACGCGAAATACAAATATTTTTAAATGTCGTCTGCGGCGGGATTCGGCTGCAGACTTGCGATCGCTACAAATATACGTATGCCGGGCGGAGAAAAAAAATATATGTTACCCACTCCTACAACAGGAAAAACAAATGGTAAGAACTGCCACAAAAAAACTATGAAAAGAGGCAAAAAAATTAAGAGGATTAAAGAAAAAAACGACTTTGAGGAACGAAGAAACACCCACAACATCAAAATTAAACAAAACTAATTATAAAAAATTACATATAAAAATAAACACACAAATGAATTATTGACCATCAGCCGTTTGTATTATCAATACGAAACGAATAAGAGTGTATTTCTTTACTCATATCGTCTTCAGAGGCCTGTCATAAGTAAACAGAACAAGTGCATTACTGCTGAAGAGATCCTGCAAATAAATCACGTGGTACACAATGGCGGAACATCGCAGTGGCGCAAGAAGCTCGCGCTTGGGGCCTCCAATTGTCAGGTGTCTCCGAAAGTTAGAAACTTCAAAAAGAAATACATTTTGCGAATTACAGGCACAGGTACCATCTTTATCCAGACAGTTTGCCGTTCGTCCAGTGACAAATGGCGTAGTACAAGTTTTTACTACCTAATGACCAGTAAAATTTCCTTTTCGACCGTGAGAAAATATCCTAAGTAATAAATATTCATTAAAAGTATTCCGACAAAAGGACCTCGAAACTAGATTGAGCTTGGGGCCCTCAAAATACTTCATCCGCCACTGGTGCTATACCCTGATCTTAAGGCTGCTGTGTTCTAAAACTATGGGATTCGCTGACGTCAATGTTAACCTGTGGAGAAAATTCGTCTACTATTGACAGCTACATAAATGCTGATAATCCAATGAAAAGGGTATTTTCGGATACCCTGAACTTTTTTGCACCTTGAAGCAGGATTCATTTTATAAATTTCGTCCACCAAAGGAATTTAGGAGCGCTTCAAACGCACTAAACCTGATTTTTTTCCCTCGAATAATAAGTTCTTTAAATCCGAGTAGGCAATCCTTGGACACATTTTCTCTATAGGTTAACATTGACGTGAGCTAATCCAATAGGGTTAGTTCACAGCAGACTTAAGGCTGCTATGTACTAAGAAAAAAATCGTATTTCCCTTTTCCTCCTCTTGCAGAGGTGGTGGGAGGAGTCCAGTTGACAGTTCGAGAATTCCACCACCCTTAGGATTGACACTTTGAGGGATTGTAATGGCTCTCTCTCTATAGGGGCGTTAAGCGCTGCCCCCAAATTTTTTATTTAAAATATATTTTGTCAACTATTTACGGGTACATAAATGCTGATAATCAAATAAAATTGGTATTGTCAGATGGCCTGAACTTTTCTGCAAAGCGCTACAGGATTCATTTTATAAATTTCGTCCACCGAAGGAATTTATGAGCGTTTAAAACACACTATACCAGATTCTTTTCCCGAATAATTTAAATTTTAAAATATTAATTGCATTTTTTTAAAAAAACGAAAAATGTACACAAATGTAAAATTTTTTTCTCTATGACGGAGTACAATTTAAAAAAAAAAAATCTTTGAATCCAAGTCGGCAATACGTGGACAAATTTTCTCCATGTTAACATTGAGGTGAGCGAATCTAATGGGGTTAGTACATAGCAGCCTTAAGGCAGAGTAGAGGAAATGCCATGCTGTATTATGATGGAATAAACTCATTAAACATATAGACCACAATTTAGGCGCGTTTCAAACACACGATACCATTCATTTTTTTCCCACGATAATTTAAATTTTAAAATATTATTTGCTTAAAAAAACGGAAAATGCCCCAAGGTGTAAAATTTCTTTCTCTATTACGGAGTACAATTGTTTTTTTAACTTTCATTCTAAGTCGTCAATAAATGGACACAATTTTCTCCATAGGTTAACATTAAGGTAATCGAATCCAGAAGGGTTAGTACACAGAAGCCTTAAAAAAATAGAAGAGAAGAGAAAGCATTAGAATATGCCACACCACCAAAATAGATACGCAATCCCTAATCTAAAAGATTCATTGACCGTCCAAAGCAAAATACATCACGAAATTAAACAACTAAATCAAATAACTCCTCGAATGTATAATAAACGGCTATGTCTCTCATAAAATGACCTCTGAACACAATTTTTGTCCCTATTTCAAATCCCACGGTTCAATTTACGACCCAATACAAAAGAGACATTTTCGCTAGCGGGCACAAAACAGATTACACTCTGGCAATTGAACGGAAAAATTATTGAATAGAAGAAGAATATTACACTAGCCGTAATAAATAGACTGGCGGGCCGCCATTTGGCCATCACTGATATAGAAGCACTTTTTGGCTCGCCTATGCTCAGTGGGATAACGTGTAGAGACAGAGACACGATTGAAGCAGCTCCTGTTTATTTCCCTGCGGTAGCAAAGGAGAGGGAAGAGCAAAATTAGATCCGCAAGCTACAGCCTCGAGTAATATCATTGAGATTCGGCCGGCCGATGCATAAAGAGTTTTCAATTACAGTCGTCTCTAATGGACTGTTAAACGCGCACTGCGCCTCGAAGCTAGAATGTCATTTTCTGATTAATGGTGGGACGCTAGAAATAGAAAGTTCAGATCATCTCCTCGCGAGTGTGTTATTCATGCTTATTAATGATTCTGGGGTGTTTTCCTTTTTTTTTCCTGCTTGCGTTTATTTCATTAGGAGTTAAAAAAAATCCATAAATGGAGGATGGATTTGTAAGAGATACGCAGTAGGTAATCACCTCTTTAAGTAGAGCGAAATCATACATAAGAACAGTACCGTAATTTTCGGACCATAAGACATCTTTTACATAAAAATATTTTTCATGCAAAAAATCTTTACATAAAATTTTTTTATATAAAAAAAAGTAGATGATACATTTTTTACATAAAAGATAAGTCGATTTTTTTAAGATAAAAAATTGACTTAAAATTGGAGAGCGTCTTATGGGCAAAAGGTAACATTAAAATAAAATGAATATTTATATATATATATATATAATACATTTTATATATATTATTTATTATATTTAATATCTTTGTTAAATAAGAAATGGAAAATATCTTTCTATACCTAACAAAATACAAAATATTCTTTTCTAAAAATCCTCCCATAAATTTGAGGTGCGTCTTATACTCCGAAAAAATATGGTGTATTCATACAGAATAAAATTGACTAAAATAATATGAAAATAAAAATTTTTAAAAATATATAATAATAAATAAAAGAAATAAGGCTATAATGTGCGTTTTATTGGAAATTTTACCGAAGTTTAAAGACAGAAACGCAAACTTTCAAAGGAATACAAATAGCACCCGAGTGTTAATATTAATTAATGTATTCATATTTACTAAAAGACAGCAATTTATATTTTTAGTTTCAAGTTTTATGTATCTTGTAATGCTAAGTTATCTTCTCAACGCACATATTATATAAAAATTTTAAATCACTTCAACACTTTTCATTTTTTGGGTCGAAACTTATTGACGTATATACAGTGAAATGCAATTAAGAATATTAATAAATGCATAACCGCAGGACCCGATTTAGAAAATTCTTGACTATAGGCACAACTTGGGATGGGGGCCCCCTAACACTGATGTGGATGTAAAATTTCCAAAACTGACACACACACACACACTCACCCCCCCCCCCCCAAAAAAAAAAAAAAAATCATGAAACATTGTGAAAGTACTATTTTACCAAGAATTGGCTATTTGGAGTGTAGAAGCCTAGAACATTATCAAATAACAAAAAGCAATAAAACATATTAACTTCATCATTAAAACATCAATACAATGCAACTAGAAAAACTTACTAATCCCTTATATACACTATAACATACATATGATTAACAATACATATGATGAACCAATCAATCAAATTTGAAAGGATATATAAAAAAAAACCTGTTATTAAAAAGGGTAAAATAAAAAAAAATTGAATTGGGAATTTTTTTTCTTTAAAAAAAATTTTTTTTTTTTTTTGGGGGGGGGGGGTCCCAACATTCAGGGGTCCCTAAGACCGGGCCTACCAGGCCTAATGGAAAATCAGGGCCTGGATAACCACTGGATTGAATTCTCAAACATCACTTATTTTTTCTGATCCTACTCAGATCAGAAGAACCATTTTCTTGCAATTATGCTCCTCCATTTTTGCTCTATTCGATTATGGGCAACAAATTAGCTAAGATTTAGTTATACAGATAGTCATATATTCTAACAGTCTGAGGTAGCCTAGTCGTAGCGCGTCTGCTGAGGGTGCTCAGATCGAATCCCGACGAGCGTCATAAAATACCTCCTTGACTAGGCCGTATATAGGCATGTTAAATCTGTACACCGGAAAGTCAGTGTTTTTCACCTTTTTAGGTATATTTCAGCGATTTTTGGAAATACTATACTTTTACTTCAGAACACAGGTAAGTGTCCCAGTAGTATAAACAGGTAACCCTCCTATAACACGGTAGATAGGTTCCTAGAAAATGCCGTGTTGTGTGAAACCGTGTTATATCAGACCCACAGCCTGTACAAAAAGGGGGGTTACGTTCCGAAAATTTATCAAAAACAAGATTTTTTTAATATTCCATATAAAAAACTTAATAAATTTCTTCCTCATCACTGCTCAGTACAATCAAACGAGAACGTTTTTTCGGTTGAACGATATCACCTTGACTTTCAGAACCTTTTTCTTCATTTACAGTTTTTGCACCTTATATCCTCTAAAAAATCTGTAATTTTAGTTTGTTTGCTGGTTTTTACAAAGTCATTCTAGATTTCACGATATGGACATAGACAATTTTGCAGCTCCCTTTTGAATTTTTGGCTTCTTTCAGCGGAAGGGTCTTCATTCAAGAAAAGTGATTCAATATTTTCAGCTAAGCTTAGGCCTTCTTGTAATTTTATAGAGATATAAATGAATAATTTATACTTTGTTTATGCATTTTTATGTAAGGCCACTGATAGTTCATTATTCCTTCCCGTCATTATTTTAAGGTAATTTAGTTTTGAAATGAGTTAAACAAAAATCATGTTATCTAGTGTTGTAGAAGTACAGTGTTGTACAAAGGATTTCGCAATTTTTTTTATCGTGTTAGAGCGAAACCGTGTTACAGGTTGCAGTGTTATACGAGGGATCCGCAATTTATCCTATCGTGTTAGAGCGAAACCGTGTTGTAAGATGCCGTGCTGTAGGAGGGCTACCTGTATTACAAAGGAAATTAAAATATATTTAGTCGAATGGAGTGTAGGGTCTCAATTGTACTATTTTAAAATGTTATGAAATTTTTATGGAAATTATATTTGTTTTCCTGATTTTATAACCCATTTAAACAAAAAATACGTATTCAATCAGTACTATATATTTTTGAAAAAAAAGTGCTCCGGACGTAGGTAGATAAACTTAAATCTTTTTCCCATGCAAATAACTGCAAGAATAGAAATGATAAGTCCTTCAGGTTCTGGCTTCAGAGTTGGAATTAAATGCATTTTCTACAACACTAAGTTTTCGGTTACTTTTGTAAACGAGCAAGCTAATGATTTAAAAAACTTTCAATATATTTTAATGAAATTTTGCAATAGCGTTTTAAGTGTTACTAACTATGTTTTGAACTAAAGCCATGCTATATGTGTTACTTTAATCTTTCTAATGCTTTTTTCTTAAAAAAAAAAGATAATTTTATTTTTGAATTAATCAGTATTTTTTTCACTTTTTTTTGGTATATTTCAGTGATTTTTGGAAATATTGTAAAACTTTTAGTACAGAACACAGGTAAGAGTTACAGTAGTGTATAGTACAAAGGAAATTAAAATATATTCAGTTGAATTGAGTATAGGATCTCTGGCATAAGCACTCAGTTGTACTAAAAATTTATAAAAAATTCCC
>OU015503.1:25825764-26030764 GCA_907164885.2 Dolomedes plantarius
CTGGAAATAGTGGATAATTTAGCACTGCGAGAGTTGATGAGTTTGGGAACTAAGTATAGATTACCTAGTACTACTAGTAATAAGAAAATAATAAGTTTCTTAAATGCTGATTTAGATAAATTTATATACAAAATAGCAATTAATTATTCTATACCTACAGAAGCCTTCAACCAATGGAAAATTAATTTACTAAAACTAGTACGTACTAAACTACCCAATAATAGTAATAACATTAATAATTCTTATAAACACTTGAAAGATGCTATAACAAAATTACAAGAAGACTTTATAATCACTTATGTAGATAAAGCAGCCAACAACTATGCAATTATTTGTAAAAAATATTTTGCCATAAGTTTAAAAAAACAGCTAGAAAATAGTGATCTTTTTCAGCCATTAAAAGAAACTACTAGTATTATTATTAAGAAAATAATAGCAAAACATAAACTACTAGGTATATCATCAAACAATTATCTTTTTCCATATACAGTGGACGCTCGTAAATTCGAACTCGGTTAATTCGAACTAATTCAAAAGTCCCAAAAAACTTGTATTGGAGTTAATGTTAGAAAAATCTCATTAATTCGAACTAAATTTTTATCACTTCGGTTAATTCGAACTAAAAATTTGACAAAAAAAAAAATTCTCTTTCCTCGTTTAATGGAAAAAAATACACATTGTATTTATTATTTTGTGTGTCAAAATTTCTTTTCTGTGTAAAGAGGCACATGCCTGCATTCCTAGACTATTGCATGTCCGCTAAACGTTAGTAGCTATTGTCCTTATTAGTGCTAAACGGAAAAAGCAATTTTCCTTTATTTGGATCGATTTTCTTAGAATTTCAGAAAAACTAGTCTTTACTACAAATTCTAGAGAGCTGCGTCAGTTATAACTGCAGTGCAGACAAGTTAATGTGGTCTAGTTTTTCTTCCTCATTGTGTGGTGTGAACGTGTAAAAGTTGAGGATGTCTACACGTGGAAAGTACAAAACCCTAACTTTGGAGACAAAGGTAGAAATTTTAAAGAAAGTAGAGAATGGCGAATGTAAAACGAAGTTAGCAGCTGACTATGGAATTTAAAAAAATGCCTTGTCAACTAATTTTAAAACAAGGAGTCAATTTTAGATTCATCGGAAAAATCAAAATTTGCTAGAGGAATGAAACGCATGGGAAATGCATCCCAAGAAGTTCTAGAAAAAGCTCTACTGCTATGGTTCTAGGATGTTAGATCTCGAAATTTTCCGATAAATGGACCCCTAGTGCTGACGAAGGCTGATGAATTGGCAAGTCGAGTGGGTATTGAAGATTTTAAATGCAGTGATGGATGGCTTTCTCGATTTAAGTCAAGGAACAATATTTCTTATCAAACTGTATGTGGTCAAAGCTTTGATGTAAACGAAGACGTATGCACTAATTTCGGTAGGAAACTGCCAGGGCTTTTCTCTACTTACCTGCCGAAAGATATTTTTAATTCGGCTATAATGGACAAAGCCATAATGGACTCTATTAAAACTCTGAAAGCATTTATTCAGATGGAACCTTCCTCTGAAAATGAATTGAAATGTTTACTTCAAATCGAGAAGCTGGCTGAACAATGTAGGCATCATAAACAAAACCAAACATCCATTTTACAGTTTTTCCCCAAAGTGTAATTCATATTTTTAATAAAAGTTTACTTTATACTGCAAATCTTCTGCTTCATTTTATGATTAAAGTAAGTCTGTATTGCTTTTTAATATGTTTAACTTTAGATAACATAGTATAATATATTTTCTGGGGTTATACATACTAGGAGATTTTCTTCTTCGGTGATACACATTTAAGGTTATATATTTTGTCTTAACATCGGATAATTCGAACTTCGGATAATTCGAACTTTTTTCTGAGAATCTTTGAGTTCGAATTAACGAGCGTCCACTGTATTACTTTAGTTCCTAAATTTCATAAAACATCTATTGCTTTTAGAGCAATAACCTGTGGTCACAACACTTATGCTTCTAAAGCAAGTGTAATATTATTAAATTACCTTAAATTAATCTATAAAAATATAACATCTGGTGTTTGTGGTATAATTGATAATAGCTATAGTCTAATTAGAAAACTACAAACATTAGATAATTGTAAAACTGTAGTAACTTATGATTTTAAAGATCTATTTAATAATATCGATATAATTGATTTAAATAGAATAATCATAATGTTAGTACAAAATAATATTCAATACTTATGCAACGAAATTAAACTAACTCGTTTCAATAGGCGCCTTGAATTAGTAACTAAACATAATTACATAGTTCATAATAATAGTATATACTTACAGTCCAAAGGTGTACCACAAGGTGGTAATGCTTCAAGTATGCTAGCTAATTTATACTTATATTATTTTGAAATTAATAATATAGAAAATTGCAATTACAATATATTTAGGTATATAGATGATATAATAGTAATTAATAAAAGTAATAACCATATAGACTTAAATTTTTACCCTCCTAATCTGGAACTAATTAAAAGTAGCCATGATAATATTAATGTAAACTTTTTAGATATTAACATTAAATTAAATTCTCACAGCAAATTTACTTTTGACTTATACGACAAAAGATCTGACTATAATTTTAATATTGTTAAATTTCAAAATTACCTAACCTGTTTACATAAATCTGTTTTTAATAACATTATTGTAAATCAGTTAGTTCGTATAAATAGGCTATGTTCTAAAGACAATAGGAATAAGCATATTTTAGACTTGAAAGATGTGCTAACACGTAATAATTACCCCGAAAGTCTATCCAAACACATAATTGGTTGTTTTAGTTTTAATGAATAGTTTGTTCTGTTGCATTTAATAAGATAAACATAATAATAAGAAAAATTAGAAAAAATAACTACTAAAAATAAAAAATAAAAAATAAAATAAAAATCATAAGTAAAAATAAAAATAAGAATAAAAATAACTCTAACTAATAATAATAAAAAACTAAATTAATAATGGTTTAATAGTCCTAAAATACAGTAACCATTGTAAGTCAGTAACTGAGTATCCATAATCTCCATGGTTGCAAGTTTTGTGACGTCAGTCATCTTGCGGTTACATGTTCTTAACTCGGAAACAATCCATTGGTTTTTAGTGTTGGGTTTTAAATATTAAATCCTTAATTATTTTAATCTCCAGCACTTTGCTAAACTATAAAGTAATGACAGTACGTCATCTTATTTATTTTATTAAATCTTATAATACTCTGCAAAATATTCAGAGATTTATAAATGAATCATTCCCGCATATGCGGATATATGTCATGAATCGTATGCAAATATATGTGGCGCAGTAATTGATTGGATGGCAATTACTATAAAAGCTAGCCGCATTGTATTATAGTTTTGTTCCCTTCTGCCCTTCGCTGTTTTTTTCCTGTTACAACGCCAGTTTGGTGTATCTGCAAACAGATAAGTTATCTCTGTTATGTTATACTTTGTTATGTTATTCTATGTTATTAAATTTCTATTCTCAACCGAAACTCAGTCTTAATTTCTCACTCTGCTACTTACATTTCTATGGCATGACTGTCACTTTAAACTCTGTATCAAAGTTCTGTCAGCTATTCTTTGAAACCACTGACTGATCATCAAAATTTAGACAGTATTGACACCGCTGACGAAGAGATGCTGTCTAAAACCTCTTTCATACTTATCTTTTCATGTTATTAGTTCCTGGCTGCAAGTAGCTTTAGTGCTAATACTGGTATTCTCTTTCATCTATTTCTCATAATATATATACATACATACATACATACATACATACATACTTAATTACATATACACATACATACACACACATGCATACACATACATACATACATACATACATACTTAATTACATATACACATACATACACACACATGCATACACATACATACATACATACATACATACTTAATTACATATACACATACATACACACACATGCATACACATACATACATACATACATACATACTTAATTACATATACACATACATACACACACATGCATACACATACATACATACATACATACATACTTAATTACATATACACATACATACACACACACGCATACACATACATACATACATACATACATACTTAATTACATATACACATACATACACACACACGCATACACATACATACATACATACATACATACTTAATTACATATACACATACATACACACACATGCATACACATACATACATACATACATACATACTTAATTACATATACACATACATACACACACATGCATACACATACATACATACATACATACTTAATTACATATACACACACATACACACACATGCATACACATACATACATACATACATACTTAATTACATATACACACACATACACACACATGCATACACATACATACATACATACATACATACATACTTAATTACATATACACACACATACACACACATGCATACACATACATACATACATACATACATACATACTTAATTACACATACACACACACGCATACACATACATACATACATACATACATACTTAATTACATATACACATACATACACACACACGCATACACATACATACATACATACATACATACTTAATTACATATACACATACATACACACACACGCATACACATACATACATACATACATACATACATACTTAATTACATATACACATACATACACACACACGGATACACATACATACATACATACATACTTAATTACATATACACATACATACACACACACGGATACACATACACAACATACGCACATACACATACACAACATACACACATGCACACACACGCACACGCACACATACACACACACGCACACGCACACATACACACACTAAAAATGAAATCCTGCTATAGCCTAAAAAACCTACCCACTTCAGGGTGACATGACTTCGGCTATACGGCCTACCGGTTCTGGGCACCCCTCATTCTGACCCAAAACGGGCTTGAAATGACGACGCTCCATTAGCTAGGTCCCGGCCCGAAACAGGCAAACCCTCTACCCAAAATCCTCACACCCCGAAACAGCCAAATCCGCTACCCAGTCATGTCATCCCGTGGCAGGCAGATGAGCTATAGCTCATCTGGGTATACCCAGAAACGGTACTCCCTGAAAATGCCCCTGATTCGAATTGTAGAATGTATTAATTATACAATAACTATAGAGTTATTGTACATAAAACATTGTTACAGTCTTTACACATAAACAGATAATTTATTGTAACGTTTATTTACATTATTATTTATGTAAATTAAAATTAAAAATATTTTAGTACCCAGAATATAAACAATTTTCAACATAAATTTTTAAATTAAACTGTAAGTAAATACATTTTATAAATTCATATTCCTTTTAAAACACTGGTATCAGTGTTTATTCTTGCATTCTTTGACAAGACAGTAGGAAAATATGAAAAAGAACAAATATTTCAAGAGAATCTCATTTGAATTTTCTGTTCATTCCTTAAGAAAATATTGAATTTTGAATAATCAGGCATTAATTTGTGGATTACTCACATCTGCATTTTCATTAAATATTTTATGATTTCTTAAACATTTATATATTACATAATGTGATTAATAAGTATCTGGACATGCTAGAATGAAAATTTAACTTAATTATTTTTAAGTAATTTTTCTTAAGCATATTACTTCAACCGAAGATCGAGCCAAATTTTTGCAGCAAATGCAATATGTAATACATGCCATGGAAATAATTTCATTCGCTAGACTGAAAAGCTGAAGAATATTTTCTCTGTTTTCACATGAATCACAATAGATGATTCATATCAAAAACAAAATCATATATACATATATATATACATGTAAGATACCCATTACATCATGTCCTTAAACTATAACCTGAAAGGAAAATCTAGCTCATATTTACATGGCTTGAGCTAACTCAGCCTGAAAGGAATAAAAATTAAATTTAAATGAAGTCGGGCCGAATCATTTAAATCTAATTTTTTTAAAAAAGTACATAAGTCCATACCAGAAGAACGACCCCGAAAGTAATATCACCTTTCAATAGAATGGAAAAAGAGAAAGGTTGAACTTTTATTTACACTTTAAATCTTCAAAACAATATACATATTGGTCATAAAATATAAAACTCAAGTAAAATTAAAATACAACCACATAATATAAAACTTTTCAAACAAAAAACTCCGACAAAATTAAGACTTTATCAGTAATTAAATTTAAGGACGCATGTGGAAATGTATCCTTAAAGTTACTTGTTGTAATAAATGCGATAATGTCATTAAAATTCATCAATTTTTACATAATAGTTACAAAGAACTCTACTGCAGTAGAGTTCTTTAAAGGAAAAAGTCTCACTCAAACTCAGTTCGTTCGAAATCTGCCGCCTTTATTGGATGGTCAATGAAAATCGCGGATACTTACTACGTGCAGTACACACATCCCAAACGTCAATTTGTCTTTCATCAGTCTGTGCTATCACTTTTGAAATTACTATTGAAGTTTCCCTAATAACGGAATAAAGCAATTTTGTTTAGATAAGAGTTTTTCCATTTTTACTGTTATATAAATCTGAATCCATACGGTAGGTGCATTACTTTTCTTAAGGTTCTGTTCTGGTCTGTTCTTGCTTTCACAGATCTATGGTTGAGGGATGAATGTTTTAAGGTAGTATTACGTTCCTCCATAATGGTCCTCCGGAAAGCAAAATTTCAGATGTCCTGCGTCGTGAGTTACAATTTTGGCAGCGCTCCAAACCCAGTCTGTATCGCTTTGGCAATCAGTAAACAGTTAAACAAAAAGTACGAAAATTTTGACATACATACATACATACACATATATATATATATATATATATATATATACACACACATAGATACATATATACATAACACATATATACAAGTAATCCTCCAACCCTCCTATAACACGGTAGATAGGTTCCTAGAAAATACAGTGTTGTGTGAAACCGTGTTATATGAGACCCAGAGACAGTTCAAAAAAGGGGGGTTACGTTCTGAAAACTTATTATAAACAAACTTTTTTTTAAATTCCATATAAGCAACTTATTTTTTATTAAAAATATAAATGTGTGTATAACACAAAACGAATAGAAACAAAAAAAATATTATTTTCATTTAATGCGACCTTAATTTAATAAATTTTTCCTCATCACTGCGCAGTACAATCAAACGAGAACGGTTTTTCGATTGAATGATATCACCTTCACTTTCACAACCTTTTTCTTCATTTAGATTTTTTGCACCTTCCATCCTCTTTAAAAAATCTGTAATTTTGGTTTATTTGCTGGTTCTTACAAGGTCATTGTAGATTCACGATATAGAGAAAGACAATTTTGCAGCTCCCTTTTGAATTTTCGGCTTCTTTCAGCGGAAGGGTCTGCATTCAGGAAAAATGATTCAAGATTATCAGCTAAGCTTAGGCCTTCTTGTAATTTTATAGAGTTATAAATGAATAAATTATAATTCGTTTATACATTTTCATGTAAAGCCACTATAGTTCATTAGTCCTTCCCGTCATTATTTTAAGGAATTTAGTTTTTAAATGTGTTAAACAAAAATTATGTTATCTAGTGCTATAGAAGTACAGTGGTGTACAAAGATTTTCAAAATTTTTTTTATCGTGTTAGAGCGAAACCATATTACAGGTTGCAGTGTTATAAGAGGGTTCCAGCAATTTATCTTATCGTGTTAGAGCGAAACCATATTACAGGTTGCAGTGTTATAAGAGGGTTCCCGCAGTTTATCTTATCGTTTTAGAGCGAAACCGTGTTGTAAGATGCCGTGCTGTAGGGGAGCTACCTGTACATACAAAAGAGGTAAGGAAGGATAAGTAATCCTACGTTAATAACCCGCGGTAGTTTCGTTAGAAGAGACTACCTGAATTTTTTTTTAATGTTCTCCGTGTCTTACAAAATTCATTCTTGATAAATTAAAACATTTAGCTGGGATCGAGGTAGCCTATCGGTAGAGCGTCGGCTTTTCGATCGAATCCCGGCAAGCGCTGTTAAATACCTTCGTGGCTAGACCGAATATGGGTGAGTTAAATCGGTAGAACGGAAAAGTCCTTCTATTAAGTCGGTGGGTGGGGAGGGTACGATCCCCCCTCCCCACAGATGTCGCCCCTGGGATTGCTCGGTTAAAATTGTGGTGCCACTTAGCCAAGTCGAACTCCGACCCTTGTGGTGCTATCATAAACCGAAGTCGCACTACTCAGCCCGAAGTCTATATGGATCTGATCTGGAACAAACCAGGGAGGCATTAGGAACAACAAACATTCAGTCGGAATTAATCTATAGAAAATGCCTTTTAGAGTTTATTCCTATGTCTTTTAAAGAATTTTCCGTTAAAACTAGCAGAGTGGGAAGTGGAGAAGGAGGACCTCAGGATGATGGGGAAACCATTGAAGTGGAGGTCGTTACTCGATAAAGGTTGGGAAATACTTATCTATGCTATGTATGGATGGAGAATACGAAAGGGACCCATATCCTCTGTGCAGATTTTACGTTCATATTTTCAATTTGCCACTAGATTAGAAATTCAAAGACTAGATTGCATGATTTTTAAATACCGTATTTCTCGGACCATAAGACGTCCATTTTTACATTGAAAATTCGAATTAAAATTGAGGTGTGTCACATGGTCCGAAGGTAACATTAAAATAAAATGAATATTATTCTATACATATTACATAGATTGTATATATTTTATATATATTATTTACTAGGTGGTCCGTATGACCCTTTCGCATGCGATTAAAATACGATAAGTTTTATAGGGAGGTTGGTGGTTTGCAGTCAGATGAAAGAAGAACCGGTTCATTTGTAGCAATTGTTTATTTGTCAGATAACAATGGTGCGTAACGATAATACAAAACCAATTACAGAACGCCTTTGGCCATAACATTGGAGGTGAAGCATAAGACAAAACAGGGGAACATGAGATATGTACACGTCAAAACACCTTTGTAGACAACATTAAAAGTTAAATATGACACAAACTCGGGGAAAATGTGATATTTACATTGCAAAACCTCTTTGTGCACACTATTTAACTGTGCCGTTTCGACGCATCCAGAGAAAGAACTCTAGGGCCCAAAGTCAATTTTTCACTTCGAATTTTAAACAAACAATACAAAGTGTCATTCTGAATTAACAATTCGTGTCAGAAGCGGAGAACTTAATCTTTAAAATGGTACCTCATTTATCGATTTTGGTTAAGTATGAAGGGAGAGAAGGGGATAAAACAAAAAAACACCTTTTAGAAATAATATATATGGTTTTTATCATGCAAAAAGAATAATGTACACGTACGCGGATGTTGCCAATAAAGGAACTCATTAATGAAATCACAGAATGATAATAAAATCAAACGATTTTTAAATTTAAAAATTCAGTGTGATTGATAATGGTAAAATAATAAAAAGCTAGCGTGCGCGCCATCTAGGGGAAGAAAATTTTTTTATAATGTTTATACTTCGATTTTAAAACAAATAATAAGATGTGTAATTCTAAATTAACAATTCGCACGAAGCGGAGATCTTAATCTTTAAAATGGTACCTCATTTATCGATTTTGGTTTATTATGAAGGCAGAAAATGGGAGGAAATAAACAAACAAACAAACAAACAAACAAACAAAATTTTTGAAATAATATATACAAATTATATTTATTATATATATGTTTTATCTTTATTAAGTAAGAAATTGAAAATATCTCTAAATACCTAACAAAATACAAAATATTCTTTTCTAAAAATACTCCCATAAATTTGAGGTGCGTCTTATGATCCGAAAAATACGGTACGTATAAAATGCAATATATTTTTGGTGTTTATAACTGCAATAAATAAAACTTCTTTCGAAAATTTTACGTGAAATAAATCAACAAAAGCAAAAAGACGCTCGATGGCATGTCTTTTGACAGCAGGAGGGTATTGACTTCTGAGATGGTCGAGGAGGATCAAGTAGTCGATACTGTGGACGCGCTGAAGACAAAGGGTTCCAAAGATCTATTAGATAGGGATAAATTCTGAAGCATGGCAAAACTGCTTATAACCAATAAAATTTTGTTTTTTAAACCTAAGATTTTCTACTTTTCGTATACCCGTTTCCGCAACCACTGGATCCGGGTTTTCGGTTCCTAATAATTCCCCCCCGGGCAACTTCTTGCGCAACAGATAAGGTAGGCAGACGAAACACACTTGCGCGTAAGCATCTTCGTCTCATCGGTGAGTGAAAGAGATCTGCTATTTCCAACGGCGATTTCTTCTTTCCCGTCTAATCACTTTGAGATGTAAAGGCACCCCAATGTTAACGTATGGAGAAAATGTATTCCAAGGATTGTTGACTTGGATTGAAAGCTTTTTTTAAAAAATTGTATTCCGTAATAGAGAAAGGAATTTTACACCTTCGGGCAATTTTCGTTTAAAAAAAAATGCAAATAATACTTTGAAATTTAGATTGTCCGGGGAAAAATCTGGTACAGCGTGTTTTAAACGATCCTAAATTCGTTTGGTGGCCGAAATTTATCAAATGAATCCTGTTGCAAGGTGCAGAAAAGTTCAGGCTATCTGAAAATACCATTTTTATGGGATCATCAGCATTTATGTAGCTGTCAATAGAAGACACATTTTCTCAATAGGTTAACATTGAGGTGAGCGAATCCAATACGGTTAGTACACAGCAGCTTTAAGAAAAGCGATTCATCTGTTTTTTTTTTTTTTTTTTGTGTGTGTGTGTGTGTGTGTGTGTGTAATCCATGAATATTTTTGTCTCAGGGGCGGGGGTAAAGAAGAAAATAGCGTATTTTTCTTTAATATTGTTTTCCGAACGAATTCATCACGGATTCGATCTAAGTCGATGGTGAGCAAACTGTTTCCGACCGCGACACCCTTTCTTAAAATGAAAAATCACGCGACCCCAATGAAAAGTTTTTATTAGTATCAATTTTCTAAAAAAAAATTAAGAAAACGTTAACACAAAAAAATTAGAAAAAAAAGAAATAAGTATTTTTTAACAAACTACCGTATATTTTGGATCATAAGACGAACCGAACGATATGACGCACCTCAAATTTATGCGAAGATTTTTAATTTGAGAGGATTTCCAAATTTATGAGAGGAATGCTTTGTATTTTGTTAGGTATATAAAGATATTTTTTAAATTTCTTACTTAAGAGAGATAAAAAAATAGATATAATCAATATAATAATTATATATATATATATATAATTACTAGCTGAATACCCATGCTTCGCTACGGAGTACCTTTTAGGATAATTACAATGAAAAAATAATGAAATCGCTTTTTAGAGGATTGCCTTATAAACAATATTTTTTTGTTTATTTATTGGGTGGAACTAATATCCTCCCACCCAATAAATAAATAAAAGCTCCTCCGCGAACTTACACGTGAGCAAGCTACGTAAAACTGACCGTGGGAGAAAAATTTTCTCTTAAATCTACACTATCGTATTTTAAAGTTTGGCCTTGAGATTTATTTATCGTGATGGCGAAGCATATTTTGAGGGGAAATTGCAGTGTTATATATAGGTTTAATTTAATATCCATAAAACATACTAATTTGAATTAAATTTTTAAAAAAACTTCCATCTCAATTAGTCTAGTGGTTAAATTTTATCTTTTACCGTATTTTAATATTTTTTTGTCAATTTATTTCGTTGTAATGCACGTGACGCAAAATGATATACAAATATTTATTTATGTATAATTACAAGATAAAATGAACTTTTTATATACCATGTTTTTAAATTTTCTGTTGAATCATATAAACTTGACAATTCTATGTATTAATAAATACTTTTTAAAAATTTTTTTGATGAATTATCCCATGAACTTGAAAGAAAATGAAGTTAATTGGAAGTTAACTTGCGTTTAACTTTTCGTTCCCGTCCCGGCCAATAGATAGCTGCACCAGTCTACAAAACAAAATTAACTGAAAATAACTGAAAATGAATTTAAATCTGCTTAAAGATGGCTAAAAGTATTAAAAGAATGCATTGTCATCGTGTTCTGAGCTATTCTAAAAGTTTCAAACGTCTAGCTAGTCGGGAAGTTAGTTAAAAATCGATTGCAAGATTTGTACGGGACAAACACACAAACACACAAACAAACAAGAAAGCGAGTTAATAAAAACATGGTAAAAATATATATTTCTATAAAAAATTAATTTATAGAAAAAAAGTACTAGAAGGTGTGAGCTTGGACCTCAGGTAACATAAGTTCAACATTTGTCTCACCGGCAAGTGAAAGAGACCTGCTCTTTCCCTGCTCTATTAATCTGCTGTGTTCAACTTTTTTTGTCTGCCTGATGCTTCGGGACGTTAAGACAAGCGATGGGCTCATTTTTTTTGGCGGTGAATATTTTTGTCTCAGAGTCGAGGGAATAGGAGAAGAAAATAGTGTCTTTAATATTCTTTTCTGAATGAATTCATCACAGGATTGAACTATGTATGGAGGGGAATGTGAAAGGGACTCATTTAAGGATGACTGATACGGGTTCCAGCGACCTCTCGATTATCCATGCTTGTTAACGTACGTCAAGGACAAGCGAGAAACACTGGTAGTCCATAAATAGTCCTTTTTACGGTAAAAAAAACTATTTAAAGGTTTTAAATAACAGAGTGATTTAAATAGAGCTTGATTATACGTGCAACACGTTGAAAAGTTTTATAATGTCAGTAATGTTTGTAAATAAAGACATGTTGTTCCAGATAGAAAATTTCCGGACTCAAAATGCAAGTATTATTAATATTTTAACTAACCCTATTTTTATCTCCAATGCGGCAGGCATTTTTGTCTTTAGACATCCGCCCATTCTACACCGCAATATCGTTGATTATCAAAACTGTTGATTGTACCGTACAGGTGAACCACCCTCGGATGTCACCTCAATTTTAACCGAGCAACTCCACGGGCGACATCTGGGTTTTCGTACCCTCCACCCAAACACCTTGAAACCCCACTAAAGGGTTTTCCGGCCTACAGATTTAACGCACCCAAACCCAGCGTAGACATGAGAGCATTCAATAGCTCTTGTCGGGACTCGAACCGAGCACCCTCGGTACTGAATGCC
Organism: Dolomedes plantarius; assembly: GCA_907164885.2. Classification (NCBI taxonomy): domain Eukaryota; kingdom Metazoa; phylum Arthropoda; class Arachnida; order Araneae; family Dolomedidae; genus Dolomedes; species Dolomedes plantarius. The sequence continues at coordinate 25,838,922 of OU015503.1, forward strand.
TACGCGTTAACCATGAGGGTGCCCCAGGCCAACTAAATCCTGTTGAAGTCACTATATATAGCTCTTTTAAAAATTTGTGTTGTGTGCGCGGTATCCAAGGACCCTTTTTATCCTTTTCCTTACGGGGTGGGATAGCATGTATCCCAAGAATGCGGGCCCAAGAATGAATATATATATATATATATATATATATATATATACATACATACATACAAAGGGGTATGAAATTTCCCGTTCTAAAGAGTGAATCGGAAAAATGGGCCCTATAAGCTAAAGGTTAAGTTATCCGTGTTTTCCAGTTTTACGAACACACACGTTCATTATTTAGTGCGGCTTAAGAGAGTAATAAAATTAAAAATATTTTGTTTTCCTGTATAGGAAAAAGTCTGTCCTATTATTTACGAGGTCTATTAATATCTTATTTCGCCGTTAGTCTGTTATCTCAAATCTTTTTCTTTTGTGTTTACGAATAATACGCAGATAAATAATCGGGATTTTAGCGTGCTTTTACTTTTAATCGCGGCATAAGGATTACGTGCTTAGGCACTGTGATTTATGTTGTTCACTGGAGGAGTTACACCCCTCTAATGAATTGCAAAAAAAATTTAGCTTTGTAAATATCTGACAAGAGTAATCATTTGTTCAAAGATGTATGAATTCTCCATCGCTTAGCACAGTGTGTTCCCAACCGGTGTTCCGCAAGAGCCTCGGGAGTGGTCCGGCACCACATAAAAAAAAAATTGCCAAATAAATGGGGATTTTGAAAGCAATGTTCATTAATCTAGATGGGCCGAATATATCCGATGACTATCAGGTGTTGAATTAAAATTTCTTAAAAGTTTAACATAATTATTTTGTTATTAGAATATGATATGTTAGAATTTGAGTACGTTAATCCTGTATCCCTTTTGCCTGAGGGATATTCTATACCTCCAAACCCCTGGAAGTTTTCTACCCCCCTCAAGTCGGTGGGAGTTGGTGGTGGTCCGCACATGTTTCAATTTCTGGCTTAGTGGTCCGCGGACTTCTACGGGTTGGGAACCATTGGCTTAGCAACATGTTTCAGATACATGATTTTTTTACCATTTTGAATTTTTCTAATCTTAGCAGGCGTATAGAGACAGGTGAACAATACACAAAATTTTATCAAAAATGCTATAAATCTTCTGACAATATCTGAATGATTAAAAGCTTCTGAATACTAAAGTTTACTCTTTTTTAGTTCATTTCTGAACACCTCCTTTTTCTGTGACCATAATAATACGCAATATTGACTCTCAGACCACAAAAAGTCGTAAATCTGCGCTCCTCGCAAGCACTTCCATTTTGTCAGCAGCACTTGCTAACGTGGGTATCGGACACAGATGTTAGGCCTCTTACGACCTGTTCACACTGAATCCGGAGCGTAACGTAGCGACAGCGTTAAAAACTTTAACCAATCACAGAATTCAATACATTTACCACGTGATACGTCAAACCAATCGCAGGTCGTGTCAACAATCTCGGATCCAACATAGTTACTTAACGCAATGTTCTACATACAATGTGAACAAGTCCTTAAGACCTTGTTCCCATTGCTTCCGGAGCAGCGATAAAAAATTCAAACAACCACAAAGTTCACCGCAATGATCACGTGATATGTCAAACCAATCAGGCCCGTGTGAATAATCTCGGCACCGACGGCGGTAGGCAACGCTGTGGTTTAGAATTAATGTGAACAAGGCCTAAGACTACTCCTGATTAGTTTAGCAAAAAAGCTTTTAAAGGTTTTAAACCCACTGTCCTAAATATGTTGACTATTATAAAGGAGAATCTAAGTAAAATTAATCTCTCCCACATTTAACAATACCTTCTATTTAAAGGTACTTTATACAGAGCATTCATTCCGGACTACATTTACTTTCGAATTAACCACATTTTACGAAAAACAATTTTTGAATACTAATTTTTTTTCTATAATAACAATTTTGAATCTTTTATAATGAATGTTGGTGTTTTTCGATTTTCAGTTTATATTACACCAGCATCTGTCAGTGGAAATTCATATATTTTGTTTAGGAACATCTATTCACAGATATATTCAGATTTTTCTGAACAAAACGCTTTTGGCAAGAAACTTGCACATGCGTATACAGGCCTAGTCTATGACTTTCCTTAACACCCTGTGTTCGAGAATAATTGAATATAATTTGGCAAACATACTATGCTGCAATAAAGGATTTATAGTAAATATATTTTTTTAAATACAGGATTTTTTTATATGATGGCATATAGCCAAGACAAAAAAAAATTATATATTTCAGCCAAATAATTAAGATATGTGACTGAAAAAAAAACTAAATTTCGTTAAAAGGAAACATTTCTTTCTTTAGTTTCCATTCAAAATGGTAACAACAAATATCAGTTATCGCCGAGAAAATTAGGTCACCATATATATTATTTGTGCACTATCGCATAATAATGCCATTACTTCTTGTTGCAGCATCAATACTTTTGTAACATTTTGATCTATAAATCACCCGGTGTTATTTTGTTCGTTTCATTAAAGAATGTGGTAAAAAGCATCCAAAAGATTCGTTGCTATAAACACAATGTACCAGCTGCATTCGTTTCGTAAATAGGGTAATTAGGTGTTTGGAAATACGAAGGTTATGTTTGCTCAGTAGATAAAAAGAATTTCAATGCGAGACGGAAATGTAACTTCAGCTACGTTTGTCAAGTTCGTATACCGTGATATCTCGATTAAATTAATGAGAATTCAGCTATAATTTCTAGATTCTGAGACCTCTTTTTTGCTGCCGACTAAAATGCGTAGAACACCGTGAAAATTAATCCTCTATTTAACTAATGTTATCCCAGTTTTAACGAACGTCAATCGATCTGCGACTTAGTTAATTCCACGGAACATTTACCTACTTGCAAAATGCAATACAGTAAATTTTCGATAAAAGCATCGAATAGAAAGAAAAAGAATCGTTATATTTTAGTAATTAACGAAAGCAATTAAGATTGTCACTTTCATGAAAAGACCGTTGATAGATAGATATACATAAAGCTGTATTGTTGCGTTTTAAAATTTAATTTTTTAAGATGTTTGAAAAAATTGCAACTGCAATCCATAATGCTCGATTTGAGAACAAATCCAAGCAGCACTATTTTAAAATATCTGGATAAAATGTTTACGTTGAACGGTCATTTTGAGTATTACCCTGTGGTATGTACGTTTTATACTTTCTATTAGGAAAAATTCTTTTGGTATGATATGAAAAATCAAAAAATAACATTAAAGGTTCGTATAAGATTTAATTACTAAATCAGTAGCTGGTTATTTTTCAGACTTTATAAATTAACCTTTATTAAAAAGAATCTTGATCTTAGATTAATTTGAAAGGGGAAATTATGTGCTAATTTTCCCGACTTTTTTTTATACTTTTGTCTGGTTTTCTCGTGTCTTTTCTATATTTTTTTGTAACTTTTTTTTATTCCATGTTTCCTTCTCTTTCTCCCTCTCTCTCTTTTTTTTGGTGTGTGTGTGTGTGTTGGCAATATGGCGCATGATATGACAACACTCTATTGGACGCCATTTTGCTTGCCTTTCCTTACTGTGTTGGCTCAGGCTACCTCTGAGGAAAAAACTGCTTTGCTTTCGAAATTTGAATTGATCTTAATTTATAGTTATCTATAGTTAATATCAAGGTGTTGGATTGTCAATGTAACCTTTGTTTAAAAAAATATTGCTCTTTGTCTCTTTGCTAGCACATGAACATCCATCCATCTATTCGAATTCATAAAATGGAAGTTCCGCTGTTGTATATAACATGGTTTTAAATTTTATATATACCGTACTTAAATATGCCCTGCTTACATAAACTTCTGTATGGTCTGTTTATACATTTACCTGTAACCACAAAATTATTTAATATTTCACTGCTCCTCGCCTGCTTTACATAATTTTTAATTTTTGTCACGAAAGTAATAAATATGCATAATCCCGCAACACAATGTCCCTCGTTCACCATTGCAACTACAGTAAATATCTAAGTGGATGATTTTAACGTAGGATTACTCTCCTCAATGACGATCCTTCGGAGAGAAAAAAAACTGTCCCGCGCGAGCCAAACCCAGTAACTATAAACAGTTAAACAGAAAAGTACCAAAATGCGTTTAAAAAAAAAAAAGAGGTAAGCAAACGATAAGTAATCCTACGTTAATAACCCGCGGTAGTTTCGTTACAAAAGACTACCTGAAATATTTTTTTATTTATATATGGACATAGGCGTAGCATCGGGGTTTGGGGGCACGGGGGGCACGTGCTATCCCCCCCCAGCTTAACTTGAAATAAATTAAAACGTTATTAGGAGTTTAGTTAAAATCGGAAAATTGTAGAAAACTTTTAAGAAAGTTGGTTTTTTTTCCCGCCTTTTGAAACTGTGAAACTGAAGATTCCGATTATGCCTTTGGGCCTTAAAAAAGTTTTTTAACAATGATCCATAAAAAAAAATTCGATGCTTTATTTTTTTTCTCATTTTATTTATATTATATTTATTTTTCTCATTGTATAACTTTTGAATACTACTCAAACATCAATTCTATTGTTATTCAATTTCAAAAAATCATAATGTTTCATATTTTAAAGACCGTTCGGCAGTCAATGCGTTGAGAAGGGCCCTAACTGAATTAAAATCGTGCCCCCCCCCAAAGAAAAATAAAGTGAGAAGCACGCTACGCCTATGTATATGGATGATTTTATTTGAGACTAGCCGGGCTTCGCCCGGCTATGCTGGGGCCATCCGTCCACCAGACAGACGCAGACGGCTTGATTGATTGAGAGGAAGAATTTTCATAAGAGGCACTATTAATATGCAGTCCACCCCCCAGAAAACCACAAAAAGAAAAATTTGTTATTCGTATTAACACCCGTCACCACCAGGTATGATATCAGCATATCTGCAGTACAAAGTGATAAATTTTCATGTGAAAATAAATCGGATGGCTACTTTAGCCTATATTCCTGCAATACAAAAATTCAAATTTCCTGAAATTTGTGTTATTGGTGACATAATAATGCATTGTACATTGAAATTATATGAGTGCATGTATTAGGCAGAATTGCACATGTCCATGTTGCGAGAGATTCTGTATTCAAGCACAATTGAAATATTAAACAAGCTTCCGGAGCATATGGTATTGTGGAAAAACAAATAGACCTCTCAATAAACACCAAAATTTCCTAAATATAAATATTTATATAAAGAAAATGTGAATATGCACTTTTTAAATATTTTAGCGTGTAATCAACAAAACAAAGAAATATTGAACTTCATACAAAAATATCTTAGTAGAATATTTATCTAAAACCAAAAACTAAAGTAATCAGCAAAGAAAGAAATACATGAAATATAAACAGTTTTGGAAAAAAATCCGTAAAATGAAAAAAAAATAAAGAATTATTTGTTATTTGGACAGTTCAAACATGATTCTATGTATCTAAAATAAAAACTGAACACCACGTACAAACAAAACTGAAGATAGATATAGAACTATGAAATGAGAACAAAAAGAATCTTATGTCACATGTTCACGTTTAATGATTCAACAACCTCTCAAGAAAGGATATAAGGGCCTAGTCCCAGGCGAAAAGAATTCACTATCGAGAAAACGTCAGAAATGACGTCACGAGGAGGGCGTTCTCGCAAGCTAGAAGAAAATTGGTAGTCTCAGGCCATTTCTCGGGAGCTAAACTCACTTCGTATTTCTCACGTAGCGGGTAAAACTTTCCACCAAACTTGAATCGGTGAGACTGTACTTCGCTTTCGAGAAAAAGATGGCCGACGATTTCGTGTTAATTCTGTTCAAATGAAAGTACGTTCAGCACTTTAGGTCCAGCACACTGGACCTAAAGTGCTGAACGTACTTTCATTTGAACATGCGTAAAGTACATTTAAGCTATTAAAGTAACAGATTAAGTGTACGCAGAAATAATTATCAGTTTTTAAAGCTCTTTCCAAATATGTAACATTTATGTACTTCCATGAAAAAAAAATACATCGATTTCGACATTTTCAAATATGGCCGAATTTGAGCCGGTACACCTGGAAGTGTGACCGCGACAGACAGAACCCGACCTTGCTTTATTAATATAGATATAGGGATGCAGTCAATCGACATGAATGATCAAAGATACACCAATAACAGAAAACGAAAGTCCCGCCACCGTTTCTTCCTTTCAGATAGGCATGGGCATTGTTATTTTTGGCAACTTGTCGTCCTGCTTTATTACCGGAGGTTCATCAGTACGTGCATTTAGATCACAGAGTTCAGTGAGGGAGTCCTGGTGGTATAACAATGAAGCAAGCCAAAGGGAAGTTTAATTCTTTTTTTACAAAAAAAAAGTTTAATATTTAAAAAATGTAAACGAAGTATAAGAGAATAAACATATAGCATTTTTGCGGAATTTTTAAATATGTATATATATGTGTGTGTGTGTGTGTGTGTGAGGTCAGATTAGGATGCAAGAGAGAAAATATAAATCAACGGGTATTCAGTGCCTCCAGATAAAAATAATTAATGGAGCCCTCTAATATGAAAGATGTCAACTCGTTAAATTCTCAAATCCGCCCTACCCTCTAAAACCTCTAAAGCATATTCTGTGCTTAGAAAATCCTCCTTTCAAGCACATTTCCCAGCATTTTTAAAATTTTTCTCACACGAAATTTATTTTATTTTTTAGCCAAAAGGTGGGACAAATATAAGTATTCTGAATGACGCAAAGTATTTGACTGCAATAAGCTAAAACTTAAATTTATTTATTTATTTATACATTTATTGAAAGTTTTTGTTTAAATATAGAGATTTTCCCGCTATAAATTTCCTTTTATCTTTAAAATGGTTTTATTAGTTTCTTGTTTAAGAAAAAATTGTTTTAAAAGAAAAACAATTATATAGTAATTCTATCACTTTTTTTTAAAATCTTAAATCTAACCTTGAAACGACCACCAGCGAAATCCAGAGAGACTTCTCACCTTGCAATTAAACTCCTCTAATTCTCAAAATCCGTTCAGATTAATGTCCTGAGCTTGTGCTGTTTAAGGAATCCCCAAACTGTTATTCCTCGCAATTTTTCTCACGCTGAAATACATTTTCTTTTTCTTTCGCTTGACAACTGCTGTTGCCAAACGAGTGAATAAAAACAATGTGAGTATTCCTGCAAAACGCAAAGTAAACGAAACGAAAGTTTTTAATGAGTAATCAGCCTTTTAAAACTAAGCTGCCGTGAAGATCTTGTTTATGTTTCTTCCCGAGAACCTCACGCAATATTTGAGGTGAAAGAAAAGTGTAGCTGTATTGTGTTTATCGAATCTAGCGTTTATTTATATATTTTTTTCGATTTTAAGAGTAACAAAGAAGTGAGAAAGGAGCTTTATTGAAAGAATGACTTATCGCACCCAAAAAGGTATATATTTTTTTATTAAATATTTTCCTGGGAGCAAACGATCATTTATTTTTCTAGCTCTAAAATAAACTTGCAATAAACAAAAAAATGTAAAATCAATTTTTTTTTCCATTGCAGAATTTTCCTGAATGAAATTAAATGCGAAGTGCATTCTTTAAATATAAACTTAGATGAAAATGAATCACAAATACATCCTTATTTTTCTTTGCGAACCGTTTTATTCTGAATGATTTTATTCGTTTGAATGAAATTTGATAATCAAATGCCGATAAAAACATTTTGGCTTGTTTTGTTTATTTCACCAATATTTATTTTGACAGTAAAATGCATGTACTAAATAATTTTATGGCTCTTTTTTTTCTTTAATCCTGAATCTAAAACCTTTGTAACGATCAAGTCAGGGGATCGAACTCTCCTTTCATAACCTCGAACCACTGTTCTGTCAACTGAACTGTTCATGCTAGAAGAGAACTCTACATTCTGAATTACATATCTCATATAGTGTTCTTCATTTTGAGTTTTAACGTCACGAGATACTTTACTTCACATATTTTTTCATTCATCATTTTTATTTTTTTATTTTTTTTACGATGGAATTTGTCATTTTTTTTTTACCATAAATATTTGCAACAGGCTTCCTAATGGCCTATTATCGTTCTTTCTAACAGAAAGTGGCCTTTTAAGACACGTAAGTTTGATCATTAGGCAGTACCCCAAAGAAAGTTCGTTAATCATCGTTAGCCATCGTTCGCTGTATGTGTACAGAACCTACAGTTTACCTTGGAATTTTTCTGCTTTTTGCTTGGAAATTTTATTCCAAGTACGAAAGTTAATTTCGTTGTTCGCTAGCGTAACTCCATAAATCTAGGAAAATAATTCACTACACGAAAATAGACAACGGCTGCACAACCATTCGGTTTGTTAATGTGCACGGCCAACCGAATTTCAAACTGAACGCCGAATGTGTTCGGGGAAATTTGGACAAATTTGTTCGTCACATTTTGTTCGCTGTATGTATACGCTCCTTTATACGACAGGGGACTGAACTTTGGAGCCTAAACCTGATTCCTGCGACCTACAAAAAGAACTGTTTTGGAGATATGAACTATTCTTATATATATTAACTAGCCGAATACCCGTGCTAAGCTACGGAATACATTCAAATTAAATACGACGGTCAATGTATGAAATTAATGCCCCCAAAACAAAAAAATATATTTATAAAAAAATCGTAACGGATATTTTTATAGACAAAATAATGTAGATGAAAATATTCAAATTAAATACAACGGTCAATGTAAGCAATTAATTTGTATGCTTAATATCCATAAAACATACTAATTTGAATTAAATTCTTTAAAAACCTCCATCTCAATGAGTCTAGTGGTTAAATTTTATCTTTTGCCGTATTTTAATATTTTTTGTTGTCAATTTATTTCGTTATTATGCACGTGACGCAAAATTAATTTAAAGTATCTCAAAAAGAAAAGAAACCACGTGATCAGTATTTAATGAATTAAATTCTAAAAATTAATCTTTAAAAATTCACCCAAAATCAGAAAATGGAGGTAAAGATTCAAATTTCATTTTAAAAGAATTTTTATGATCTTTCTCGTGATATAAATTTTATAACCCTCGAATTATTATTTTAAATGCTAACTTAAAGAAAGTTACAAAAACAGATTAAAAATTTAATTTAAAAAAATCTAAGAAGAATTTTTCAAAAATCTTTCTTAGTGCACCCCAACACTATAAGAAGGATCGCCATGCAAAATTTCAGCTTTTAGGTCCAGCGGTTTGGTCTGTGCTTTGTCCGTCAGTCAGTCAGTTACGGAACTGTTTTATATATATAGACTACGTAAAACGACTTTACCTGCCTACTTTGATACGGGGTGCGGCAGAATGGATTCCCACGCTTCAAAGGGTAGTAAAAAACGAACGAAACAATTTACAGAAAAAAGCTTTCAGTTTTCGAAAAGTGCTTATAATCTGTATTGTATATTTGTCTTTGCTATAAAAACTATCATCTTACGTAGAGTGTCTCACAAAAAAGATAGAACGGCCTTGAGACACACCAAAAAAAGAAAAGGTCTTAGCATCTCAAATTTAATTTTGTATTGAATTCAGACTTTTAAACTGACTTCCAAAAAATAGTTAGTTTAAACTGAATGAAAAGCAGTTCAATAAGTATTAGATTATAAGAATACATTTACAAAAGTCATTGGATACTTACACTTCTCTCAAATACAAAATAAAAAACCCACTTAGCACATTTCAAAGGGTCATAAAAAAACGAGAAAAGGGCTTTATGTTTTCAAAAAGTACTTATAATCTATATTTTTCCCCATTGGGTCCTGAGAATAACATCACTAAGGTGGCGTCCATTACTTGCAATTCACTGCTGAAGGCGTTCCCTAAAAGTTTCTCATCCCTCTATTAGTCATCTATGGCGGCAACCTACTCACGAATAGCGGACTCACGGACTCAGGTGTTTTAATGTCCCGAGGGCGACCACTCGGTTTCCTTGGTAATGCAGACACACTTGCTCTAACGTTTGAAACCCATCTCAGCAACTGTTTTCCCGATCAGGAACGGCATCTTTTGCATAGAGCTCGATGCGCTTCCTAAATGTCCTCTGTGTCGCGGTTATAGAATCGTTGATCTTATAAAACGCCTGGATAACGATGTTCTCTGGACCAACTCGTGGTGTCTACTGACAACTAGAAAATCCACCCGTATTGTTGCCACCTCCCACTCCGCTCCACCCCCAAGCACTCCCTTACCAGTGACCTTAAAAAATGTGGGAGTCTATTCTGCCCAGTGGCGCACCCGGGGGGGGGGGGGCAAGGGGCCATGCCCCCCCCCCTCCAAAGAAATTGAAATTGCAATATGAATATTGATTTTGCATTATAAATATTTTTATCCTTTCATCTCGGCCCCCCCATGCATTAAAAATATTTTTATCCGTTCATCCCGGCCCCCCATGCATTACAAATATTTTTATCCGTTCATCTCGGCCCCCCTCCCCAAGAAAAAATCCTGGGTGCGTCACTGATTCTTCCACGCCCTGTATTATACTGATATGCTCTGTAATTATTGAATCTGTAAAATATTGTTCAATTGCTTGAAAGCAATAAAAATATTTTTCCCCAAATCAAAACGAAAGATTATGAATGAAGAAAATGAAATGAAGAATCGAGAAAGGGCCTGTTCACATAGGAGTCCGGTAACGGAGGCGTAAAAGAAAAGATGGCGCTGAGACCATAGGCGTAGCGTGCTTCTAACTTTTTTTTTTTTTTTTTTTTTGGGGGGGGGGGCACGAATTGAATTCAGTTAGGGCCCTCCTCCGCGCACTGACTGCCTGGCGGGGTCCTTAAAATATGAAATATGATTTTTGTAATTGAATAACAATAGAATTGATGTTTCAGTAGTATTCAAAAGTTATACAATGAGAAAAATAAATATAATATAAATAAAATGAAAAAAAAAATATAGCATCGAATTTTTGCTATGGATCATATCATTGTGAAAAACTATGTTAAGGCTAAAGACATAACTGGAATCTTCAGTTTCACAGTTTAAAAAAGCGGAAAAAAACAAACTTTCATAAAAGTTTTCTACAATTTTCCGATTTAAACTGTTCTTCTATTAACGTTTTAATTTATCTCAAGTTAAGTTGCCCCCCCCCCTCCCCCCGACGCTACGCTTATGGCTGAGACGGAAATAAACCAATCATAGGTAATAAAAATTTCGTTGCTAATCGTTTGGAAGTTTGTCATTGGTTAAATATATTTCAATACTTCAACGCTTCCGCTATCGGACTCCTATGTGCGAACAGGCCCTAAGAATCAGGGTTATAGACCAGAGGTTCTCAACCTTTCGTTGATCAGTTATCACGTATCAAAAAATTAATTTGTCAGGGACCCTCTCACAATCAACCCTCTGAGACGCAAAAACAGGTTTAATTTTCTAAATAAACAAGCTATTTTTGTTAAGAAACTTTAATAAAATGTCACAAATAAAGTTAATAACAATAACAAATTTAACTTTATAACAAACGGAAAAACCTAGGAAAACTTAAAAATGAAAGAGATTTTTTGAATTTGCATTTTTCTTTCTTTACTAGCTGTAATATGACTGCGACTCTACGTCACAGAGAGATTTAATTATTAGGGATTTTTAAACAGAACCGTTTTTTTTTTCGTGTGTGTGTGTGTGTGTCTGTGTGTACTCGAAACGTCAGGAAAAGGAAAGGATACAGGAATTTTCGGATTTTTGACAAAAAATTTGGAATTTTTTTGCTTATATGTTCCTGATTTCATAAAATTGGTAAATTCTAGATCGTTTGGAAACGATGAAACCAGTGTTTTATTTTTATTTTTTATTTTTTTTAATCAATACTAACCTCGCGAACCACCTCTTGGGTTAAAAATCCACTGATATAGACGGAGTATCGATTTTAATTTTCGATTTCAGTTATTTAATGTGGATAAATAGTTAAAATAGAATCCCTTGAAGCGAATATCTTTTAAAAGTATTTGACGTACTTCTCCAGAATGTTGTGTTCCGAAGACGATCGTGAGTGGAATTTGATCTGTTTCCGTGATCGATCGCAGAGGCAGTAGACGAAAATAGGAGTGTGGGTACGATTGATCGAAAAATCTTCTCCGGTTGACTCGATAGAAACAATATAGAAATGGAGTTGTATATACCGCGATATAAGCAATCCGTTTTGACCTCAATTGTGTCTAATTTGTGTCTAATATTGATCTAGTTATAGAGAAAAGTGGTAATATTATAAAATATACCATTATATAAAATTAAATATCTTATCTAAAATGCCCCAGGTTTGAATTTTATCATACCTATTGCCGTATACTTAAAGTAAGCGTAATACGATTGTAGTAATATAGTGAGAGTTGTAAAACAAATTACTAATTGTATCTATATATATATATATAAAACAGTTCCGTAACTGACTGACTCACTGACATACAACGCACAGACCAAACCGCTGGACCTGAAGGACTAAAATTTTGCATGGCGATTCTTCTTATAGTGTAGGGGTGCACTACGAAAGATTTTTGAAAAATTGTTCTTAGATTTTTAAAAAATTAAATTTTTAATCTGTTTTTGTAACCTTTTTTAAGTTAGCATCTAAAATAATAATTTTAGGGTTATAAAATTTATATCACAAGAAAGATCATAAAAATTCCTTTAAAATGAAATCTTTTTCGAATCTTTACCTCCATTTTCTGATTTTTGGTGAATTTTTAAAGATTAATTTTTAGAATTTAATTTATTAAATACTGATCACGTGATTTCTTTTTCTGGTACTTTAAATAAATTTATCCTCACATCTTAACAACGAAATAGACAAAAAAATATTTTCCTTTTCTTGCTAAGGCGCCAGACGATTGGACATTATCTAAAAAAGTATTAAAATACAGTAAAAGATATGTTCCTGAAATTGTACTATATTCTTTAGTATGTCCTATTAGATTTAATTTGAATATTTTGTTCTACATTATTTTGTCTATAAAATATCCCTTACGATTTTTTTATAAATGTATTTTTTTACATCAATTGTATACATTGATCGTCGTATTTATTATTATTTTATATATATATATATATATATTGGCATTAATTGCATACATTGACCGTTGTATTTAATTTGAATGTACTCCGTAGCGAAGAGCGGGTTTTCAGCTAGTTTAGTCATAGAAATAATATAGCAATAGTAAAATTAACAGTAATTTAGAGTTATAGCAATAGTAATAAACTGACAGAATCATTAGAGCTGACAAAGATAGTCAAATGATCTTATCTGATAAAGCTGCATACGTTTATAAAGTTAATCAACTACTATATGAAAGTACATACGAAAAAACTATATAGTTCTATTTAACGTTTATCTTTCAAATGATGAAATTAAGCTGTTATTCTTAATGAATCCCCTAAACCAGTGGTGCGCAAACTTTTTTCGGCCTTTCGCTTTCGATAAAAATTCACTCGACCCCAATGAAAATTTTTCGGCAGTGGCAAATATTTTTTTTTTTTTTTAAATTAGGAAAATGCTACCAAAAAGAAATATGAAAAAGAAGTTACCAAAGGTTGACAAACTAATTTATTGATTTTTGCTGACTGTTGTAAAAGCGTTTGACACCTTATATAACAATTTATTTATTTATTTTTTTTTTTAAATTAGGAAAATGCTACCAAAAAGAAATATGAAAAAGAAGTTACCAAAGGTTGACAAACTAATTTATTGATTTTTGCTGACTGTTGTAAAAGCGTTTGACACCTTATATAACAATTTATTTATTTATTTTTTTAAAGCAGAGTCACTTGTCTTCAAACATTCCCCTATGCTACTCCGCAGTTTACTGTCCATTTTATTATGGGGCCACCATATAGGTGGACAGCATTACCCTCTACGAAGGGACGACACAAACGGAGGCACTTTTCGTGGCACGACGCCGGGATTCGATCCGAGCACCCTCAGCACCGAAAACTAGCGCGCTGTTCCATAGGGCCGCCTCAAGCCAAATATAGAGTAATATAATATCCTCTATATTCGGTTATTACACCCACCGATAATTCTCGTTTTCATGCCGTGATTATGTTAAGTTCACAAATAGAGTTTCTTGTATGGGTACATTCTTTCTTGTATGGGTACGTAATATCGCTTTTTGCATAGCTCCTTGAGCTTTAATAACAAATCAATCTCCTGTGAATCGCTTCATCTAATTAAATCCCCTTTCACCAACCTTCCCATACAAGGAGCACTAATATGTTCAATAACTAGCCTTTAGGCATTCCGATATTGAGATTAAGGATTATATATTACATTAACATATGCGTCGAGAAAACTAGTTTAGCTCTAAAGCGTGATGAATATACCAAATTATGCGAAACTAGACGTAATTTTTTTTTTAATGTCTGTTGTTAATTTTAAGAAGTTACTAGTTACCGTTTTAACAGAGTAATAGTTAAATTGACAGTCTATTTAAAAAAAACCTTAATTCAGATTTCTCTTTTATATATATATATATATATATATATATATATATATATATATATATATATATATATATATATATATATATATATATATATATATATCTTTATATATATATATATATATATATTTCTTCTGTCCGTGTGTATGTTACTGAACTCCTCCTAAACGGCTGAACTGATTTTAATGAAATTTTGTGCGTGCGATTAAGTTGATTCGAGAATGGTTTAGATTCAGAATTTTATTCGATAGAAAATATTTTTTTAATTAATTAATTTATTTATGTGTTGTTGTTGATCTCTGGTTAGTTTAGGTACACAATTGGATCCGGTAGGCAGCGCTGCAATCGCATTTCAGAATTTTTTTTATTTTCATGAATTTTAATGATGTATACATGTGCATTCAATAATTGGATCCGGTAGGCAGCGCTGCAATAGCGTTTCAGAATTATTTTTTTCATGAATTTCAATGTTGTATACACGTGCATTGAATAACAATAAACTTAACCTACAAATTTAAACTGTCAATTCTCATTTGATTCTATGCAACTTATGAAGTATTGAACAGCTCATTAATTAGTCATACTAATAGCCATATTAATGAAATTTCGTCCACATTCTTGCTAATTTTAAGATAGGTCGAGTTGTGATAACTGTACGCGTGGTGGTGTAAGGTTTTTTAAAAATAATTTTTTTTACATATTTTTTCATCAAAACGGTCCAAACAATTTATAGTTTATTAAAATAATTTTATGATTTTTGGATTTACGTTGTTTGAACAGGACAACGTCTTTCGGGTCCGCTAGTATATATATATATATATATATATATATATATATATATATATATATATATATATATATATCTGTGGCATTAGGGCAGATGTTGATATGTCATTTTTTTCATGTTTTCGCAATTTAAAAAGTAACTTTTGTTGTGAAATATGAAATCGATCAATTAAGTTTTACAATCCAAATATTCTTTAGTTAATACTCATCTTCAGCCACCAGTATATGTAGGAAATTTTCAATTAGGGACTAAAATATTCAGTTAGGGACCAAGTATTACCTCTTTTGTACATAACAGCATTTGTCACCTCAGAACCAATTTTAAGTGTGATATCTCAACTTAAAACATAAAATGGAATATTTCGGACATATCAACATCTGTCATAACAGCACAGATATATATATAGTTCTAGTTATAATTTGACAATAGCAGCAAAGTAAAAATATACACCACAAGGAAGGAAATGTATATAGAAAAACGCCGAATTCTATATTTTTCGCTCGATATATTTGAAATTTCCGCGTTCTTGCGCAATGTCGGGATGTGGAAGACAAGTTCAAGGTGGTTGCTGCCAGATAACATTCCAGATTCCGTTTTGCGAATTTCCACAGCTGTAGCAACATTCTGAGGCGAGTTCTCCCTTCAAGTTCAGCGCCTATGAGCTGTGACGTCATCCAAACGCTCTTGGCATTCACGTCGGGAAAACGTCCTTAGCGTGCATCTCGTTAAGACGCAACTAGAACCGAAAAAAGAGGCTGCAGTGCGTTCCAGAATATTCTCGCTTATCGAAGCGGAATTGCAAACAGCCAGAACCCCGTTATATCAAATGCTGCGTATAAGGAACTTCCATATAACGTAATTTTCTTTTTAACGAACTTCGATGTAGAATCATGACTTTGAACGACATTTATATATTACTTAATTCCCACATTACGAACCAATTTCTGTATAGCAAAGGTTTTTTTTTCTTAACACAGAGGCATTTGTTATGATTCGACAGAGAATTTCAATAAAGTGATGCCAGTAATGATTACCGTCTTTTAAAATAAAGTTTTAAAAAAATTACACACAAATCATTTTATAAAGAAATCTTCAAAAGATCACAATTAAGGATTTTTTTTTCACTGTATAGGGATATAAATGAAATTCTCTGTAGAATCTAGGCTTTGAACGGCATTTATAGGCAATTTAATTCCGACATTGCGAAAAAAATTTTATATAAAGGCCTATAAATCTTTTCTATACAGTCGAACCTCGTTATAACGAACTTCAAGGGACCAAAGGTTTTGGTCGCTATATCCGGTGGTTCGCTATATCCGAACCGTTAAGAAAAATGTTACAGTTCACAAAATGTATAAGTCATTAGTTACTTTGTGTATTTCATAATAGTGTATTAAAAAATCGATAAAATATATTAAAAATGATCATTAATGAATTAAATTGACTAAAATCGATTACATTAAGCTGACGCAATACTAATTAAATTAACTAAAAATGAAGACAAATGGAAATAAATTCATTTTACCTTCAATTGTTGCTCAATGTTTTGATACAGCAATAATCGGTAATCTTCAGCTGACGTGAGGCCGATTTCAAAAACATTTTATGAATTTCTTTGTCCAATACTTCAAATGACTCCAACACTCTTTCTTCCACTGTTTGTGTAGACCAAAACTTATTAATTACACTCATCGCTGCTGTAGCATCTGAGATGGTGGGGATTTCGTCAATAATGTGCTCCTCTTCATCAGCATCAGATGCAGAATCTTCGATTTCAGACTGATTCATTTTATTTCTTCCATAATATCTTCATCAGTCGGAATTTTACATGTAATGACTTCACATGTTTCGAACAATTGTGTGTAACAGTCTGAGAATGATGAAATTTTGTGCTTTTCTATCCACATCGTGATAAGTAAATCTTCTTCATCTTCTTCAACATTCTTAAAAAGTTTTAAAATAAAAAGATTCAGTAGTCATCTGAAAAAAAGGTTCGCTATAGCCGATTCTTAAGATTTCGGAGGTTCGCTATAAAAGAATAAATTAGCATTAAATACAATATTAAAACGGCGGGACCAAAATTTTCGTTCGTTATATTCCGTGAGTTCGTTATATACCGGGTTCGCTATAAAAAGGTTCGACTGTATAACATCACGGAAAAACTTCTGTATAAAGAGATTCTGTAAGACGGAAATTGAAAACCAGAAAACCAGAAACATTGAAAACCAGTAACATTGAAAATCAGAACATATCAGAATAAAGAGTTTATATTTCAGTCTAGGAAATTTAAAAAAATGCTCAATTCTTGGACATTCATAGAGTTTGAATTTTCTAAAATCTCTATCCAAATTTCTGTTTCCTTGATGTTACTTATATCCCAACTGCGCTTCTTTTCATTTTGAGAAAAATATTTGTAATTTTACTTATTTTATATGGCTAGAGATATAGCTGTGGACGAAATTTACAGGAAACCTGTTGAACGTACAGAAAAGTTCATGCTATCTGAAAATACCATTTTTATTGGATTATCAGCATTTATAGAGCTGTCAATAGTAGACACATTTTCTCCATAGTTTAACATTGCGGTGAGCGAATCCAATAGGGTTAGTACACAGCAGCTTTAAGCCAATGAATACGCTTGAGCGATTGATTTTTCGTGATAATATAAAAAATTTTTGAAGTCTTTTCTCTGTAATATATACAATTTCTCCAAATTAAATAAACCCATATTAAAAGAATTTTGATCGTAAAAGGTTTAATTGGGACTATGGAACTACGTTAAACATTTAACTGCGTTACATATTTTCAAAACACTGAAAAGAAATGAAGTGAAGAATTGTAAAATTAGTTATGAGTGTTTTCTGTGAAAACGTAGAGAAATATAACTTTTATTTAAATCATCTGCGTACAATAGTAGATAATGTAAAAATTATAACATTTAAAGCATTCGTGTGCCTTTGTATAAGACTTTTTCAAGTTATTGTAGTTTATATTGCATTATTAAGTTGTCATAATTACATAACTAAATATAAACTACAATAACTCGATAATTTTTATTCATTTCATTTCGTGTGCCTTTGTATAAGATTTTTTCGAGTTATTGTAATTTATGTTACGATATTAAGTTGTCATAACTAACTCGATAATTTGTATTCTTTATTAATCCATTTACAATGGTATAACTAAAATTTAGGAATGCAAACGCATTAGTTTCCCAAGGCAAAAGATACTGGGGATTGCCACTCGTTACTTATACAGTTTTCAGAACAGAACATTAACCTTTCGCATTGAGGTCACAGTAACGTCACAATTTTTTCCCCAGAGGTCTTAAAAACCATCACGCGGCACTTCATTTAGTTAATAGAAAAAATGAGCAGGATACAGTTTTAGCCAAATGTTGCCTTGAGAGCATATCTGTATAGTACTAAGACATAATATGATGACTGCCTCGTTTGGTCAAATCCAAAAACAATACTCCATTTTTGGAAACTCGTGAAAGAAAGGCATTTTTACTTATGAGAAATTTTTTTAAGGATTTCGTATTTTTAAAAATATATTCTATGAATAACAAATTGCATATTTTTGTTTTCTCTCTATGCATATTTAATCAACAAGTTTTCTATTTATGAACGGTGACTTAGCTTTAAATAACTGGGAGGTATTTCTTCGCTTCTATAGTGAGAAAGAAAAACAGAAAAAAATTGAAAATAAACTAGCCGTCAACAATCTGGAAAAATGATTGTACCTACCACACACACACACACACACACACACACACACACACATATATATATATATACAGTGAAACTTCTCTATCCGGCTACCCCTCTAAGCGGCCAATTTTTTGCGGAACCATTACTGGCCGCCATAAGGAAGTTTCGCTGTGTATGTATATATATATATATATATATATATATATATATATATATATATAAATAATTCCTAAAAAAATTACTGGGATTTCAATAGTTTTAATAAATACAAGTAAAAGGGTCAAATTTTAAAGTTTTTTATAGCTGTAGAAAAATAATAAAAAGGGAAAATTTTCTTATTATAATATAACAATTTTTCCCCATTTCTCAAAGTTTTCACTTCTCATAAAGGTCGTTGAACGAAACTTTCTATATGTTTCTAAACATGACGCCAATTATCTTTGAACATTTGCCCCTTGCTTTTTAATTAAAAAGAACATTTTTAAGGATTCGGATTTCGGGTTGTTATGACTCTGGCTAATCCCCGGTCCCTCTTTCACTCATTACAGGGGATTAACAAGAATTGAATCTATCGAGAAAAAAATACACAGCATCTCAAAGAGATTTTTAAAGACTTTTTTAGACTCATGGAGGAATTTAGAGAGAGTCCACAGAGGATAAACGGCAGTTTTCCCTATTTGAAATTTCAACTAATCAGACGGTATTTTTTTTTATAAATAGTTTTAGATTTTTTTCACATCTGTGCTGTGCAACCATAACAAACGTCAACAGTTCTTTAATCACTGTCAAGTAATATTAACGAGGTTGTATTTCAGCTTCTAGATTAAATAAAATTGAAGAAATAAATAAGAAAAGGAATTAAAACTCATTGAGAAAATAATGCTAGTAAGAATAGAAACAAACATTAGAAGATATAAACTATAGAAATTAAAATTATATAAAACAAGCTGAATGCCCGTGGTTCGTTACGGAGTACATTCAAATTAAATACAACGGTTAATGTATGCAATTAATGCCAAAAATATTTATAAAAAAATCGTAACGGATATTTTTATAGATAAAATAATGTAGAAGAAAATATTCAAATTAAATGCAACCATCAATGTATGCAATTAATTTGTATGTTTAATATCCATAAAACATATTCATTTGAATTAAATTCTTAAAAAAAACTTCCATCTCAATGTGTCTGGTGGTTAAATTTTATCTTTTACCGTATTTAATATTGTTTTTTGTCAATTTATTTCGCTGTTATGCCCGTGACACAAAATTAATTTAAAGTATCACAAAAAGAAAATAAACCACGTGATCAGCATTTAATAAATTAAATTCTAAAAATTAATCTTCAAAAATTCACCAAAAATCAGAAAATGGAGGTAAAGATTCGAAAAAGATTTCATTTTAAAGAAATTTTTATGATATTTCTCGTGATATAAATTTTATAACCCCCAGACTATTATTTTGAATGCAAACCTAAAAAATGTTACAAAATCAGCTTAAACATTTAATTTTTAAAAAATCTAAGAAGAATTTTTCAAAAATCTTTCTTAGTGCACCCCTACAGTATAAGAAGACTCGCCATGTAAAACTTCAGCCCTTTAGGTCCCAGCGGTTTGGTCTGTGCGTTATCTGTCAGTCAGTCAGTCACAAAACTGTTTTATATACAATATATAGACTAGCTGATTACCTGTACTTCGCTAAGGAGTACATTCAAACTAAATACAACGGTCAATGTATGCAGTTAATGCCAAATATATATATATATATATATATATATATATATATATATATATATATATATATATATATATATATATATATATATATATATATATATATATATATATATATATATATATATATATATATATATATATATATAAGAGTTTGTTTGTTTGTTTGTCCGCTATAGATTCATAGACTGTTTTGGACCCGAGAAACTTAAATCAGGAAAAACGAAATTTGGGGCTCAATTAGTTTCTTAAAAAATTAATTGTTTAATGATTTTTGTGCCCCTAAGCGCACCTCTTAAATGTGGATACAGCCCATTCACCACAACCAG
The DNA here is from genome assembly GCA_907164885.2 of Dolomedes plantarius. Lineage (NCBI taxonomy): Eukaryota > Metazoa > Arthropoda > Arachnida > Araneae > Dolomedidae > Dolomedes > Dolomedes plantarius. Next base: position 25,859,962 of record OU015503.1, read on the forward strand.
TCAAATTCGATACGCGGGGGAAAAGAGGTTTGTTCTGAGGGGTGATCTGGGGGTGGTTTGAGAGTTGGTCTGGGGGTGATGGGGGGGGAGAGCGCGAAGTGTTTATTTTATTTTTCTTACGTTTAGTGGAGTCGTGAGTTTAAAAAGGTTGAGAACCGCTGCTTTAGACAATTTTAGACAATGGCGTTCAAACTAATAGAACTTAATAAAATTTGGAAAAAAAGGAAGAAAAAAAAAGAAAAATTAAGTTTGTCCCACGGCCAGTTTTTGGAAGCCTTCTGTTGATCTAAATATATTAATTGTTTGAGGATCATAAAATGGGAAGAAGTTTAAGAGTTCTACAGGTTTTTTCCCCTAAGTTCGCGAAACAGAGTTAACATACGATATGTATTTGAATTACTTATTCCGTGAAATCATATAAGATAAATCTTTTAGAGTTTTGGGGTTTTTTAAGCAGTGGGGGAAAAGCTCTTTAAACAGAGAAACATAACGACACATAACTTTCATTCCGAACTATTAGTCCATTAATTATAAAAAGACATAAGAAAATTAAAGAAATTATTTTTAAAGAATGATTGCCTGGGTAGATATATAGATATAAAATTTTTCATGCTTTCCATAAAAAAATACTGGGTATATCATTTCAGCGCATTCTGTCTGGCCAGGTGAACATGAAGAGCGAGGGGTGCAGCCCAGTATTTTTTTGATGGAATGCATGAAAAGTTTTATATCTATATATCTACCCGGGCAACGCCGGGAAATAATGCTAGTTTATAATAAATACAACGATCAATGTATGCAAAAAAATATATATTTATAACGAAATCGTAACGGATATTTTCATACAGAAAATAATGTAGAAGAAAATATTCAAATTAAATCTAATAGAACATACTAAAGAATATAGTACAGTTTGAGGAACATGTCTCTTACTGTATTTTAATATTTTTTTGGATAATGTCCAATCGTCTGCCGATTGGCAAGAAAAAAAAATATTTTTTGTCTATTTCGTTGTTATGCACGTGACGCAAAATTAATTTAAAGTATTACAAAAAGAAAAGAAACCACGTGATCAGCATTTAATAAATTTAATTTTAAAAATTAATCCTTAAAAATTCACTAAAAATCAGAAAATGGAGGTAAAGATTCGAAAAAGATTTCGTTTTAAAGGAATTTTTATGATCTTTCTCGTGATATAAATTTTATATCCCTCATATTTTTATTTTAAATGCAAACATAAAAACAGTTACAAAACAGTTTAAAAATTTAATTTTAAAAAAACTAGGAAGATTTTTTCAAAAATCTTTCTTATTGCACCCCTTCACTATAAGAAGAATCGTCATGCAAAATTTCAGCCCTTTAGGTCAGCGGTTTGGTCTGTGCGTTGTATGTCAGTCAGTCAGTCAGTTACGGAACTGTTTTATATATATATATATAGATAATGATAACAGAAACAAGAATTCAGCAAAATAACAAAGCAGGCAAAAATAAATCAAAATAATAATTCAAGCAAAAATTGAATAAAATGATAATGCAGGCAAAAATAAAGCAAAATAATAATTCAAACAAAAACTGGACAAAAAAAAATGCAGGCAAAAATAAATCAAAATAATAATGTAGGCCAAAAATAAATCAAAATAATAATGCAGGCCAAAAATAAATCAAAATATTTCAAACAAAAATTGAGCAAAATAATTATGCAGGCAAAAGTAAATCAAAATAATAATTCAAACAAAAATTGAACAAAATAAGAATGCGGGCAAAAAAACAAAATGATAATCGAAGCAAACATAAAACAAAATTCTAAACAACAGAAACAAAATTCAAGCAGAAATATAAAGATAATAGTTTTACTAAGGTTCTGTGGATAAAGTTAGAAATCAAAATTGAGAGCAAGTATGGCGCTTTAAACATATATAGAGATTCTTTTAGGTAATTAAATGCTTTATTAAATAGGGTTGTAAATGAGAAGACATGGTATTTTAATAAAAAAACAGACGTTTTAATTAATCCTGGCTCAAAGATCACAGAACTTGAAAAATTCGAATAACATTTTCTGTCTGCGAAAATATTCTAAATACTTAATAAAAGTGGTGATTCTTTTATAATGACTAGCGTATAAATAATTTTTTGATAACCAAAATTAATTTTTTTCAGTAAGAGAATATTCTAGATCTTCTTTTTTCTTCATGTTTGCAATCGTGCCGGCTTACACGAAAGAAATCAAATTATCATGCAGATTGCAGATATTACACAAGCTGATAATATTTCGCCGACTGTGACGTCAGTATGACGTTTTGTTTACACAGGGGCAATAGAAATTTCCCATTAGTAAAGTAAATATTCAGAGAGATTAAAATGGGCAATAATCAGTGAGCTAAGACGGTGTTATTCTGTATCAGTGTTGTGTTCTGAATCGAGTTGCTCGGCTGGCATAAATGTCTGTAGATTTTGGGAGCGGGTTTTAAGCTTCAGGCCCAGGTTCGCTTAACCACCAAGAAGCAAAGCTTAACGTGAAGTACAGGTAACCGTCCTATAACACGGTAGATAAGTTCCTAGAAAATGCTGTGTTTTGTGAAACCGTGTTATTTGAGACCCAGAGACAGTTCAAAAAAGGGGGGTTACGTTCTGAAAACTTATCAAAAACAAACATTTTTTTTAAAATTCCATATAATCAACTTAATTTTTATTAAAAATATAAATGTATGTATAACACAAAACGAAAAGAAACAAAAAAATATTATTTTCATTTAATGCGACCTTAATTTAATAAATTTTTCCTCATCACTGCGCAGTACAATTAAAAGAGAACGTTTTTTCGATTGAACGATATCACCTTCACTTTCAGAACCTTTTTCTTCATTTATATTTTTTGCACCTTCGATCCTCATTAGAAAATCTGTAATTCGGTTTATTTGCTGGTTCTTACGAGGTCATTGCAGATTCACGGTATGGAGATAGACAATTTTGCAGCTCCCTTTAGAATTTTCGGCTTCTTTCAGGTCTGCATTCAGGAAAAATGATTCAAGATTTTCAGCTAAGCTTAGACCTTCTTGTAATTTTATAGAGTTATAAATGAATAAATTATAATTTGTTTATACATTTTTATGTAAAGCCATATGTATGGTACATATGTATGGTTCATTATTCCTTCCCGTCATTATTTTAAGGTAATTTAGTTTTTAAATGTGTTAAACAAAAATCATGTTATATAGTGCTATAGAAGTACGGTTGTGCAAAGTTTTTCTCATTTTTTTTTATTGTGTTAGAGCGAAACCGTGATACAGGTTGCAGTGTTATACGAGGGTTCCCGCAATTTATCTAATCGTGTTAGAGTGAAACCGTGTTGTAAGATGCCGTGCTGTAAGAGGGCTACCTGTACTTAAAAGCCTGTTCATATGGAATGCTTCAGCGTTAGTCGTATTGAAATATTTTAAACCAATCACAGGCCTTAACAATTTCGTGGCTAATCGTTTGGAGGTATGTAATAGGTTAAATATATCTATGGTGCCCGGTATAAAAGACTTACGTCAAAAACAGTGATTTATGTAAATATAACAAGTTATTGGCTTTTATACCAATCGCAGAACAATAATTTCGACTTGAGTCTTTTGTACAAAGAATTGTACTTTTGTATACAAAATTGATAGACTTACACCTTCTATACAAGTCAAAAGATTTTTTTTTAAATCAATTCTAACAAATATCTAAAAATCCCTTTTTTTTGGCTTAATCCCTATATACCGGGCACCACAGATATTTCAATACGAGTAATTCTGATGTTGACGTATTCTATGTTAACAGGCCCTTAGGCTGCTGTGTACTAATCCTATTCGATTTGATCACCTTAATGTTAACCAATGTAGAAAATGTGTCTATTATTGACAGCTACATAAATGCTGATAATCCAATAAAAATGGTATTTTGAGGTAACCCGAATTTTTCTGCACCTTGCAACACGATTCATTTAATAAATTTCGACCACCAAAGCGATTAATGAGCGTTTAAAACTCACCGCCTCTGCTATGCCCGTCTTCTTAATAATAATAATAATAATAATAATAATAATAATAATAATAAAAATTTTAAAAAAAAAAGTAATTTCGTCACTCGCGTTAAGTCGCCAACAGTTTGTAAATTCTAAAAAATTCAAGTTAGTTTTAATATTACATGGAAATAAATGTTTTTTTAAGGGGATACACTAAAGTTAATCAATCATTTCATGTAATTCGCTATTTAAGAACCGGAATAGGTTATTCATCTTTGTTTTGAGAAGTAAATATTTTCTGTTCATCAAATAATACTTTTCATGACACCTATTTGGTTGATTCATCACCTTTCAAAATACTCAAAATTTTAACGTTGCATTACATTCCTTAATAACGGTCCTACGGAGAGAAAAAAATTGTCCTGCGTTGCGAGTTATAATTTTGGCAGCGCGCCAAACCCAGTAGCAGTAAACAGTTAAACAGGAAAGTACCAAAAATGCGTTTTTTTTCCCCTCGACTTAGAACACCGTATTACTCTCTGTAATACAGTTAAATATATAATAAAACAGTTAAATATATAATATAATATCGTAATACAGTTTAAAATGGTAAAGGACATTTTAAACTGAAAAAAATTAACTTACATTTATCATAAACCAATCGAATTTATTTATATTCTTAAAGCAGCAATTTCACTCTATTAAAAGTCCATAATAATAAAAATAAATAAATTCAATAACTCGCTTTCAGTCACCAAAGATTTGTAAATAAATTTAAAAATATTTCCTAATTAATTTCAGTATTACTCTAAAATTAACATGAATTTTTTTTAAATTTACAAATACTTCATAACACTTTAATAAAATACATCAATGATATTGCACTATTCATCATTTCAGAACCGGAATGAATTTTCTTCTTTATTTTTCGGAATACCTATTCTATGTGTCATCAACAGATGCTTTTTGGTGACAGGAATTCCTTTTCATTAGACATCTTTCAAAATACCCGAGCATTTATTTTCATTTTCATCAGATAAAGCCCCGGCGTGTATTCTGAGAATAAGACAGTTTTGCCACATTTTTTTAATCCTCTTTCAGCTACAGATGACAGCAAATTAAGCCCCGCTTAAAGGTTAGGAGCCCCCCCCCCCCATCCACACACACACACACACACACACATACGTCTTCTTTATCTGGTTTCACCCCTGCACTAATCAATCCTTTTCCGTGGTGAGTTAAAAATTACAGGACTTGATAAACCACTTTTTTGTTTTGTGGCAGGAATTAAAGGTCATCCATATCTAATCTCCGATTCAATTAAACACTTCAAAGCGGTAACAAGAGATTGTAAGATTAAATAATAATTAAATACTGTGAAAAAAACTTGGTTCGAGATTTTAAAAGAGCCCTAAGGTGTTATTGATCAAATTCATTATTTTTCACTTCATCTGTTTAATCGTGACCAAGGCACTGTTGTGTAACTTTTTAATAAATTCCTCTGTTAAACGTGGCATTGTTGAGTGATTTTTTTTTTTTTTTTGCTTCCTATGTTAAACGTCGACAAGGAATTGTTGTATAACTTTCGTTTTACATCCTCTGTTAAACGTCACCTAGCCATTGTTATAAAACTTTTTTTCATTTACTCTGTAAAACGTCAGGTAAGCTGTTTTTCTTTTTTATTGTAAATGCCCCTGTAAACTCTTTTTTTTTTTACTTCACCTCTTAAATGTGGCATTGTTGTACAACTTTTTCTTTTACTTTCTCTGTTAAACATCGCCAAGGAATTGTTGTGCAACTTTTTCTTACTTCTTCTGTTAAATGTTGGCAAGGAATTATTGTATAGCTTTCTTTTTACTTCCTCTGTTAAACGTCCCCAAGGCATTGTTTTATAACTTTTTTTTTTTACTTTTTCTGTTAAATGTTGCCAAGAAATTATTATATAACTTTCTTTTTACTTCCTCTGTTAAACGTCCCCAAGGCATTGTTATATAACTTTTTTTTTTACTTCTTCTGTTAAATGTTGCCAAGAAATTGTTGTATAACTTTCTTTTTACTTCCTCTGTTAACGTCCCCAAGGCACTGTTGTATAACTCTTTTTTTACTTCATTTGTTTAACGTTGCAGAGGAATTATTGTATAACTTTCTATTTACTCCATCTGTTAAACGTCACTGTCGTATAACTTTTTTTTACATCTTCTGTTAAACGTTGCTAAGGAATTATTGTATAACTTTCTTTTTATCCCTTCTGTTAATCGTCACTGTCGTATAAGTTTTTTTTTATTTCTTGTGTTAAACGTTGCTAAGGAATTATTGTATAACTTTCTTTTTACTTCCTCTGTTAAACGTCCCCAAGGCATTGTTGTATAACTTTTTTTTACTTCTTCTGTCAAACGTTGCCAAGAAATTATTGTATAACTTTCTTTTTACTTCCTCTATTAACATCCCCAAGGCACTGTTGTATAACTTTTTTTTTTACTGCATTTGTTTAACGTTGCCAAGGAATTATTGTATAGCTTTCCTTTTACTCCCTCTGTTAAACGTCACTGTCGTATAACTTTTTTTACTTCTTCTGTTAAACGTTCCTAAAGAATTATTGTATAACTTTCTTTTTACTTCCTCTATTAACGTCCCCAAGGCACTCTTGTATAACTTTTTTTTTTTACTTCATTTGTTTAACGTTGCCAAGGAATTATTGCATAGCTTTCCTTTTACTCCCTCTGTTAAACGTCACTGTCGTATAACTTTTTTTACTTCTTCTGTTAAACGTTCCTAAGGAATTATTGTATAACTTTCTTTTTATCCCTTCTGTTAAACGTCACCAAGGCACTGTTGTATAACATTTTTACTTCTTCTGATAAACGTTGATAAGGAATTATTGCATAACTTTCTTTTTATCCCTTCTATTAAACGTCACCAAGGCACTGTTGTATAACATTTTTACTTCTTCTGTTAAACGTTGCTAAGGAATTATTGTATAACTTTCTTTTTAATCCCTCTGTTAAACGTCACTGTCGTATAACTTTTTTTTACTTCTTCTGTTAAACGTTGCTAAGGAATTATTGTATAACTTTCTTTTTACCCCTTATGTTAAACGTCACCAAGGCACTGCTGTATAACTTTTTTTTACTTCATCTGTTAAACGTTGCTAAGGAATTATTGCATAACTTTCTTTTTACTCTGTCTGTTAAACGTCATCAAGGCACTGTTGTATAACTTTTTTTTTACTTCTTCTGTTAAATGTTGCTAAGGAATTATTGTATAACTTTCTTTTTACCCCCTTATGTTAAACGTCACGAAGGCACTGTTGTATAACCTTTTTACTACATCTGTTAAACATTGCTAAGGAATTATTGTATAACTTTCTTTTTACTCTGTCTGTTAAACGTCATCAAGGCACTGTTGTATAACTTTTTTTTTACTTCTTCTGTTAAACGTTGTAAGGAATTATGTATAACTTTCTTTTTACCCCTTCTGCTAAACGTCACCAAGGCACTGTTGTATAACTTTTTTTACTTCATTTGTTAAACGTTGCTAAGGAATTGTTGTTTGATTTTCCTTTTACTTCCTCTGTTAAAGGTCAGTATGGCATTGCTATATCACTTGTTTTATTGAAAATTTTAGAAAACACGAAAGAGGCAGAAATGCAAATCTGTCAAAGCACCTTAGTGATAATAAACGCCGGATGAAGTATCAGATACTAAGTCAATGATTCCCAACCGGTGTTCCACGGCACTTTAGGGAGTCGTGAGATTGGCTAGGGCTGCCTCGAGAGTCTTTTTAAGGATAAACATAAAAAACATTAGCAGGGCCCACTTAAAATAAATATTAAGTTGAATTTTGGACACTCAAGTCTGATCTAATGTGACATAAATCAATGCAAACGTTCCTGAGGGTGAATTAGCTACCCTCACGCCCACAACAGTTAGGCTTGTTTTCGAACATTCGTACTCTATGCACTAATCGCAAGTCTCCCATTAATAAAACAAAAACTCTTCTTAGCGATTTCCATTGTAGTCCTCTAGTGTAATACTACACTGAATCCCATGGTTACTTTTGAAACTATATTAATATATTCTATTGGGGTGTTTGTTATTTATATCTTTCCATAAATGAATAAAATCAACAATGGAGCCAGTATTTATTTGCACTTAAATTTAACATGCTTCTGAAATACATTCCACTCTAATATAACATTTAAAAAAATTGAAAAAAAATAAAATTCTACTAATGGTGTGCCAAGTTTCTAATCTCCTTCCCAAGGGTGCTGCAAACATAAAAATGTTGGGCCATCACTGTACTAAGTACTGACATAAAATACGCCAACACCTTGAGACTGATATTGCCTTTTCCTGCCAGTATTCTTGAAGAAAGCAATGAGTTTCCCGCTCCGCGAAAGCGGTCGGTGTCCAAATATCTTGAAGAAACCGACCCATTTTGTGGTCATCACCTTAATTTCCTGTCGGCAACTTCTGTGAAACTCAATTATTCCGAGCATATGCGTGCGATAAAAGCTGGAACGACACTAGAGGGATGTGATACCCCGGTTGCTCTTTTTCCCTATTCCTTCTTGAATAGCGAAAATGTACATGTGGACAATTATGTGGAAACGTTCTGTGAATAAAAGATTTTAAATGTAGGAGCAGAATCAAATGAAAGTGAGCAAGCTGTTCCTCAGGCAGACGGTTCTAGCCCACTGACCTTGAAACGTGTTTGCAGAAAGTAGCTAGAACTGTAATCAGAGGGGGAAGATTTCCCTTTCAGTATTTTTGTAATCACAGATTAAAAAATGTATGTTTCAATACTCCATCGTCTGCATTTGATAAAAAAAAAGATTTTTAAGTGCTATGCGCGTGGTTATCAAATCTCTCTCTCTGTCTATTTTTTTTAAATTTTTTTTTTCAATTTACCGTATTTTTCTGACTATAAGACGCACCTTTTTACATAAAAAATCGACTTAAAATTGGGGTGTGTCTTAAGATCTGAAGGTAAAATTAATAAAAATTAATATTTTATTATATATATATATAATTGAAATAAATTTCAAACCTTTTTTATTAGTAAAACGCCAATCTAAATTCTTTTATTCTTTGGCAAGAAAGCATTACCCCTCAAATCCAACCCAAATAATCTATTAGTTTTTCCCCTAAGGCCACGCTCGGAAAGAGTTATATAACCGTTATATATGGTTGGAGAACTTTCCACTGATCACACCATATGACGCGCTAGGATCATGTGTTCGCTTTAGACCAATCCGAAAAGTTCAGTACGCTGACTCGAGGACGTAGCACTAGGATTTTGGCGGACTTGTGTGTTTTGCTCTGGCCTGGCAAGATGTAGCGTTTTGAATGTCCGTATTGCCACAGTGCCCTGCGCTGTCGGCGTGATCGGGCCTTTTTCCTCGGTATCTGTGGAGTTAAGATGTCTGTAATCCCGTCCAAATAATGTCCAGCCACGAAACTGCTTCGGAAATAAAGCCTATGTTATCCACCAGTTGCCTCTTCCTTCTGGTATGGATTCCAATTAGTTCTTCTTCATCCCAGCCACTTCGACTACACCCCGGATCCGACAGGATAAGATTTTCAGGCCTGTTGAGCTTCGCCCCCGCCTTAGTGCTGATATTATATATATATATATATATAATCAGTGATTTCCGCTTGTAAGAATCACGTTTGTTATTACTGTTTTTGATTCTTATAAGCGGTTGATTCTTATAACCGAAACTTCCCTTTGGACAGGCACACATACACAAATATATACTTGTACATATATACAAACACACAGGCACATATATACATAATTTACCATTACATACTCTTTAATTTACGTTATTTATCATTTATTAAAATTATTTTTTATAATTTTAAAAATACTCAATTTCTAAACAAATGCTATAACTCAATTTCTAGACCTATAAGTAACAACACATGATTATAAAATCAACAAGAGGCAGCTTCTCTTTGACTACACTTTGGAAGAGCATCATATCTAATTAACAAGTTCTGTTTTTCAGAAAAACTAAGAGTTTTCCTTGTTTTTATCATATTTGAATTCGACTATCAAAAAGTTCTAACACTAACTGGCAATTTTGTTAGAAAACTAAAGTGAATACTAGCTAAAGTGAATAATAGTGTATGCTTATTACAGTCTCAGACGAAGATTCACTTTATAACCGTGAAACGTTTGATTCAGCATCTGGTTCATCTGATTCAGCAAAATGGATCCGTTTACGTTTCACGGTTTGAAGTGCTGAATCCACTGTCCCGTTTGCGTAAATGATGGTGGACACTTCACGGAAGATTTGTGTGTTTCAGGTTCCAGAAATCCGCAACCAGGAAGTAAGTGGTGGGAAAAAAGGAGTGCCTGTCTGGAGAAAAGTGAAATCGGACCCGGGCGGGTTAGATGCCCCTGGGTAAAGCTAATAAGACAGTGTTTAGCAAAAACGTATAAGGAGAAACTCTTATGTTATGTCTAAAGGAATGTATTTTACGACTGTTTTCCACCCCAAAGTTTTATCAATCTTTCTTTTCAAAAACTTAAGAAAGAATTTCGTACCTTTTGAGAGTTCAAGTGACATTTTTTGGAAAAATGAAAGGAAGGCGAAGTTTGCAAACTGATTCTTATAACCGGTGGACTGATTCTTTAAGGCTACACAGTACCCTAAAAATGACAAAAATATCGAATTTTTTTTAATTGCATTTTTCAATGGTCCATACTATTGTGAATCTTGACTCCAAATTGTAGATCTGAAATCCAAATAGTTTTAAAGATATTTGAACTTTTCTGAGTGTTGTCAGTCTCAAAATGTGACAGCTGAGGGAGCGTGGTTAGTTTTGTTTTGATTGTTTTGATTTTGATCATTTTGATTTTGAAGCAAATATTCTTATAATTTATTCTTATAATTATTCTTATAATTAATTAAATAAAAATAATTTGGAATGAATGAACTCCTTGGCTGAATCGGTAATTAATTGCAACTTTTACTACTCAAATCGTTTCTGTTTGTTTACGTTTTGATTCTATTTGAGAGATCATTACTGTCTATCTAATATACATAAAAAGGACTATTTCAAGACCAGTATTAGATTTTACACAAAGTTTTATCAACTTAGAAGCTTTGTATTGAAATATTTTGTTGTTTTTATACATTTTTTCATTGAGAAAATACCACGACCAAAACGTTCTCGCGTTGCTAAGAAACATGTGTTGAAGAGATGGCAGACAAATGTAAACAGTAATTCTAAAACTCATCCTTCTGCAGATACAAGTGTGAGAATTCAGAATATAAATGTTTTGAAAACAGGTATTGTGGATAACATTCAACATATATCTGCTGCATCAAAATATATTTTTGTTGATAGTGAAAACTTGAATAATTTATAACTAATAAAATAAACTTATGTAACTAAATGTAACTTATTTTTGACTAATAAAATTTGTCGCTAAATATCCACATATTGGCACTAAGGTGCTTATAGTTATCTCAGGCAGATTTGAGTTTCTGGCTTTTTCCAAGTTCGTCAAAATAATTTTTTTAAAAAAAAGCGATATACCAATCCCTTGCCGACGTTTAACAGAGGAAGAATAAATAATGAATTTTATGAATAACACGTAGCGTATTTAAAATCTCGAATTGAGTGCTTTTATAGTTTGTAATTTTTTTAAATTATTTGTCTTTCCCTGGATAAGGCAGAATATAAATTCATGCATCTTTTCTTAAATGAGTCAAAAAGAAATGGTAATTTTTAAAATATTCACCATGTGTAAGTATTAATAGTCTTAAGAAGAAGTAAAAGATCACACACTCTTTACACACACACACATATATATATATATATTATTGTTACGAATTTTGTAAATATCGCAATTTGTTTCGTTAAAATGGGTTCTATGGAAGATCTCCTGTAGTTATGTATTTAATATAGGAGTCTATGGGAATCTCGCCAAATATGAGAGTTATGGCCAAATTGGTGATGGATTTTGTGACTTATTTTGGTCGCCAGATATGGCGATATTTCTCCAACTTGCCGACTAAACCTTTCTGGAAGCTTCTAGAAATATCTAGTTGTAACTGACCTATAGAGAGCGCTTTGGAAATCCTTAAATATACCTGACATTGGCATTGGAACTCAGTTCAATTTCCTAGTGAGGATTGAATGCGTTGTAACTGCGTTAATTGTATTGAAAATTCTGATATCCTGACTTGTGCTTTTAGAATTTTCTGCTGTATAGAAGACAGTTGTTATGTCTTTCATGTTTGAATTTGTATACTACACCTGAAGAATTTACAAAATAATAAATTTATTTTGTGTGAACTTTCTGAAGAGATTCTTATTCAATCCTAACGAACCCAGGAAAACGGATCAATCAATATATATATATATATACACTGCTGGCCACTGTAAATGCAACACCCTGAAGGAAACATGCAAATAACATGAAATTTACAACATGCATTAGCGGAGGTGAGATATGCAAATGATTAGAATTTCAGCGCAGACGCACATCACGCGCGCCTGTGGCGCCACTTCAAAGCGCTATTTGAGGCTTGGAGATTTCGACGATTTCAAGTTCGGCAATTGTGTTTTTCTTGTGGTTTTTTTCAAAAAAAACGATCAATTATGCCTCGTCGAAAACAGCGATCATCTTTTGATCAAGTATCCGAGTTCGACAGAGGAAAGATAGTGGCCTACCGAGATTGTGGATTATCTTTCAGGGAAATCGGTAGTCGTGTTGGATGAAACCAAACAACTGTAATGCGGATATGTGATCGTTGAATGCAGGAGGGTACGACGGACCGGCGGGTTCGATTGCATCCACCTCAGCGCACCACTTCACGTGATGACAGGCAAATTGTGCGCATGGCAGTGACGGATCGCTCAGTCACATCACGAACCATAGCACAGCACATGCAGTCTGTAACGCACCATCCAGTGTCTGCGCATACCATTCGACGCCGTTTACAGCAGAGTGGTCTGTCCGCAAGACGTCCATTGCTTTGTCTACCCTTGACGCAGAACCACAGACGTCTCCGCCGCCAATGGTGCGATGACAGAAGGATGTGGACGGCAGAATGGAATGCAATTGTCTTTACTGACGAGTCACGCTTCTATCTGCAACACCACGATGGTCGCATTCGAGTCTGGAGACACCGTGAAGAGAGGATGCTGAATAGCTGCGCAATGCACCGCAACACTGGTCCTGCACCGGGTAATATGGTATGGGGCGGTATTGGATATCACTCTCGCACACCTCTAGTACGCATTGCCGGTACTTTAAACAGCCAGCGCTACATCTCCGAGGTGTTGGAGCCAGTTGTCCTTCCTTACCTTCAGGGCTTGCCCACAGCCATATTTCAACAGGATAATGCGCGACCACACGTGGCACGCATTGTCCAACGGTTCTTCGTCAAACGCCAGATTGAATTGCTTCCCTGGCCGCCTCCCTCTCCGGATCTTTCGCCGATAGAAAACATGTGGTCCATGGTTGCTCTACGATTGACCCAGATTCCATCCCCAGCTGCCACAGCAGATCAACTTTGGCAACGTGTGGAAGCTGCTTGGTCTGCTGTACCCCAAGAACACATCCAAAGTCTCTTTGAATCAATGCCGAGGCGTGTGGCAGCGGTGATCTCCAACAATGGCGGCTACTCTGGCTACTGATTTTGGCAGGAACCACACTTCATGGAAGTCTATAAATTTAATCATTTGATACTTGGTCAACATGTTATCTACAAAATAAATTTTGTTGTGATATCTCTTGTCTTTCTTGGTGTTGCAATTTGGGTGGCCAGCAGTGTATATATATATATATATATATATATATATATATATATATATATATATATATATATATATATATATATATATATATATACAGTCGAACCTCCATATATCGAAGTAGCAAAATGCCGGAAAAAAATTCGATTTATAGAAATTTCGATATATAGAATTGATTTTAGTTTTATCATAATTCTCCTAAAACACTAAAATTAAAGCTAATTTTCGTATACGAAACTCCATTTCTAATTTATTTGCGAATCACATTAAATGAAAGTTAATAACTAAAAAATGAATTAATGTGAAAGATTTATTGAGTACTATATACCTTTAAAATAAATTATCCCGACAGTGGTTAATGTGATCACAGTTACATTCTTTTAAAAAAACTACGAATATCTTGCTGAACAGCCAGTTTTACGGAAAGTTCATCAAAGAAATGCTCGCATTTATTCAGTCCATTTAAAAACTTCATCGAGGACATTTTCCACGAATTGAAGTTCACGAAGTATTGTTTCAAACGCCAAAAACTGGGAGATTTTATTCTAAAGTGGAATAAAATCTCCCAATATGTCGTGAAAAAATTTCGATATATAGAGATTTTTTCGATATATAGAAACAGTTTTTCTATGTAATGAACATGGAGATTTGCCAACAGTTCGATATATAGAAAATTTCGATATAGGGAAGTTCGATATATGGAGGTTCGACTGTATATATATATATATATATATATATATGTATGTATGTCCTCTATTACCATTATATATATATATATATATATATATATATATATCCTCTATTACCATTAGCATGATACAGTAAAATTTCTCTAGCCAGCCACCCCTGTTCGACAACCACTACTGTAAACAGCCCTAGTTTGTTCAGAACCGATTCAAGAGCCCAATAGAACCAATGTGATCTCAGAAACCCCTTTTCGACGGCTACCCCACAAAACAGCCACTTTTGTTTTGAACTATTAGTGACCGCCATAGAGAAGTTTCACTGCTCCAGCTTGTGTCATCATTTGTCATTGTCGAATCCTTTAAAAAATTACTGTTCCTCTAATCAAAGTGGTTATAGTACACATGGCACGTTTAGGGGCCCGAGGTAGCCTAGTGGTAGCGCGTCGGACTGGGGATGTTCAGTTCGAATCTCGACGTACGCTATTCAATACGTTTATGCATTAGCCGGGTAGGAGAACGTTAAATCCCTGGACCAGGAAGTTCTTCTATGAGATCAGTGAGTGGGGGACGTACGAAACCTCTAGAAGTCGCCCCTGGTGTACTAAGTCAAAATTGAGGTAGCACCAAGGAGCAATGCTCACTACCTGTTTCGTGCTCTCAGATAAAAAATAATCAACAAATTTCTGCTGTTTGAAGTGCGAATATTCCTGCAATTTTTTATTAAAATTTAAGAGGAATAAAATTTAGTGTTTATATATATTTTTAGACAAAATTTCATGCAAAAGTTACGATGTTCACAAAATATTTTCACTGAGATAATTTAATGTTTCTGTGAACTATCAAGGGTATTTATATTGAAATGAACTTTAGGGATCATACAGACTTTTAACGAGAAAATTTAATGCAAGTTTTACCGTGTTTTTCAACTCGAGTAATTATGCAATTTGTTATAGAGATTTAAGGGGATTAAGTTTTAGCGTTTATATATATTTTTAGACAAAATTTCATGCAAAAGTTACGATGTTCACGAAATATTTTCACTGAGATAATTTAATGTTTCTGTGAACCATCAAGGGTATTTATATTGAAATGAACTTTAGGGATCATACAGACTTTTAATGAGAAAATTTAATGCAAGTTTTACCGTGTTTTTCAGCTAGAGTAATTGTGCAATTTGTTATAGAGATTTAAGGGGATTAAATTTTTGCGTTTATATATATTTTTAGATAAAATTTCTTGCAAAAGTTACGATGTTTACGAAAATTTTTCACTGAGATAATTTAACGTTTCTGTGAACTATCAAGGATATTTATAATCAAATGAACTTTAGGGTTCATGCAGAATTTTAATGGGAAATTTAATCTTAGTCGAATAAAAAATTCACATTTTAAGCTGTTTATTTATAGCAGTTTTCTTTATGATAAGTCATTGCGATTGTATTTTTTTATATAAACAGAATGCAAGGAAATATGCAAATAAAGTAAACTAAAAAAATAGTTTCATAAATGCATAGATCTGCTTTCACTACATAAATACAGAGTATTGAGGGGGTCCGGGACGCTTTTAAAAAATGTTTTATTTACTGAGTTAAAATTTTGAATTCTTTTGTGATGGTTAACCATATAATTTGTAAACAAAACCACATCATAAAATTTCTCATAGTTTTCAAAAAATTTTAAAATTTAAAATTTTTTAAAAAGTGTGGTAGTTTAAAATCATTATAACTCGAAATATTATTTGTCGAATTTCAAAATTTTTCATTTAATTAAACAGAAATATATGTTTTAATTTTGATTCAGCATTTTTTAAAACATTAATTTTTTAAAAAGTTTAAAATATTTAGAGTAAAAATTTCAAAAGAAATTATGTAACTTATTTTTTAAAAATCATAATTTCAAAAGCAAATATTTTTTAAATTTTCTGAATCAAAATTAAAGAAATATAATTGAAAAAGACATGTTCCAAGTTTGAATCGTTTATCCTTAACGGTTCTTGACTTATAACACTTTAAAGACGAAAAATGGTGAAAAACCCATCATGCAAAAAAACGCATTTAAAGGTTTAAACAAAGACTGGCTGCTATCAGAATGTTGAAAAACTAAAAATTAATATCCTTTCTTCTAATTAAGATAGAAACATGATTTAAACGTCATTTTGAGCGAAAAAGAATAGAAATGGTTTAATGCAATAATTTGTTTCGAAAATTTGTAGAATTTTGTGTCCTGGACCCCCTTAATTACTTTCTCCCTATTACATTAGTACCTTTACTATTACAGTTATTAGTGTTTAGAATGCTTATTAGATATTTAATGGTCTTTTTACTCCATTAATAAGGCACCGCTTTCCATAACATTAAGAGACTCCCCCCTTCCCCCTGGTGTAATACGACCCTGGGAATCAGTCATCATATTTATTATATTTGGCTGATTCGGGTCTCTTAGTCGATGTACAGTTTCAAATCAGTAACAATGTTAAAGCAATTGCGAGATTCGGAAATAGAACAATAATCTAAATCAGTAGTCTAAACTAGGGTATGCAAACCCCTGGGAGCTAATCAGGACATGATCGAGGCTCTTTCAGATTGTGTAGCCTTATTCAATAAATGCCAATTTTAGAGCTGGGTTCGAGAACCATTTTGCAATGAAAAAATATGCATGAAAACATTTTTTTTGCAAGGGAGCTATTTTGGAATGAGATACACTTACAAAGCTATTGCATGGGATTTTTCCTTAAAAACTGTTTCCAAATATAACAGTCAGCTAGTTTCTTGGCTATTAATGAGAGATAAGTAATCTATATATATAAAACGGTTCTGTAACTGACTGACTGGCTGACTGACGGACTGACATATAACGCACAAACCAAACCGCTGGACCTGAAATTTTGCATGGCGATTATTCTTATTGTGTAGGGGTGCACTAAGAGAGATTTTTGAAAAATTCTTCTTAGATTTTTTAAATTAAATTTTTAAGCTGTTTTTGAAACATTCTTTAAAGTTTGCATTTAAAATAATAATCGGAGAGGTTATAAAATTCATATCACGAGAAAGATCACAAAAATTCCTTATAAATGAAATCTTTTTCGAATCTTTACCTCTATTTTCTGATTTTTGGTGAATTTTTAAAGATTAATTATTAGAATTTAATTTGTTAAATGCTGATCACGTGGTTTCTTTTCTTTTTGTGTTACTTTAAATTAATTTATCGTCACGTGCATAACAACGAAATAAATTGACAAAAAAAAAATTTTCTTTTTTTCTAATGCGGCAGACGATTGGACATTATCAAAAAAAAAAATATTAAAATACAGCAAAAGAAATGTTCTTCAAACTGTACTATATTAACTGCACTATATTCTTTAGTATGTTCTATTAGATTTAATTTGAATATTTTCTTCTACATTATTTTGTCTATAAAAACATCCGTTATGATTTTTTTATAAATATATTTTTTGGGTTTTTTTTTGGCATTAATTGCATACATTGACCGTTGTATTTAATTTGAATGTACTCCGTAGCGAAGCACGGGTCTTCAGCTAGTCGGAAATATAAGAAAAAGTCAAAGACTGTCTTTGCTAACTCTGCTCAAATATTTACTTTGCTACTGTCCTAATTATTTTGATAACGAGCGATAATATTACAAAAAATGTAAAAATAAACAACAATGTGTATTAAATGTGAATCACGGCTTAATAACCGACGAGTCATCAAGCAGTTAGCCTAACACTCCTGTGTTGTTCCAGGTGTTCGGAATTTGTTCCGCAGGAGAAAGTTTTCAGAGGCGCGTATCCTCCGTTTTCAGAGGCGCGTGGTCTCCCATTTCGATTTCGTTGGTGAAATCTGGACTGTTTTGAAAGCTTTTTTTATAAAGCTGAAGTCCAAGAGTTTGATAAAGTCCAGTGGAGTGCAAACTGTAGGTCGCGACCTACGGGGTAGGGGGTGGAAGGGGAGGGGGGGCCTTGAAAAAATTTGGAGCGTCCCGGGTAGTCTAAAGTCAATTTATATCATACTGAATTTCTTAAATAAGAAAGCATGCTTTAAACTTTCTATTATTACACAGTTCTAATATTTTCATTCATATTTTTTATATGCTTCAAATATACGATATTGTTGAATAAGGTGTCAAACAGTCTTATAAGGCTACATTGCTTCCATTCGCTTTTACCTATATGTGCATGACTGGGTATTCAAAATGAGTAGCTATAAATACCAAACAATATTGGTAAGAGAGTTGCATTCTCAAATATTTCCCAAAATATTGAAGAAATATTATCTGAAGTCCAGACTCACCCTTCATTAATATATTTTTCATGAATAAGTTAATTTTATATAAATAAATGAAGTTTATTATTTTCAATGTTTTAATAGGAAGCTTACAATTTAAAAAATCATGTGCCTTTTTCCTTATATTTTTTAAGTAAGTATGTACCCAAAATCTACAGTTATTGATTTTTGAAATAGTTTCTCAAAATTTGCTTTATTCGATTTTCTATTATTTTGTTAAAATTTACCTAATTAAAAAAATTCCTATAACCAATAAATTTTTATTGGGTCGCATGATTTTTGTAAAAAGAAAATGGGTCGGAGTCGAAAAAAGTTTGTGCACCACTGCTCTATACATTTCATAAGCTTGAAAGTCTATTATGTAATTATTAATACATTATTATTTTATTAATTAATATATTTTATTCCGTTGGTAATTTTCATGCTCCTTCCCTAGCTTTCTGTTCTTTCTTTACTTCATACTGAATTTTTGAAGTTTCATTCACTAACTATTATAATTACAGGTAGCCCTCCTAGAGCACGGTATCTTATAACACGGTTTCGCTCTAACACGATAAAAAAATTGCGAAAACCTTTCTACAACACTGTACTTCTACAGCACTAGATAACGGGATTTTTGTTAAATGCATTTATAAGCTAAATTACCTTAAAATAATGACGGGAAGGAATGATGAACTCTAGTGGCTTTAGATGAAAATGTATAAATAAATTATAATGTATTCATTTATAACTCTATTCCAATGTCATAGGGGAGAGCGTCGTGCACAAACTTATTACATAAGAAGAACATTAAGTGAATTTTAGACGTAACCGATTCGAAATCAATTAATCTAATGGAAGCATGGAAGCAATTTTCAATTAAGCACGACATCGACATCATATGTTTGTCGCTGAAAGAACTGAAATCATCAACGTTAAATGCATGTTGGAAGAAGATATGGCCATCTTTAGTTGAAACAGAATCGTCAGACAATGAAAATGGTGACATATTAGAACTTGCTAAATCAATCGGAGGCGAAGGTTTTGTGGATATGGCTATTGAGGACGTTCAAGTTTTATTAGTGGAAAAAGAAGTTGACGAAGCAGATTTGAAGGAAATGGCACCCGAAGTTGTAAAAAATCGATTCTGAGGACAATAGCACTGATGAAGATTGTGAAGTTAATGATTTAACACTACAAAAAATTTCATGAAGACCTAAGCTTAGCTGAAAATCGTGAATAATTCTTTTTAATGCAGACCCTTCCGCTGAAAGAAGCCGAAAATTCAAAAAGGAGCTACAAAATTGTCTATCTCCATACCGTGAAATCTACAATGACCTTGTAAGAACCGGCAAACAAACCAAAATTACGGATTTTTTAAAGAGGATAGAAGGTGCAAAGAATTTATATGAAGAAAAGGGTTCTGAAAGTGAAGGTGATATCGTTCAACCGAAAAAACGTTCTCGTTTGATTGTACTGAGGTGTGACGAGGAAGAAATTTGTTAAATTAAGGTCACATTAAATGAAAATAATATTTTTTGTTTATTTTCGTTTTGTGTTATACATAAATTTATATTTTTAAGAAAAATTAAGCTGCTTATACAGAATTTATAAAAAAAAGTTTGTTTTTAATAAGTTTTTGGAACGTAACCCCCCCCCCCCCCATATTGTACTGGCTCTGGGTCTCAAATAACACGGTTTCACACATCACAGTATTTTCTAGGAACCTATCTACCCTGTTATAGAAGGGTTACCTGTACTGGTTTGGTACTTTTATTTTCTGTAAATAGCGTTTATTCTTACATAGAAAAAACATCCATTAAACCAAGAAGAAAACGATTATCGCACATCCATTAACACCTTTTAAACACCACCACCATCTAGGTGTGGTGGCAAAAATGTTCTAATGATTTCGAAGAGACCACCATCTGGGTGGTGGTCCTGAAAAGAGAAGTGCATTGTTTTTTTTGTGTGTATACCATGTGTAAAACACGGTAAAACTTACATTAAATTTCTTATTAAAAGACTGCCTGAACCTAAAAGTTCTTTTCAATTACTAAATACCCTTGATAGTTTAGTAATTGAGGCATTAAATTATCTTATTGGAAACTTTTCATGAACGTTGTAATTTTGCACGAAATTTCGTCTAAAAATATATAGAAACACTGAAATTTATGCCCCTTGAATTTTAATAAAAAATTGTATAAATATTTGAACTGAAAAAACAAGGTACATTAAATTTCTCCCGAAAAGTCTGTTATGAACCCTAAAGTTCATTTATATATAAATACCCTTGATAGTTCAGAGAAACATTAATTATCTCAGTGGAAATTGCTCATGAACGTTGTAATTTTTGCACTAAATTTTGTCTCTCTCTCTATATATAAATACTGAAATTTATTCCCCTTGAATTTCAATAAAAATTTCATAAATATTTGGACTGAAAAATACGGTAAAATTTACATTAAATTTCTCCCGAAAAGTCTGTTATGAACCCTAAAGTTCATTTATATATAAATACCCTTGATAGTTCAGAAAAACATTAAATATTTCAGTGAAAATTTTTCATGAACGTTGTAATTTTTGGACGAAATTTTGTCTAAAAAAATATATAAATACTGAAATTTATTCCATTTAAATTTCAATAAAAAATTGCATAAATATTTGGACTGAAAAACACGTAAAACTTGCATTAAATTACTCATTAAAAGCCTGTTCTGAATCCTAAAGTTTATTTCAGTATAAATATCCTTGATAATTCACAGAAACATTAAATTATCTCAGTGAAAAATTTTCATGGACATTATAACTTTTGCATGAAATTTTGTCCAAATATATATATATATATATATATATATATATATATATATATATATATATATATATATATATATATATATATATATATATATATATATATATATATATATATATATAAACACTGAAATTTAATACCCTTAAATTTTAATAAAAAATGCATAAATATTGGGACTGAATACAGTAAATATTTAATTATAGATCTACATATGCTTTGAAGTTTCTTTCATTAATTTTATTTAACAATTCAGTTCACTTATTTTTGAATCTTCATTGGAATTCATTTAAGCTATTTTTTAAAATTTTAAATCTATTTAAACACAAAAATATATTAAATTATATTATTAAAAGGTACACAAACATTAAAACTTACTTCTTTGAATTTCTTTGTAATTATACCCTGAAGTATCGAACTTTATTCATTAACTTCGTTAAATATATGCATAAATGGATAAATTATTTAATAACAAAGTTAAATATAAACTGGTCCATAATTCATTTAAAAGTTAACGTGTTTGTATAAACATTGGACTTTATTTTATTTATTTATTTTTTAAAGATAAGTACAAACTGGAATTTTTTTCATTAATTTCTTCATTAAAGACCGTTATAAATTCAAATTTATTTCAATAAATGTTTTAAAAATGTGCATTAATAATGAAATTTTTTTCCAATGATTTCTACCTTTAAAAATGCATTTAGTCGCAGGAATTAATTTCATTAATTTATTCTTAAAAAAAAATAGTCTCTGATCACATTTATTTCAATTTCGTAAACAATAATGTTTATTTCCTTAAATTTTAATTTAAAAATCTTCCTAAATAATTAAATAAGTTTCAGTATCACCTTTATAAAAAATAAAAGCACTCAAAAATCTAAATAAAAGCCAAAATTTACTTCATAATTTTTTCTTTAAAATAAAAAAAATATTGCAGTATTTGTAGGAACAATGAAACTTTTTTCCAATGATTTCTGTCTTTAAAAATGAGTTTAGTCACAGGAATCAATTTCATTGCATTATCCTACAAGGAAACCACTTAGTCACTGAATTCATTTATTTCAATATCGTAAACAATGAAATTTAGATTATAAAACTGCATAAATAATTTTCAAAAGTTTCAACATCTCTTTTCTTTAAAAGAAAATAAATAAAAGCAAAAATTTATTTCACGATTTTTTTCAAAAAAAATTTACTTAACAATTTTTTAAAAATTACTGCAGTATCTGCATGAACATTGGAATTTTTTCTATCTTTAAAAATGCGTTTAATGAGTGGAATTAATTTCATTGTATTATACTACAAAAAAAACCGCACATAGTCCCTAAATTCATTTATTTCAATATCGTAAACAGTGAAATTTATTTCCTTAAATTTAATTAAAACCTTGCATAGATAATTAAATAAATTTCAATATCTTCGTAAGAAAATAAAATTACTCAAAAATCTAAATAAATGCCAAAATTTATTTCGCAATTTTTTTCTTTAAAAATTTGCTTCCCAATTTTTCTATAATTTCTGCAGTTTTTCAGTCATAGATACCGTTCTATGATTCATCATAAATGCAGTCAAATTTCAACTATTCATCCCTTATCCCTATAACGGCTAACCACGAAAACGTTCTTTATTAATAAATTTGTTCCATAGCCTTGAGAGAAGTTCACATCAAATTTACGGCTGCGAAAATTTATTTCAACAGAGAGGTATTTCCGCAGCTGTAGAAGCGCGATCAGACATGCGCCATAGCTGAAGCGCATTAGCTGTTTACTCCTCTCTATCCAGGAACTTATTCCAGATACCGCTGGCCTCCATATCATCTCTTTATCGCCCTTTATTCTCTTTTGGCGCCTCTCGTGTCAGGCGCTTGTGCTAATTAATTCAAAACCATTGTTCTTATATTTACAGCTTGGATAATGGAACGAATTGGAGTTTGCGAAGTCGCGTGTAAACAGAACCCGATTTTTATGAATATGCTTTCTGAATTTTTCGTAGTCGTTTCAGAACATTTATTACGGAATCGTTATTATCGATTTTGATCATAAATTTTATAATAGTGATTGTCTATTACAAAATCGTTAATTGTTGTATAGAATAGTTAAAATAGAACTTTTCATAGAACTGTTAAATAATAATATACATAGAATATTTCTTAATTTTTTTTTTTTTTTGATAAAAGAAATTTTGAACGCCTGTAGTCGAACGTTAGTTGGCGACAGTTTTTATTTATTGATTGAAAACATCTGCCACATGATGAAACATTGAAGTGTAGATCACACCATAAAAAAAAATATGTGATCTTTAACCTAGAGTTTAATCTACGTCATTTGGATTCAAGACCGAGGTATTAAGAAACCGATTATCATTAATTTAAAATAAAAAATGGTGCATGATATTTCATACCCTTCCTGTCACAATCCATCAACCCTCTCGTAAATCATTTATTTAATTCATGTAAAAAAATAAAGTCTCAAATTACTTATCTTGAATTAATGCACATTCTTTAACTAATTCGCGTGCCCTGTGCTGTGCAGTACAGCGAATTAACTAGAGTTGACTTTATTGGGAAGTTATTGACAAAAAAGGTTCTCCAAACGATTTTTAAAATTCTCCGAGACGTATTGGGGAAGGTTCGCAGTCGATTCTTGAATTTTTTTAGGTATTAAATTATGACAGTCTCTCGTGAAGAGACGCGATTAGGCTCTATTGAAAAGTTAAATAAGTAGATCATATTCCCTGGCGTTTCTTGAATATTCTTAGACAACTTCCTGGATTTGGGGACAATCTGCTCAGGATTATCAGAATTTGACTGCAATTTTGGAGTAAAAAATAAAGAAATTAGATGTTTCTTAAATTTCTTGAATTGTTCAATTTGGGAACAATCCATCGAGGTTTAAAAAGTATTCTGATTATTTAAAAATCAGAAAGAAATTAATTAGATCATCAGACGGTTGTTAAATTTCTTGCGCTACATTGCTCAATTAAGGGTAAACCACCGAAGATTAAGGATAGTTAGCTGCACTGGATAGTCAAATACATAAACATCTCAAGATTTTTCAGCAATTTCCTCAGCCACCTTGAATTGGAGACAACCTGTCAGTGGATAAACGCTTGCTAGTTAGAAAAACATTTCTAAACTATCTTTAAATTTCCGTTATAAATTTGGAGCAATAAATAAATAAGATCCCCTGACTAGTCTTAAATTATCTGAGACACCTTGAGATCGGAGACAGTCTGTAGAGGATTAATGCTAGCTAGTCGCTTTATTAGAGCATTAAATGGAGGTTTCTAAATTATATTTTAAATTTCCTTTATAAATTTGGAGACAATGAATAAATAAGATCGCCTGACCATTCTTAAATTTTTGAGACTCATTTAATTAGAAGTCAATATGTAAGAAAATTAACACTTGGTAATTGTCTGTATTAGGGTATTAAAAAAGAATTTCTTAATTATGGTTGAATTTCCTTTATTAATTTGGAGCAATATATAAATAAGATCCCTAGACTTAAATTTTCTGAGGCTCGTTTAGATTGGAGACAATCTGCAGTGGATTTATGGTAGCTAGTTGCCTGTACAGAGGCTGTTCGCACATTTTTTAGACGATTTTGGTAAGCGGAAATAAAAAATCGTTTGCTGCAAAAGAAATAATTGCAATTGTACTATGTTTTTAAAAGTCAAAATTATCGTCTAAAGGCTTGAAAGTTTTGTTTTTATTCAAAATGGCGTTTTTAACAAAGTTTTAAAAAACGTACATCTTCGACTATTGCAAAGGTACGTTGTTTAATGTTAAAAGAAAATCCCCCTAGTCAAAGGACAGTTGCAAAATCATTAAAATGCTCGGTGTCCACTGTAAACAAAATTATAAACGTTGATTTAAATCTTAAGAAAGCGAAAAAACGCAATGTGCATCGTCTTCTTCCAAATCATATCGCTGAACGCAGGACACGCTGCAGAATTCTATATGAGAAACACTTATCCAAAGAAAAATGGAAAACAATTGTCACAATAGATGAATCATGGGTGTATTTAAATGATTGCAACAAAAAAATAGCTATTTATTATCATAAAAGGGGAGAAAAAAATATAAGTACATGGTTCAAAGAATCGAAAGAAAGTTTCATGATTGTTGCTGGTTTTTCTTATAATGGCAAGTTAAAAATAAAGAGAGTGGAAAAAAATGTCAAGATTAACTCCATATACTATCAGGAACATATTTTATCGCCAATTTTTCTGAATGAAATACCATCGCTTTACCCACAGTGCCATCAATCTGTGAGACTCCATCAGGACAAAGCTAGCAGTCACACATCAAAATCCACTGTAAATTTCCTAAAAGAAATGGAACAAAAAACTGGTATCAAGGCCATACCCTTCACTGATATCCCTACTAAATCTCCCGATGTATCACCTATGGATTTTTGTGCTTTCGGACTTTTAAAATCTGTATTATCCAAACGTCGTCCCAAAACCCTTACAGGACTCTGGAAAGCTGTTCAGGAGGAATGGGATAGAATACCTCTTCTGACACTTCAAAAGGCATTATTATCCTGGAAATTGCGGTGTCGAAAGATAGTTCAGAATAAGGGATGTCAAATAGAACATTTAAAACACAAGAATTTTCTGTAATTTAGTTTTGTGAATACAATATACATCGTCTAAAAAATGTGTGAACAGCCTCTGTATTAGGAAGTTTAAAGAAGGAATAATCTTTTAAATTTCCTTCATAAATTTGGAGACAGTGAATAAATAAGATCCCCAGACAATTCTTAAATTTCTTAGACACTTTTAATTCGAGGTCAATATATCAGAGGATTAACACTCGTTAGTTTTCTGCATTAGGGAATTAAAAAAGAATTCCTTAATTATATTTAAATCTCCTTATGCGTTTGGAGCAATAAATAAAAAAGATCCCCTGACTAGTCTTAAATTTTCTGAGACCGTCAAGATCGGAGACAATCTGCAGCGGATTAATGCTAGCTAGTTGCCTGTATTAAGAAGTTAAAAGAATGTTTCTAAATAATCTTTTAAATTTCCTTTATAAATTTGGAGACAATGAAAAAGTACGATCCCCGGACCATTCTAAAATTTCATAGGCGCTTTTAACTCGGGGTCAATATGTCAGAGGATTAACACTTGATAGTTGTCTGTATTGCGGAATTAAAAAAGAATACCTTAATTATGTTTAAATTTCTTTTATGAATTTGAAGTAATAAATAAATACGATCCCCCGACTAATCTTAATTTATCTGAGATACTTCACGATCGGAGACAATCTGCAGTGGAATAATGATAGCTAGTTGCCTGTATTGGGAATTTTAAAGAAGGTTTCTAAATTATCTTTTAAATTTCCTTCATAAATTTGGAGACAGGGAATAAATAAGATCCCCAGGCAATTCTTAAATGTATCCTGACACTTGCTAGTTTGCTGTATTAGAGAATTAAAAAGGAATTTCTAAACTATTTTTAAATTTTCTTTGAAAATTTGGAGCAATAAATAAGAACCCAGCCAATTATTAGATTTCCTATGACACACTGAATTCGTAGTCATTCTTTGCCAACTAAACAGAAGCACACAGCATATCAACATCTACAGTAAAAATTAAGAAATGGAGATAGTTTTACTGCTAATTTTAGGAAACTAGCAACCTTCCTTATTCTTTCTTTATTTTGGATTTTACGAAGCTGTGTGTTCATGATTTGTGTTTTCCACAAGTTTCACGTAAGTAATGACGGCTAGTTCATTACATTAGAGAGTTAAAAATGTTTCTAAACTATTTTATACATTTCTTTATAGATTTGGAGGCAGTAAATCTACTCTCTATGTATAGAATAATTAGGTCAAATTTGTAACTTCTTGTAATATATTTTTCCTTGACGTTTTTATACAAGTTTAATTTTCTCGTTTACCTTTAATAATTTCTTATATATGTACACAAATTAATATATATAGATAGGGTAGTGATCTACCACGTGGAAGAGGGGAAGGGGGGAGCGTTGAACCTATTCGGCTAGCGGAGTTCCTCCTTAGAGTGCCCCCTCGGAACCCATCTGTTAAATTTTCTCTCTAATATTTCATTATCTTTTCCGTATGTACAAAAAATGAGTAGATAGACATGGGAGTGATCCACCAACGGAGGGTATAGGCCTCTGTAGACGGCTAGGGTGTGTGATCCCCTAGTAAGTAAATAAATAAATATGATCCAGGATCATTCTTAAATTTCCGAGACATGTTTAATTTGGAGACAATTATATATATTAAAGAGTTAATAGGGTTTTTTAATTTATTTTAAATTTTCTTTCGTAAATTTTGAGACATCAAGCAAATAAATAAATAAATAAGATCCCTAGTTCCTGAGACACATCGAATTCGAAGGAAATTTCTGCATCCGATTTATGATAGCCAGTTTGTTGTATTAGGGGGGGGGGGGTTGAAAATAGGTTTCTAAACTACGTATTAAATCTCCATAATAAATTTGGAAGAATAAATAAATAAATAAGATCCCTAATTCCTGAGACACGTTGAGTTCGGAGGCAATCTCTGCGGCCGATTAATGATAGCTACTTGACTGTATTAAAGGGTTAAAAAGAGGTTTCTAAACTGTATATTAATCTCCCTCGTAAACTTTAGAAGTAAATAAATAAATAAGATCCTCAGTTCCCGAGACACGCTGAATTCGGAAACAATCTATGAAGGATTAATGCTTGTGAGTGGTTGGCTAAAAATTAGTTTCGAAACTATTTTTTAAAATTTCCTTTATAAATTCGAAGACAAAAAACAAACAAATAAATAAATAAACATAATACCCTACTCTTGAGACTCATCGAATTCGTAAACAACCTCCAACCGATTAATGCTAGTTAGTCAACTGAAACAGGGAGTAAAAAAAAAAGGATTTCTAAACTAATAATAAAATATCTTCTTAAATTTGGAGACAATCCCTGGAATACTGAGAACCACGGTTAAGATGAAGCCCCTGGTGCCCGACACCAAAACAGCCAAGGTTTATATTTACAGTGAAACTTGCCTTGCACTAAAGGCAAAATCGATTCCTAACTTGGGTTATCTAGACAAGCCCTGAGCGGAGAGTGATTCACCCATATGTTTTCGCCGTTTCTGAATAACTGTGACTCAGGTTAGCACATGACCTATCTACTTTTCATCTCATTCCAGAAAACGCAATCAAGTCCCACGGTCACAGAATTATTTTACCTCATTAAATAAAATCGAATACTTGAGAATACGTTTCGAATGCTTTCCTAGAGATACAATAGCTACAATAGAAGTGAACTCATGCATAACTTGCACTTTCCGGCGCATAAATATTATAATCAGTGATGTAATGAGGGGATTGGTTAATACACTGGTTCCGCCATGGGCCTGCTTCCCATCTTAGGATAAATATGGCGGTGATTACAATATAAATAAGAAAAAAAAATTCACATGTCCTTTCTAATCCCGCCTCGAAACGGAAATATTTCTCCTGCCAACAAAATAAATAAATAAATGAATAAACCCGCCTAGAGATGGAATCTAGTAGTCCAATGATTAAAGCAAGAACTTGTCAATAACAGAGCTGATATTGGCGAAGTTAAATGGTCGCCAAGTTTGCTGCCAAATTTCTCTAGAGGGACATAATGACCTGTTTCAGTATACAATCGACATTCGTGGAGTTTATTGCCAAAAGTTCACTCCTCGAATATTTCCAGCCGCAACCCACCACCCTCCATCCCCACCCCCATACATACATCGACACGTTTAGCTCCTAATTTTGCTGGCTGTATTCAAATCACACATAAAAAGTAAAACAGCACACTGCACCGAAACAGATTATAAGTATAAAATTCCAGCGTTTATAATGCACGCTAAAAGACACCCTCAAACACACACAGAGAGATTAACAGACAATATGGTGCATGGTAAGAGTGATGTATAATACAAGCAGTAAAAACATTAGATTTTATAAAACTGAATTATATGCAGTATAGTGCTGGGTGCCACGAACTTTAATAATATTTGTACAACAATAAGCTGCAAAATTAAAATGAGAAAAGAAAATTTTTATTAAAATATTGCTTGGAAAATTCGTGAAAGCTAAGTCCGCAAAAGACCGATATTGTATTTTATTTACCTTCGCTATGTGTAATAGAACCAATGAGTAAACCTCAGACAAAGTTAAAATTTCAGACTAAAATTATATTTTACCTTTGCAATGAATAACAGAAGCAATGAGTGAACCATAGAGAAAGTTAAGATATCTGACAAATATATTTTACTTTTGCAATGAGTAATAGAACCAATGAGTGAACCATACAGAAAGTTAAAATATTTACCTTTTCAATGAGTAATAGGAACAACGCGTAAACCATAGACAGGGATAAAATATCTGACAAAATTTTACGTTTGCAGTGAACAATAAAAGCAATGAGCGAATCACAGAGAAAGTAAAAACATCTGGTAAATATATTTAAATTTCGCAATGAGTAATAGAACGAATGATGTGATGAACGAAAATGAGTGAAGCATAGAGAAAGTTAAAATTTGTGACAAAAATTAAATTAACCTTTGCAATGAGTAACAGAACCAACGAATAAACCATAGAGAATGTTAAAACATCCGACAAAACTTCACATCAGCAGTGAGCATTAGAAGCAATGGGTGAACCATAGAGAAAGTTAAAACATGTGTCAAAAATATTTTACTTTTGCAATGAGTAATAGAACCAATGAGTGAACCATAGAGAAAACTAAAATATCTGACAAAATTTTTACCTTTTCAATGAGTAATAGAAACAACGCGTAAACCATAGACAGAGTTAAAATATCTGACAAAATTTTACGTTTGCACTGAACAATAAAAGCAATGAGCGAATCATAGAGAAAGTGAAAACATTTGGCAAATATATTTAAATTTTTCAATGAGTAATAGAACGAATGAATGAAGCATAGAGAAAGTTAAAATTTGTGGCAAAAAATAAATTAACCTTTGCAATAAGCAATAGAACCAACGAATGGACCATAGAGAAAGTTAAAATATCCGACAAAATTTCACATTTGTAGCGAGCAATAGAAGTAATGAGTGAACCATACAGAAAATTAAAACATCTGTCAAAAATATTTTACTTTTGCAATGAGTAATAGAACCAACGAGTGAACTGAAGAGGAAAAGCTAAAATATCTGACAAAAATTAAATTTTGCTTTTGCAAATAATAATAGAACCAATGAGAAAGCCATCGAGAAAGTTAAAATACTCGACAGAAATTATATTTTACCGTTGTAACATTTACAGTTTATGACATAACCAGGGATACAAGTAGATGTAGGAGGAGGGGGGGGGGGGAGGATAAGCTCCTGATCTCTTCTAATTTCGAATCTTACGAAACTAGTATTGGCCAAAAACGGATTTACAGGAAACCCAGAAATCTATTCTTTCCGGCTACTGCTGGATGGGGAAGTTTTTTCTGGCTACTGAAAATTTACTATTTCTAGAACATGCAGACAAAGGACTCGACAAACATTCCCCGAAAATCAATAGGTAATTAGAACTCGCAGTAAAAAGCCGCATTACAAAGTTTTAAATATGAAGAAAACTGCTTGTCCTGAAAGTGAACGATATTACAAATAGCAATTAACAACAATAATAATAATAACACGTAATTCTCAGGCAATGATGAAACACGTTTGTAATTACAGATTTTTTGATTACACATTTAGGAAAACATGAAACTTGTTTGATTTTATTTTATCAAAATAATATTCAGGCAGAGATGGGGTAAATGTAAATGGATGTGTGAATTTACATTTTTATTGGATAGGCAATCAATGACGAATGCTGATTAGTAAGCTTTTCGAAACACAGACTTTTGCTATTTATGGTTTTGAACAGCTACATTTTTCTGTCAGTATGAGAGACGAGGTGAAGCGCTGTTTCGGTGTTTAGTTCAGAATTAATTTCTCACGCTGAAAGCAAAGATGGAGAACAATGGAGCCATGAAACAGAAAAGACTAAATGCTCTAGAGCGGATTTTGTGCTGTGTTTCAGTCGAATTTCTGTTAATTAATTTGACTAGCAGGTAAACTTTATCTATACGTTTTTGTCTGGCTATATAAAAAAGTATACATATAACTCTATAAACGTAATATTGAAATTAAAGATGGATTAATAAAACCTATAATAAAATTGATTTATACTCATATATAAACAAACATAAGCGCTACTTCTGATACCTTGACTAGATCAAAATTTCCCAAACTCTTCCTGCAATGGAACACTTCGTAAATTCTGAAATTTTAACGGAACACCTTGTTTATTTTGTACGGTATGTAATAATACATAACCAATCAAATTTTAAGAAATGAGAAAAAAATAATTATTAATTTAGTATTTAGTAGTTATGCATGAATACTTTATTTTTTAGACATTTTAGAGCATTAATCGGTCAATCATGGTTGAATTTCTTGTAGCCGTTGCAGGCTATAAAACAATACCAGGTTTTCGCGGAACACCTATTAACTTTCCGTGGAACACCAGTGTGCCGTAGAACATAGTTTGAGAAACCATGGACTAGATAGTTCTCAAGTAATTTTTTTAATAAGTAATAACTTTCAGCACTTTCTCTCACTGTTCGCTAGTTTGTAAAATTCTCAATGAAATCGATGCGTTTTGGGAGGAAATTTTGCAATTCAAATGTGATATATTAAGCCATATGATGGAGTCATATTAAATAACAAAAAGAGAGCAAAATTTTAGCTCATTTTAGAGTTAGATTTGTTTATGTCTGCTCTGATTCCATCTCGATTAAAATAAAAAGAAAAAGAAGGAGAGAGAACAGAAAATGATATACAATCCAAGAAAAAAAATATAACAAATAACTAAAAAATTTTTCAATATCTTTTGAATGTGGGGAAAAAATCTCTGAATCGTGCCAAAAACAATCCTGCATATACTGGGCCACATCGGTTCATGTCCGGATACGCTCGGTGTCGATCTGAAGAAGGAAGCATCTCCATCGACACCACACCTGCGATTTGTTGGACTCGGTCTAATATTTTCCAGGCATAGGTGTTTAGCAACTACAACGAAACAGGGCAAATCGAGGAACTCATTCCTGTCGACTCTGGTTTTCGAACGCTAGCGTCGATTCGCAAACGTCCGGTTTTCGCAATTAGGAAGAATACATATACAGTTATCCCTCGGTACTCGTCGAATTCGGTATTCGTCGCATACTGGAGCCAAAAAAAAAAAATATTTCGGTACTAGTTGCATTTCGACCGTAAAAAATGCTTCGGTACTCGTCGCATTTCGACCGGAAAAAATGCTTCGGTACTCGGCGTTTGCTTCCGTACTCGTCGCATTTCGACCGGAAAAAATGCTTCGGTACTCGGCGTTTGCTCGGTACTCGTCGCATTTCAACCTGAAAAATTACTTCGGTAGTCGGCGTTTGCTCGGTACCCGTCGCATTTCAACCTGAAAAATTACTTCGGGAGTCGGCGTTTGCTCGGTATTCGTCGCATTTCAACTGGAAAAATTACTTCGGTAGTCGGCGTTTGCTCGGTACTCGTCGCATTTCAACTGGAAAAATTACTTCGGTAGTCGGCGTTTGCTCGGTACTCGTCGCATTTCAACTGGGAAAATTTCTTCGGTAGTCGGCGTTTTCTCGGTACTCGTCGCATTTCAACTGGGAAAATTTCTTCGGTAGTCGGCGTTTTCTCGGTACTCGTCGCATTTCAACTGGAAAAATTACTTCGGTAGTCGGCGTTTGCTCGGTACCCGTCGCATTTCAACCGGAAAAATTACTTCGGTAGTCGGCGTTTGCTCGGTACTTGTCGCATTTTGACCGGGAAAAAAAATTGGCGTTTGCTCGGTATTCGTCACACATGCAAAAACATGTATGAGACAAGCATCCTTTCTCTCCACGAAATGAAAGACCGTCCCGTGTTTTCTCATAGTAGTTTGCTCTCTGTGCGAAATACCACATATTTTACCGGGTACTTAATTTTGTGTTTTTTTCATTTCATGTTTATTTTTAATTCCTGACAAATCATCATGAGCATTAGAAGGTTAGTGATGCCTCACAGTATAAAAGAAAACTAGTGAGAACCACGGTGGAACTGAAAAACGAGATAATAGCTAAGTATGAACGTGGTAGCCGCGTGTCTTATCTCGCTCCTCTACGTCGCTATTATCCCATTAGGCCATCAACTTCTATCAGTACAGGTTGAGTTAAGATAAATTTTATTTTATTTTATCTAATTATTGTTTTAAATTATGTCTGTCTAGTCGAAAGATTTTTGCCAAAAAAAAAAAAAAAAAAAACCTATCAATTTCTAAATTCCCCAGTAAAATGTGAAATTACTGGTTTTCAGGAACGAATTAATTCAATTTACAGTACTTCTTAAGGGAAAAATTTATTCGGTACTCGTCGTGTCTTCTGGAACCAATTAACGTCTTGAATATTCTGGTACCACTGTATATCAGTGGCGCAACCAGAATCACTCTCAGAAGTGTTCGGGAGGGGGGATTTCAGGAACCTTTTCTGAGGGCGAAATTGCCATTTCTGAGGGAAGGATGAAAACTTACTTCGGCATTTAAAGACTTTGTTTTTTCATCTTCATGCACTCGATAGACGTTTTACTTCTGTCCGAAGTACGCTGGAAGTCTACACTTTGTCAGTCGACAGTAAAATTGTATAGGAATCCCGCATTTGGAATCTTTATCATCCTGGGGTATTTATCGGCCATACCATGCTCAAGAGTCCACAACAAGGGTGATTCCTAGGTCCATGGTGGCTGAGTACGTTGGAGGTATATATGTATACCCTTACCTGTAACCCTACCGAATTTAAGGCTCGGTTAGGACCTCTGCGTGACTAGTATTTATGGGGAGCAGATTGAGCTCAATAATGCAAAACTGAAGTTATTTTGTTTTATTTACAGCTGAAATGTTCCCTGACGTTTGAAAATTTACAAATCCTTGGAAAAACGGACAACCAAGAATCGAATAAACGATATTCTGGTGAGGAAGAATTGGTAGTCCGGTACTAAACGTTGAAGATATTCATAGAAAAGATTTATGGAAGTTTATAGTATTTTGGGGTGAAATTCATAGCCATGATAATAAAAAAAGTTATTATTTGTGATTTTAAAAAAATCCTTCACTTTTATATTTTAACAAACAGGACATATTTTTGCACATTTACACATTTTTTGAGTTTATAGTATTTTGGGGTGGAATCCATAGCCATGATAATAAAATGTTATTATTTCTGATTTAAAAAATCCTTCACATTTATATTTTATCAAATAGGACACATTTCTACACATTTACACATTTCTTGAGTTTACAGTATTTTGAGGTGGAATCCATAGCCATGATAATAAAAAAAATTATTATTTGTGATTTTAAAAAAATCCTTCACATTTATATTTTAAAAATTAGGACACATTTTTACACATTTTTTTAAGTTTAGAGTACTTTGGGGTGGAATCCATAGCCATGATAATAAAAAATGTTATTATTTGTGATTTAAAAAAAAATCCTTCACATTTATATTTTAAAAAATAGGACACATTTTTACACATTTACACATTTTTTTAAGTTTAGAGTACTTTGGGGTGGAATCCATAGCCATGATAATAAAAAATATTATTATTTGTGATTTTAAAAAAA
The DNA here is from genome assembly GCA_907164885.2 of Dolomedes plantarius. Classification (NCBI taxonomy): domain Eukaryota; kingdom Metazoa; phylum Arthropoda; class Arachnida; order Araneae; family Dolomedidae; genus Dolomedes; species Dolomedes plantarius. The sequence goes on from OU015503.1 coordinate 25,895,158, forward strand.
TCCTTCACATTTATGTTTTAACAAATAGAACACATTTTTACACATTTACACATTTTTTTAAGTTTAGAGTACTTTGGGGTGGAATCCATAGCCATGATAATAAAAAATGTTATTATTTGTGATTTAAAAAAATCCTTCACATTTATGTTTTAACAAATAGGACACATTTTTTGAGTTTACAGTATTTTGGGGTGGAATCCATAGCCATGATAATAAAAAAAAATTATTATTTGTGATTTTAAAAAAATCCTTCACATTTATGTTTTAACAAATAGGATACATTTTGACAGATTTACACATTTTTTACGTTTAGAGTATTTTGGGGTGGAATCCATAGCCATGATAATAAAAAAATGTTATTATTTGTGACTAAAAAAAAAATCCTTCACATTTATGTTTTAACAAATAGACACATTTTTACAGATTTACACATTTTTTGAGTTTACAGTATTTTTTTTTTTTTGGGGGGGGGGGGGGGAATTCATAGCTATGATAATAAAAAAAATTATTATTTGTGATTTTAAAAAAATCCTTTACATTTATGTTTTAACAAATAGGACACATTTTTACACATTGACACATTTTTTAAGTTTAGAGTACTTTGGAGTGGAATCCATAGCCATGATAATAAAAAAATGTTATTATTTGTGATTACCAAATCGGTCCTTCATATTTATATTTTAACAAATAGGACACATTTTTACACATTTACAAACTTTTTCAGTTTAGAGTACTTTGGGGTGGAATCCATAGCCATGATAATAATAAAAAAATTTTATTATTTGTGATTTTAAAAAAATCCTCCACATTTATATTTTAACAAATAGGACACATTTTTACACATTTACACATTTTTTAAGTTTACAGTATTTTGAGGTGAAATCCATAGCCATGATAATAAATAAAATGTTATTATTTGTGATTTTAAAAAAATCCTTCACGTTTATATTTTAACAAATAGGACACATTTTTACACATTTACACATTTTTTAAGTTTACACTATTTTGGGGTGGAATCCATAGCCATGATAATAAAAAAATGTTATTATTTGTGATTAAAAAAATCCTTCACATTTATATTTTAACAAATCGAAGGATTTTTTTTTAAATAGAGGAATTTTTAAAAAAATCCTCCACATTTATATTTTAAACAAATAGAAGAGAATCTAAAATCAGACTTCCCGCGTTATCGTTCCCCCAAAAAGGTCCCAATAAATTTCACTCCTCTCGCGTCCTAAGCCACACACACTAGCTGGCAAAAAATGATAGTGAAATATCTGGATACAAAAGAGTGGGGGTTTTAAGTTATACAATGTAGTACCCTATCGGTCGAAGGCAGATTTTTATACCAGGTGCAAGATACATGATGTGAACGGCCTCCCGAGATGGGTTGCTTCCCCATACATCACAAAAAAGCCCCCACAACCTGCTGTTTCCATCTCCCTACCGAAAGGATGTATGTCCCCTATTTCAGGTTCTCAACCATACTACTTCAAACACCGGCAATCGCTTCCTGTTCGGGGATCGAATTTTGTTGTGGGAAAAATATTGAAGCCTCCGCAGGACTTCCTCATCCATAAACAGAAGAACCTCGTGTGTAACAACAGAACATTGAGAATATTATATGCAATGTTGCCATGCTAAAAAAGCTCGCCAAATGACACAATATTGAGAATGCGACATTAAGTAGTCACTAATTTTCCTTTTTTTTAAAAAAGAAAATGTATTATGGTTTACTTCAAAACCGTGTCTGTACTATAATTTAAAAACTCTGTGTTTGAAAGTTAAAAATGTTCATGTAATTTTTTTTTTTTTTTTTGGGGGGGGGGGATGGGGGGTGGCACGAGTGTGTATGTGTGTCGGAAATAACTTAAGGCTGCTGTGTACTAATCCTATTGGATGCACTCACCTCAATGTTAACCTATGGAGAAAATATGTCCAAGAATTTCCGACTTGGATTTTAATATATATATATATATATATATATATATATATATATATATATAAATATATATATATATATATATATATATATATATATATATATATATATATATATATATATATATATATTAATTAATTGTACTCCGTAATAGAGAAAGAAATTTTACATCTTGGGGTATTTTTATTATTACCACGTTTTTATTAACCCGCTTTCTTGTTTGTGTGTTTGTCCAGTACAAATCTTGCAATCGATTTTTAACTAACTTCCCGACTAGCTAGACATTTGAAACTTTTAGAATAGCTCAGAACACGATGACAATGCATTCTTTTAATACTTTTAGCCATCTTTAAGCAGAATTGAAATCCATTTTCAGTTAATTTTGTCTTGTATGGAAAGTTAGCTCGGAAAAAATCCGCAAGGTGGCGCTTCGATCGAATTCAATGCTTGCACTTTTGCGTAACGACGTTTGACGATTTCGAAAACAGAACACATGTGAATTTAGTTTGTTTACGAAAATACTGTGCGAAAAATTTTAAAAAATTATAAAAAATAGCAGTTTATAAAGTCTGTGGATAGTTGAAACGACTAAAAAGTGATTAAAATTAAATAAAAGAAAGAGAAAAAGAATAATTAAGAGAAGGTTTGTGCAATTAGTTTATATGATTCAACAGAAAATTTAAAAACGTGGTATATAAAAAAATTCTTTTTAATCTTGTAATTATTCGTATTTTTAAATGTAAATAATATTTTAAAATTTGAATTATTCGGGGGGGGGGGGAATAATCTATTATAGAGTGTTTTAAACGCTTCTCAATTCCTTTGGTGGACGAAATTTATAAAATGAATCCTGTTGCAAGGTGTAGAAAAGTTCTATCTGAAAATACCATTATTATGCGATTATCAGCATTTATGTAGCTGTCAATAGTAGACACATATTCTCCATAGGTTAAGCGAGGTGAGCGAATCCAATAGAGTTAGTACACAACAACCTTAAGAAATTTCGAATACGTACACTAAATAAGAAAATTCTTTCAATTAATGGGAAAAAAGTTAAGAACTTCATATAACACGGACGAATGGTTGTACTGAAGGTTTTGTTAAATTTAATTGCATGCTTAAAATGGTGCATCTCTTGATATCGAAAATCTTCAGTGCCGGTGGAATATTTATGGGGAATATTTATTCTCAATATATTTTAGTCACTAACAAATAAATACATACAGGAAAACACAAACAACTTCACTTTTTATAATACAAAATGTAATTAAATAACTTTAATTGCACTGTGGAATGTTTTCTTGTTTCACTTTTCCATGAGTTTCCTGTAAGTCAGGATAAATACTTAGTTTTGAATCCTCCTTGTGAAGGTAGATGTTAGAATAAAAAGCGCGTAGTGGTTAAAATTTTAATATATTACGCCATGAATTTTCTACAGGGCATTAAATTATTGGTGCCTATCACCACGAAATTGTTTTTTAACTATTTAATTAGAAAGATTTTTAATAAACCTGCATTGCTCAAAAAAAAAAAATAATAATAAATAAATAAATAAAATAAATAAAAAAAAAATCAGGTACTCTCTTCTAACGAAACTACCGCGGGTTATTAACGTAGGATTACTTATCATTGCTTACCTCTTTTCTATGTATACAGTGATTTCCGCTTATAAGAATCACGTTTGTTATTACTGTTTTTGATTCTTATAAGCGGTTGATTCTTATAGCCGAAATTTAGGTTTTTGGACAAGCACACACCTATATATACATATATTAGATAATTTACCATAAAATACTCTTTAATTTACGTTAATTATCTTTTATTAAAATTATTCTTTATAATTTTAAAAATACAACTTAATTTCTAGACCTATAAGTATATACACATGATTATAGTAAGAGAAGAAAAAAATCCAATATTTGTTACCTCATACCTTCTTAACAGTTTTAACATTTCAGCTACAGAAAGGGAGCAAGAAAAAGTTTTCTTTGGTAGTTTGACGTAAGGAAGTTTTCAGGAGGCTGCTTATACATCTTTCAATAGTAATAGTTTCAGACGAAGATTCACCTTCTAGCTTACGTTTCACGGTTTGATAGCGTGCTGAATCTACTAATGTCACGTTTGCCTAAGTGATAGTGGACGTGGACACTTCGCCGAAGATTTATGTGTTTCAGGGTCCAGGAAGCCGCAACCAGGATGTGGGAGGTGGGAAAAAAGAGTCCCTATTTTTGTTTGTTAGTGGAGAAAAGTAAAACCGGACCCCATCGGATAAAGATGACCCTGGGTCAAGGTAATAGGACAGTGTTGTGCTAAAGAGTTTAAAAGGAAACTATTATGTTATGTCTAACAAAGAAAGTGATGAATTTTACGACTATATTCCATCCCATCTTATCAATCTTTCTTAAAAAAAGGAAAAAACTTCGTGCCATTTGAAGGTTTCAGTGGCTTTTTGGAAAAATGAAAGGAAAGCGAAGAGTGTAAACTGATTCTTAAAACCGGTGGTTTGATTCTTTAAAGCGAAAATTTATACATGGAAATAATACATTTGTTTTCGTTTTCGCGATATTGATTCTTATAAACGATTGATTCTTATAACCACTGATCACTATAAGCGGTGGTTACTGTATATGTATGTATGTGTTATGTATTGTGATAACTTAAGACTCCGGGTAGCTAAAAATATTCAGAGTCAGTCTACTACATTAAAATACAATTTTATTACATTTAAGTCGGAAACTTTTTACAACTATTTACAAATTTGTTGATCTACCTCTAGACATAAAGGGAACTGGCCTTCTTAATAGCCAAATAATTTTGATGAGAAGATATATGCAAGTACAGTCACGAACTGAAAACTATCAGGTCGGTACGCAACCTCTACAGCATACAGCTCTGAAAATAGAGTAACTTCGTAAGGGAAAGTTCTAGCTGCCGAGGAGCTTATAGACCGGGCTGCTCTGAAATATAAATATAACTTGATGAAGTAACGGACTAACAGAAGCCTGTAGAGCAGGATGCTCTGAAATAGGAATACTTCAGGGTGAAATATTCTAGCTGACGAGAAGCTTAGAGCGGGATGCTCTGAAAAGTTGACTTCAGGATAAAGTCGGTCGCTCAAGGACCTCTGAGACGAAAGGTGCTCTCTGGATGAGAGTCTCGACCAAGTCTGCCCAAAAAACTGGATTTCTTCTCCCGGCGTTGGCACTCGCGCTTCCGGTCACGTGACTGCAAATTTTTAGGTTGGTTGGCCCAATTTGTGATGTCATGTTCGTTGGCTGTGATTCGCTTGACGACGAAGCCATGTGGTCGGCTCTTATAAATCAGCTGATCAGAAAATCATTAGTACATGTCGGAATAGCCATTAGTTCACGTCCTCCCAGGGACGGCGGCTAGGACCAACACTATTCTCTGCTTCCAGACACCTTGACGCCGATCTATAGAACTGTTCGAAGGTCACCTGCTGTGGGAGGTCCGGCTGTCTGGTTGATTTATTCGGAAAGGTCGTAACGGATTCTTACAGTATATATGTATCTATATATATGTACGTATGTATATATATACATATATGTATGTCAAAATTTTGACGCATTTTGGTACTTTTCTGTTTAACTGTTTACTGCTTGTCCAAACGATACAGACTGGGTTTGGCGCGCTGCCAAAATTATAACTCGCGAGGTACGGCGAACGGTTTTAGCGTCTGAAATTTTCCTTTCCGGAGGACCGTTATGGAGGAACGTAATCCTACGTTAAAAGAAATTCAATAGTTAAATGAATTGCAAAATCAGGGAGTAACCAATCGCATCTACAATTTGTATTTATTATTCACTGTTACTGCGTTTATTACTGCGAGTTACTGTGTTTATTTAAATTAATATTTTTAACGTAGGATTACGTTCCTCAATAACCGTCCTACGGAGAGAAAAAAATTGTCCTGCGTCGCGAGTTATAATTTTGGCAGCGCGCCAGACCCAGAAGCAGTAAACAGTTAAACAAAAAAGTACCAAACAGTGTCCAAATTTATTAAAAAAAAAAAAAAGGGTAAGCAGCGATAAGCAATCCTACGTTAAAAATCCGCGGTAGTTTCGTTAGAAGAGACTACCTGAAATATTTTTTCTCATTATTCCATTATTAAAGATAGGCAAACAACGCAGGTTCATTTAAAATTTCACTGCTGCTATCTGACAGTTGAGAGAATATCTTATTTAACAAAGAAAAATTTCATTTTCAGGAAAACATTGTTAACTCTATAATGCAGCTGTACATGCTAGAAAAACTTTCGAAAAATGATAAATTTTTAATAAAATGTAGTCACTAAAGCAATACGTATCAAAATAATGAATAAATAAAGTATTCCAATTCTTAAAATGCGATTAACAAATGCATTAAAATATATAATTAAATTATCTGAGAGTGAATCCTTCGCGCCAGTGTGATATTGGAAATAACGAATTCTTCTTACCTTATGAAAAGTGGATAACTCATCGGAACACAGGTGACCTAGTTAGCGATTAGCGATGAATAGTAAAAAGAAACGGACAAATAATCTTTGTATGTTTATAATATAAAGCGAGTCTGCAAACGACTATTTTAATCTACGTTTGTGCATGGAACATTTTGTTAACGAAGAAATAAAAAGTCAGGAATATTCATAGATAATTTATCAAAATTATTTAAATAAAATACATCAACATGTTCGCAAAATCAATCGCAATACTGTCGTAAAAACTCAACTTAAGTAATTTAGAAATCAAATCAAAAAGAACAACAAATCACAAATGTCGCCAAACACGCAAAAGAAAGACTAAGTAAAAATAAACTGTTGCCAGATAACATGAATAAAGTATTAGCAGTAATAGATAGCTTACATTTTTTTTCTTTTCAAATCAGGATACTGCTGCCTTCCATTTGCTGATACGACAAAGCCTCATGGACCTGATCTAATATTTCCTAGTCCAGGGCGCTTAGCAACAAGAACAATTTTTTAATTCAACAAATGAAATCGTTTAATATTAATTTGGACAATTATCTTCCATCCCAATCAATTCGCGCTCAACTCTTGCAGATTTTACTTGCATAAAAAATTGCATAATTTAACATGGCGTTTAATGAGCATTCTTACAGCTTGTTGAATAAAATGCTCTCAGATTACGCAAAGTCTTTAGATACGGTATCTAAACAAAGGTATATCACTAAATTAAACATTAAGGTACAGCCCGGAAAGGTTTATTCAGTATGTGACCCGTATTTATTGACAGAGGAAGACTGGAGTTACAATACAAGACGCTGGCTTGAAGTAACTTATCCTGATATCTATACATATCTCAACATAATAATAATCATCCTCGACAAAAGAATGATTATATTCTCTTAAACCTTGTAAAATATTTTTTAAAAAGTGCTAAAATACCTGTTACATACAACTAATATGAGGAATTTTATAAATAAACTTAAAATTATTTAACTCAAAATGAAGGTATCGTCCAAGAACACATGCAAACGCATAGGAACGGCTTCTGATTTCTGCCACCCGATAATCACGTCATCTGTAGCAGACGAAAACTGACGTAGCCAGTGATGTCAGGGCCCGATTATGAACGCTGGGGGCCCCTGGGCAGATGCTATTTGGGGCCCCCCCCCCCTTACGGACATTTATAAAAAATACATACTATTAGAAGTACCAGGTACATACACCAATGGGGTTTTGGGGCCCCCTAGCATCAGGGGGCCCTGGGCAAAGTCCCGATTTGCCCATGCGATAAAAAGGCCCTGAGTGATGTTCCAACGTAAATAGGGAAGTCTAATAATTGAAGTCTAAACTTTCTGTTTTTCTCGCTCACAAAAACTTTTCTTCCAGCTGTTCTGAGAACTCGTCAAAAAATTTCACGTGAAATTGAAGTAGAAAATGTTTCATTAAATTCTGCAGAAACTTTTACAGCACTCAAACGTGAATTTTTCACAAATTTTCTAATTATAAATCTCTGATCACGTTTTGTTAACTTAGCCGGACGGCCTTTTCTTACCTTGTTTTCTATTCAATTTTCTTCTTTAAAGCGTTTTTTCACATACTACACAGTAGAATGGGATAAATTAAGTAATTTATCCCATATTCCGAACTGATTTACCACTACTATGATGAAAAATAATCAATTTTCGAATGCTGTTTGTTGTTTCTTTACGACTACGAGCCATTTTTAAATAATAAATAGAATATTACGGAGTAGGCAAGAAAAAATTAAAGCCAAACGATATTTTAAATGCCACCACAATTCAAAAATAAAAATAAAGCGGCAGACGATAATTTTAATTATGAATTTATCCGAAAATATTTCAGTTTACGATGACTTTTGTGAGATAAAGACTTTTGTACGATGACTTATGTGAGATAAAGTTTTTGTTACTTTTTGATTACTGGTTTCTTAAAAATAAACTTTTACTATGTTTTCAAAATATTTCATGTAGTTTTGTTAAGAATTGATTATAGATCTTATTATTAAATACCCATTCTGAAATATTCATTTTAATTAATGGATAGACCTCTATTTCATTGAAATTCGTAAGTGTACGAACGCTTTTGGAAGCCACTATATAAATAAAACATTTAATTTAATAAAATTTAAATATGCATATCTGTATGGAAGAATACGTACCAGTACTTAATAAAGTCAGTACTTAATCAGTCTTAGTAAAGAAAAGGTTAGGCAATTAAACTGAAACAAAATGACGAAGTTACAATAAGTGATTAAGAAAAGAATTAAGCAAAAAAAGAATAAAACAAACGGGAATTGAGAAAAAAACTATTCCTTATTTTATTATGTTCCGAAAAATTACATCGTATGTAAGACAATATTGTTCTCTTTTTTTGTGAAATGTGCTGTTGACAATTATAAAAGTTTCACGATATACTTTAAGTATTTTTATCGGTCTGTAATATAACGTGTTAAAGTAAGATTTTAAATTATTTATATATTTAAACTATTATATTCTTAAAGATTTATTCTGAAGCTTAAGTAAAAAACAAAAACACCATAAAAAAAACCTTGGTGAATTTTTTCTTATTTAAAAAATAGTATATGATAAGCTAATTTTTCCTTGTGTAACCCACTTAAGAAAAATTATATGAAAAGATTTAAAAATTAAACTTTCGTTTTATCTATTATATAAGAATAACAAAAACTGGACAACAATTTTTGTTCATTATTCACGCTTGTTATGCAATTGATGCGAATTTTAAGCGCGTAGCCAGTTCCATCAGAAGACTTCCTTCTTAGCAGTAGGTCACTGACAGCACGTGTACGCAAGCAAACAAAAATAACACATTCAATCGATCCAACTTCCAAACGGCGGGAAAATGAAGCTTGCATCATCTCTCGTTGCATCACGCACGGGCGACGCCAACTTGGCGAAGGGAAGGTCGCCAAAGATGCGCTCATGACTCACTGGCGGAGTGTCAGAAAGGGACTTCCACGTGGCAGTAGTGACGTCGATACGGTCGACGTCACGAAGTGGGTGGCGCAGTGGAGATGAGTTGTTTTGAACTCAGTTATTGTTGCATGCAGGTATCAAACAATGCGTCCTGACTCACGTGTGCGGAAACAATAAATGACATTTTCCCATTGTGAGATGCTTACTTACATTATTAAAATACGGTAAATGCAAATGGATTTTGAAACTGAGTCATTTTGTTCTTTCTTTTTTTTTCTGCTCTAGCGTTTGGTGCAGTATTAAAGTTTTTGTGATTTTCTTTTTACGGCGTTTGAGGCGAGGAATTTTTATGCAGAGCTCCTGAAGTGAGGAAAATGGAACATAACCGGGAAGCAGAATAAACAGTTGAAATAAAATTTCGAGTATTCTCGACGTGGATGGCATTTGATGCATTACTTGTGTGTGATAGAAATACACGATTCTAGAGAGCATTCCAGTTTCAAAGTTATTCACTTTATTATTTAATTTTTTATTTTATTTACTCTTTCATTTGTTACTTTTTAAATTTTATTCACAAATCTTTTAATTAATATAAATTATTTAGCCTTTTTTACCGCCAAAAATAAATATCTTTGATGAGAAACTAGGATTAAGATTTTATGATGAAGAATCTATTATGCGAATAAAGTTAAATAACTCATTATTTTTTTTCCTTTTCTCGGTCTTCCAGTAGAACGGCTAATATTAATGAATATAAGTGATTATTATTTTCGTTTAAGAGATATATTTTAATCATCAAACACATATTGAATTAGAAGTAATCGCACCACAACTTCGATCAGATATGTAGTTTCAGTTTTCATAAGTAGCGTGCATATGTGAAAAATGACATGCATCTTTCGCATATCATTAGTTATGAAGTAGGTTTCACACTATAGCTGAGATACGAGGTATTGCGCAAGTCCGTTGACTCAAAGAATCTGCATTTAATATAAAGAATTCAATAATCATATTTCATGTATATATATATATATATTTTCCAATGCGGAGGCATTTGTCGTGAGACATTCGCTTATACTACGCCGCAATTTTTACTGCCCATTTTATTGTGGGGGCACCATATAGGCGGACAGCATTACCCCCTATGAAGGGACAACACGAACAGAGGCATTTTTCGTGGCGCAACGACAGGATTCGATCCGAGCACCCTCAGCACCGAAACCCAGCGCGCTGTACCACTGGGCCGCCACAATCCCATATTTCATGTATATATTTTGCCAAAAAAAATTTTCTCATTCCTTAATTTAAATAAATTCATTCCTTAACTTACTTTGCCTTGTACAGTACCAACTTTACTAACCCCTTTTACACTTTAAGTAATTTTTATATTTATTCTCAGGTGAGCTCCTAGCTAAAATTGACCCGTGAGAAAATATGACAGCTTAATAGTTTGAGGCTACGGGGCATTTCCTTATAAGACAGTGTCGAAGTTAGGTATTTTCCGATCTACTGACTATTGTGACGACAGAAATTCCCACTTCGAGAATGGGAGTTATGAAGAGACATTTAATTGTGGTTTTACATTTACTATCTTCTCTTCAAATGAAATCGCGGATATCTTGTTCAGAGAAGACTTGATATCGCTCCCAGAAGGACTTAATGTTTTTTTTTATTATAGAAACTGTGTATTTAATTGAAGTTTGACCACTTATATATATATATATATATACACACACTCTTAGACGACAAAAAAAAAAAAAAAGACGCACCATGAATGAGTTATCCGAATGGGACGAAAATCGGCAGATGTTATGTACATGTACAGAAAAACAAATGATTACAATTTGAGAAAAATTGGGTGATTTATTCAAGAGAAAGAGCTTAACAAAGGGAAAAAGTCAATAACGCGTTGGTCCACCCCTGGCCCTTATGCAAGCAGTTATTCGGCTTCGAATTGATTAGTAGAGGTGGCGGATGTCATCCTGAGGGATATCAAAATCCCGCAGGAGATCGTGCCAAATTCTGTCCAATTAGCACGTTAGATCGTTAAAATCCCGAGCTGGTTTGAGGGCCCTGCCCATAAAGCTCCAAACCTGCTCAATGGGGGAGAGATCCGGCGACCTTGCTGACCAAGGTAGCGTTGGGCAAGCACGAAGACAAGCAGTAGAAAGTCTCGCCGTGTGCGGGCGGGCATTATCTTGCTGAAATGTAAGCCCAGAATGGAGTGATATGAAGGGCAACACAACGGGGCGTAGAATATCGTCGACGTACCGCTGTACTGTAAGGGTGCCGCGGATGACAACCAAAGGGCTCCCGCTATGAAATGAAATGGCACCCAAGACCATCACTCCTGGTTGTCGGCCCGTATGGCGGAAGACAGTCAGGTTGGTATCTCACCGCTGTCCGGGGCGTCTCCAGACACGTATTCGCGGTTCAATTCGAAGCGGAACTCATTACTGAAGACAATTTTACTCCAGCCAGTGACATTCCAGGTCGAATGTGCCCAACTCCACTGCAAACGGGCTTGTCTGCGTACAGAGGTCAATGGTAGTCGGTGCAAGGGGCGCCATGAGCTCAGATCCCTTTCTCTGAGCCGCCTATGAATGGTCCTTGCGGTCACTGAAGCACCAATTGCATGTACGAACGATGATAATGATGAATCTGGGGCTGTGAGTGCCGCTCTGACGATTGCTCGGTCCTCACGTTCTGTCGTTTCTGTAGGCCGACCGCTTCCTTCTTGAAGCTGTGTTCCGCCCTGGTTCACCCGTTCCTGCCAACATCGTCTAATAATGGCATCGTTCTTATCCAAATGTCGAGTGAATCGCCGATTAGACCAACCGGCTTCTTTGAGCCCAACTATGCCTTCTCTCTCATGCTGGCATCTGCGCATATTGTTCGTGCACCTGTATGTGAGGCATGGTTACTGTCTACCTAAGTACACGGAATGAAATTCGCAAAGAATTTATGAGCTGGAATCGAAATTTCTCCTCTTTAATATCCTGCCAGATAAGATGCGCTGCAGCGTCACATATTCATTCATTGGCCGCCAAACTTTAAAAATTGCATTTTGCGTTAAAACCTGTATGCATATCAATTTGTGTTCAATTTGCATTACCCCTTTTTGGTGCGTCGTTTTTATGTCTAAGTGTGTGTGTGTATGTATATATATATATATATATATGTATGTATTTGTGTGTGTGTAAGTAATGAAATACACATCACTGATTCCGGAACACTGGTGACATTGTAGTAACACGAGATGTGCGAAAATACTCAAGGTGGTAGTCGTTGTCACCGAGGAACGAGCAGGAACGTAGTCCGTGAAATATTGTTAATAAACCGAATAACAGCCGAAGACAGCTCACCGCACAAGAGATTTCAGCACAGTAACTTTACATCAGATAATTTGACACTTAGGCACAAACAAACTAGCCCGGACCTGACGGAGCTTGAACATACTGGACACAACATAATGGGACGGAGAGAGCGCCGTCGATGATGGTAACAAAAAGGCAGAGCGACACACAGGAAAAAGCACGGGAACATCGTTGTTCGACCTTATATACTAAGGGTTCATGACCTTGCCGCTAGGCATCTAAAATTCTTTTAATTGGCTGACCCCAATCATGTGGTATATGAGTAGAAAGTCGTATGATTTTTCGAAAGGGAATCCAGATCACGGAATTCTGAATCATGTCTAAAAATAACTTTACCGTGCTTGTATTGAAGAGAATGAAATATTTTGTTATTGTTCTGTAAGAGAAAGAAGGACTTTGCAAAGTATTCGACAACATACACGTGCCTAGGTTTTACTTATGCTTATGTATTCCTGTGTGACCCCTAAATACACGACAGAAATTGAGCCCCAAAATACACGAGATGCAATGCAGTTCCATACGCAGAATTAGTTTGTATTTTCATTATCGACGGACTTGATTCCAATAATTCAGAGCCGACTTCACGGAGGGCATTTTTAATTTATACAACAGCGGTCATGGGCATAGATTAATCCGAGGTTGATTGCTCTCGGTACGATATAGCCGCTAAATGCAATAGACACAATGCTAATCCATGCGCGGAATCAGCTGATATACATTCATTGCTGGCGGAATTAATTCCGATAATTTTCAGACCACGTTATAGAACAGTGAGAGCTGTAAGAGCCTGTTCACATAGAATCCGTCAGCGTTAGCGTTACCCGTATTGAAATATATTTAACCAATGACAAACCTCCAAACGATTAGCCACGAAATTGTTAAGGGTTGTGATTGGTTTAAAATATGTCAATACGAGAAACGCTGACGCTGATGCTGACGGACTCTATGTGAATAGGCCCTAACTGGTTGTGGAACGAACAGCAGAGGTAAGAGATAACAAAGATCTCAAGAATGGAAGAGAATTTCGTAAACCATCCTTTACGAAGATTCCTTCACTAAGGGCCTGTTCACAAAGAATCCGTCAGTGTATGCGTATTGACATATTGACATATTGACATTGTGCTCGTATTGACATATTTTAAACCAATCATAGACCTTTGTGGCTAATCGTTTGGAGGTTTGTCATTGGTTAAATATATTTCAGTGTGAGTAACGCTTACGCAGGCCCTAAATATTCATGAAGCGGCAAATATTTCGTAAAGGTATTCTGATCATCTATATGTTGTGACTAGTCATATAGATGGTTCCGAATCTTCCGAATCTTCCTTGACCGGCTCTGATTTGTAACATCCCAAACGGACCCTATTGGAAGAGTTCTGTGTTTTCCCATTTAACTAGACACGACAAATAAATAATTTAATTTATAAAAATAAATTGTTCTGAAATTGGTTATTCGGCGAATTGGTCATATTCAGCTAAATGTGTATAGGACAGTGATTCCCAGCTGTGCCGCGAGATATTTTGGAAAAAAAAACAATCTGTAGGGCCTACTTAAAATAGATATTAAGTTGTATAAATTACTCACACGACAGATTGTGACAGGAATCTATGGACTCAGCTTGCGAACGAGATGAATTTATTGATCTATGCGCTGATTCCACTCTCAATGTTTGGAAAAAGTGTGCGGCATGAGTGACTGTTTTTTGGTTTGGACTATCAGAGTTGTACCCTGATCCCACTGGTTCGCAAACTGAGGGTTGCAACCCACTGGGGGGAGGGGAGGGGTCGTGCAAAAAATTGGATGGGTTGCGGATAGTTTGAAGTAAATTTGTCATATTGAATCATACAATTAAAAAAAAAGCTTTACATTTTCTGTAATTATTAATAATTTTCTGTTATTATTTTCTATAGTTATCATATTTTTAATAGTTTTGTTTATATTTTTTATATGTTAAAAATGTTATGATATTGTTATATATGGCATCAAACAGTTTTACTAAAAACAAGTACAGATTGTGAGCAAGACTTTTTTTTTATTGTTATTATGTAAAATAAATATATCCCTAAAATGTACAGTTTTCTCTATTTTTTTCCTTTATTTATTTTATTTTATATTATTTTATTTTTTTTGTTAACATTTCAGGATTTTTTTTATAAAACTGTGTTTCTACCAAACTATTTTCATTGGGGTCGAGTGGTTTTTTTTAAGGGGGTCCGGACACATTTAAAATTTTTTATTTTATTTATTGAGTTAAAATTTTGAATTTTTTTGTGATGGTTAACCATATAATTTGTAAACAAAATCACATCATAAAACTTCTCATAAAGTTTTTAAAAAATTTTTAAAATTCAAATTTTTTAAAAAAAAGTGGGGTAATTTAAAATCGTTTTAACTCGAAATATTATTTGTCGAATTTCAATTTTTTTCCTTCAATTAAACAGAAATATATGACATTTAATTGTGATTTACTATTTTGTAAAATATTAATTTTTTAAAAAATTAAAATATTTAGAGTAAAAATTTAAAAAAAAATGATGTAACTTATTTATAAAAAATCATATTTTCAAAAGTAAATATTTTTTTTCAAATTTGCTAAATCAAAATTAAATTGACGTAATTGAAAAAGACATGTTCCAAGTTTGAACCATTTATCTTTAATGCTTCTTGACTTATAACAATTTAAAGACGAGAGAGATGGTGAAAAAACCCACCATGCAGAAAAACGCATTTAATGTTTAAACAAAGATTGGCTGCTAATATCACGTTGCAAAATAAAAAATTAATATCATCTGTTCTAATTAAGATAAAAAACATGATTTAAACGTCATTTTAAGAGGAAAAGAACAGATAATTTTTTAATGCAATAATTTTTTTTTCGAAAATTTGAAGAATTTTGTGTCCTGAACCCCCTTAAAGAAAGTGGGTCGCGGTCGAAAATTTGCGCACCACTACCCTAACCTATTGAAGAAACTTAAGTAAATTATAAATAATTCAACAGAAAAAGTAAATGAGTAAACTACATGAAGAGGCACTGACAGTCGAAAAAAAGTTCTTTAGTGTTCATTTGTGTACTGTAATTTCTAATACTTTTGACTTCCTGTTTCCATGTGGGGATCTCGGGGCCTTGGAATGTTTTTTGGTTAGACCTACATCCTATTCAGAAAGTTCCCCCTAGACGTAACCGACTCGGTTAGGCCTCAAGATGAAGAGACCGGTCGATTGCCTGGTTAAAATTGTTTTTGGTTTATTGTATGTCTTATTGAAGAAAACAACAGATCTCCTTCTGCTCTTTTCAACTTTCTGTTTGTGCGAGCAAGCCTTCTCTGTTGCGGCGACTATAAAATACAAAGTAAGAAATAAACTGCCAAGCCTTCAGTATATTTGCGCGTTCTTCTAGGTGTAATAACAAACATTTGGGCTCTAAGCATAAATTGCAAGTCTTACATTAGTAAAACAAAACTCTTTTGAGCGATTTCTATTGTAGTCCAGAGTTTCCCAAAGTTCCGTGGAACCCTAGGGTTCCGCCAAAAAATTTAGAGGTTCCAAGAGACAGTCTGACGACCAAAGAACTTTTGTTTTATACTTTTGTTTAACATTTTTGTTTTATAATCACTATTATTTGTTTATATGAATAATTTTTTAATGATTTTTTTTGTTCTATCCAATAAAATCTAAGTATTAAAACAATATTTGTTTCATTCACTATCACATTAAATTTAGAGGGGGGGAAGGGGTCTATTGATAAACCAATGTAGGGGGTACCGAGATTAAAAAAAGTTTGGGAATCACTACTCTAGTGTAATACTATACTGAAACCCATGGCTATTTTTGAAACTGTATTAATATATCCTATTGTGTTGTATTGTTTGTGACTTATATCTTTCAATAATAATCAGTAATGAGGAAAGTATATAGTATTTGAAACGAAATTTAACATGCTTCTGATGTATATTATTTAATATTTAAAAAAATTTAAAAACTTAAATTTCAAAAAGGGTGACCCAAGTTTCTAAGCTGATTCCCAAGTGTGCCGCAAACGTAAAAAGGTTGGGAATCTCTGGTGTAAAAAATATAATTAAAATACATCTTCATATTCGACGTTTAATTTGTCTTAGGTTCTAGAATGTGATCAAAAGCTTCTGTAATTATTAAAAGAATTAATACCAGTTATTAGTATGTGTATCTGCTGACGCAATAAAAGAGAAATTTTTTTCGATTTAATTAAACATTTTTTTATTCTTTTATTAAAGTTATGAGCAGAAAAGAGAGTGTTCTTTATTATTCTCTCTAAATTTCTATAGTAGTTTTATTTCTGGCATCACATAAAGAAAAGTTTTCGAAAATTCAAGGTCTCCATTAAAGGCTAATTTAAGTAAAGGGATCTTGGAAAGTTCCCAGCATTCCCGCCCTTACGTCTAGTTCTAGTCTGGAAACAAAAGAAAGCATAAGTCTGACTATGAACAGAAACCGATTGATAGTACAAATGCACAAAAAATTTAAACGTAATATATACAGGTGGTTAACAAAATAATGGAAACATCTATCAATATTAGTGGTGTTTATGAATGTGCTTCGTATTCCTTCAAAAACAAGTCTGAACACCGGCATTTTTTTTTTATATAATATAGTGTATGTATTATTCTACTGTCAGGTAGCAGCAATGAAGCCAAGGGCATCGTGTTTTTTGGGGGAACAGCGTAAAATGTCAAACTTTGCAGACCTTGCAAAAAGGGCAAATTGTTGGAGCACGTTTAAATTGGAGTATCTGATACTGCAACCCCCAGGGTAATGGGTGTTTTTAGAGCTATGGTATCCAAAGTCATGATAGCATACAGAGTGCACGGAAAAATATCCTTTGACAAACAGAATACTGGACGAAATGGAGAGCTGAGAGAAAGAGACGGACGAGATATTGAAGCGGATTGCGACATGAAGAAAGAAAACAACTGCAACCAAAATGACCGAAGAGCTCAATCTGCATCTGCATGTTCCGGTATTAACCATTGGAGGCTGAAAGGAACTTTACAAACGAGGCATTTACGGAAGAGTAGCTATTCCCAAGCCACTTGTATTAGATGCCAATACAAAATATCGCCCACAATGGTGCCACGAGAGCAAATCCTGGTCAAGTAATATGTCGAAAACCGGCATTTCATCCGACGAATCATTGTTCCTCGCAACAGGGCGCGCATATGTCTGGAGAACACCCATACAAGCGTAAGATTCTGGCTGTCTCATCTCAACTGTCAATCATGGAGGTAAATCTATCAGGGTTTGGGATGGCATCTCATGGTTTTCTTCGGGCCCTATTGTAACCCTAAAAGGGAGATTGAATGGGAAGGACTATGGCGAAATTTTAGCTCACTAGTCCATCCTATGGTCCAAACACTGTTTCTTGCAGAAGATGGCGTTCTGCAGGATGATAATCCCCCTATAAATACAGCTAAATCTATCAAGTATTGGTTTGAAGAGCATGAAAATGAAGTCAAATATCTTATCTTGCCCTGTACAATCCCCCCGACTATATATCATCCAACCACTGTGATCTGTATAAGTGGATAGAGCCAGGTATCGATATCCACCAAAGCATCTCTACAGGAATTTTCATGATTTTTCCCTGAAAAATGGTATAATATATTCTTAACCACTATTCATGACTTGTATAATCCAATTCCAAGGTGAATCAGGTGGTATTACGTGCTAAAGATGGTCCCGCGCCGTATAAATAAAGGTTTTCATGATGTTTCTTAGTGTTTCCATTATTTTTATAATCACCTGTATATCTGTGTGTGTATAGATATAAAGGCATTACTGAGACAAAGACGACGAAGGTAACCGTTCCTCACCTGTCTCCTTGAAGAAAATATATGTGAAAACGTAATTATCCATCACTTCATACCCGAAAGTTCCAAAAGTGGACCCTTCCTGTGATCAGAATTGTTATTAGGTTAGCAAATTTCGAAGTCATGCAATGCCTTATATGGTAATGCCCAGTAGTCTAAAACTACTATGCTGGTTATTTTCTCACGGTTCATATTTTGCTCGGAACTCGCTTGAGGGTATTTATAGAAATTACGAAAGTATAAAGGGTTAGTAAAATTAGCAATTTATCAGTCAAATAAATTAAATTAGGGAATGATAAAAACCTTTTTGGCATAACTAAGACACACAGACACATATATGTATGTATGTATGTATATATATATATATATATATATATATATATATATATATAATAACAGCTGAAGGTAAACAAATGTTAGTGTGTCAGTCAGCAGACACGGGGACGGGCTGATCTCGCGAACCGAGCATAGCATGATATCGCGACTGGTACCGATGGACGCGGACGGACGAGACGCGTGCACTGGTGCCATCCTCAACTTTCAAAACTTTAAACTTTTTTAATTATAAAATTAAAACCGCCGAACTCAAAAGAAGCGGACAGCAGAAACAGATGACATTCCGGGTGGGCCAGCTCCTTTCCGTTTCGCAAATTTCCACTATTTTCATGCACGCAAAATTGAACTTTTTCACCCACCAATCGACAAATTTTTTATTCCCATGTGTTTTACAACTCTTCATCTTTAAGGATATACACATTTTTATAAAGTTAAAAATGTTTTTCATTGCAAACGAAGTTTTTTCCCCAAAGCAGTTTTCCGAATTTCCCGAAATCGACAATTTTGATGGACAAATATTTCGATTTTCTGCACCTATTAATGTCAATTTTACGATTTATTGGCATTTGCTAGATGTTCAGCTTCCAAAATATACCAAGTACATTTAATAAAAAAAATGTTATCATTCTAAATAAGCGTACTTACCAAACTCACTTTTGAAATTTCCCGCACTGATCGCCATAGTATCTTAATGTAACTGAATGGGGAGTTCGTAATATTTCGACTTATTATTTTACTCACTAATAATTCGAGCAAGTTCGTGAAATTTGTTTCTAATTAATGAGCAACTGATGAGGATTCTTCCGCCACCAATTTTGAATTCCTGAGAACTGTCTTTCTAATTTTTTTAAGCACTTTTTCACCCATAAGACTTTATATTTACATTCTGCCACGTTGCCAAAATGAAAAATTATTAGTTGAGAACGAGTCATTTAATAATTGAAATCCAGAAATAATTTTAAAGCACCAGAAATAATTTTAGTTTCAGGAAAGGAGAAGTTAAAACCTTTAGAATTTTTTTCTAATTGAATGAGCTTCTTTTTTTGTTTAAAAAGCAAAATTTGAAAACGGATATTTGAAAGAATTATTTCAAAAGCCAAAAACCAAAATTTGAAAAAGGGAATTTTAAATCATTATTTCGTTTTTTAAAAATTCTAATGTATTTTTAAAAGTGATTAAACAGTTTTCAATCTTTAAGAAATAAAACCATTTCATTTTAAATCGAAAATGCAACACATCGGGTTGCCACTCAGCTAGTATATATATATACTCTGTCACAAAAAATATATGCACCCAGAAGGAAACCAGCTACTATCACGAAACTTAACATGTAAGTAGTGTATGAGGAGATAAGCAAATGATTACAAATTCAGAACAGACTGTTTTATTAAGAAGATATGGCATGAAAAAGGTTACAAATCAGTAAGTAGTAAATCCACCTCTGGCAGCTATACAAGCCGAAATACGGCGTGGCATCAAATCAGTGAGGTCACCTATGACCTTCTGCGGAATATCATGCCATAATCTTTGCAACTGGGCAGTTAATTCACCAGTATTCCGGGACGGCTGCAGTTGTCTTCCAAGTACGTCCCAGACGTGCTCTATTGACGAGAAGTCTGGTGACGTGGCAGGCCATGGGGGTACGTCATATCCTTGAAGACATTGTTGGGAGAGTCGGGCAGTATGTGGACGAGCGTTGTCTTGCTGATAAATGGCACCTGGGCGACTTGATAGCATAAGCAGTACAACTGGTGTTAAATTCTCGTCCACGTAACTGCGTGCCGTCAAAGAGCGTTGAAGGACGACTGAGGTGATCGTGTGTCCCTACAAATCGCTCCCCACACCGTCACACCTTGTGTAATCGCCGTATGCCTCTCGACAACAAATGCCGGACTGGACCGGTGGCCTGGCCGCCTCCACACGCGTATGCGCT
The DNA here is from genome assembly GCA_907164885.2 of Dolomedes plantarius. Classification (NCBI taxonomy): domain Eukaryota; kingdom Metazoa; phylum Arthropoda; class Arachnida; order Araneae; family Dolomedidae; genus Dolomedes; species Dolomedes plantarius. The sequence continues at coordinate 25,916,012 of OU015503.1, forward strand.
GGTCATCAGCATTGAGACTGAATCCGGATTCGTGGCTGAAGATCACACGCCTCCAGTCGGTCACAGTCCAGCTTGCCTGTGGTCGGCAAAAATCCAATCGACACTGCCTATGATGTGGGGTCAGTGGTAGGCGTCTTAATAGACGTCGTTTCCTTATACCTGCGTCGGCCAGTCGTCTCCTTGGGTTTCCTCATGGCTCATGGTTTTCCTTGATACCACCGGATGTCTGGAAGGTGGTAAATGGGGTCGCACCGATTCTAGCGACTTTGTTGGTGCGGACGTGGCCGCTTTTATGACTGCGCGATCCTAGCACGCATTTGTGTTCCTGGGACGCCCTGACTCTCCGCGACGGTAGACTATCCCTTCCGTGATCCATTGTTGCCAACACCGAGCAACTACCATATCGCTCCGACCGAGGTGGCGGCCGATACGCCTGTTCGACCAATCTGCTACTCCGAGGCCTACTATACGTCCCTCTCAAAGTCCTACAATTGTTCGTACTGTCGCCGGTTACGTGTCAGATGCATCTCAAGTCACAATACCGTCCATCCAAGTCGACAGATTTGTTTGAATAACCCTATGGCACGAGCAATCATGCTTTTAAACTCTCCCAGCTGCGCATTTCATATGCGCATAGCGCACTTACACTTGTCTCATTCGCATCGAAATTTTAATCATTTGCAGGTCTCTTACCAGACTACATTCCTGCCAAGTTTCGTCGTAGTAGCTCGATTTCTTCTGGGTGCATATATTATATTATATATATATATATATATATATATATATATATATATATAGATTGATACAGGGAGAGAGGTAAATAGATGTGTAAGAAGAAAAGTAGCAGTAAATATAATTTTTAACTATTACGCATAATTAAGATTTTGAGTTTATTATTAATACTTGCACTCCAAGGCGCATATTACAGCACTTCCTGTGTAAGAAGAAAAAATATAAAAAGTCAAAACAGAAAACTAAAAACATGAAGGTAAAACGAATCAAACAAAACAAAAATTAAACTATTTAATGATAGATCAAAGAAGTCTTGGAAATTGCCCCTCTATTTCCAGCCTTACGTCTAGCCGTGCTCAGGCAGCAAAAAGAATCTTTAAGTCTATGTATAGAATGCCAGTTGATAGTACGAGTTAGCAGAAAATGCAAACGCAACGTCTCGTTAACAGAAACGACGGCATAAATGCATTCATTACTATGATGTATAGGTGAAGATAGAAGTATCGAGTAAGGCCATCCGTTGATATGAACTCAGGCGCTTCTTTGTTTAGGTCGAGTGATCGATTTTTTTCCTCCCTTCCTTATTTGGGCTGTCGTATTTATGGGTTCCTGTCTGTACTCTCGTTTAGATTATTCTCCCAGTACGTGGGCATATCTGTTCCCGATAAGTCAGTCCATGTCGTTCACGGAACGGGTTGTGACCCGAAGACGTCGTGACGTCACTACTGTTTGGGTTCATTGATGGGTTGATAAAATCGGCATCGATTCCTGCGGCTCCTATATGGCATTATAATGATCAGGAGAAATGTACCGTATTTATCGGACCATAAGACGCACCTTTTTACATAAAAAAATCGACTTAAAATTGGGGTTCGTCTTATGGTGTATGTATGTGTGTGTATGTATGTATATATATATATATATATATATATATATATATATATATATATATATATATATATATATATATATATATACACAACACGACAAAAAAAAACAAATAGCATTCGTGGCCATGCGCTAAAGCAGCCATTAACCACAAAGCACGAATACATCATTTATCTAAAGTTTGTAAATACTATATCCATATGCATGACGCAGCCTAGCAACTAACACATAAAGAACAAAAACACAGGTGCATTAGCACCCAAAGATAGAAATATGGGTGAATCAACATCCCAAAAAAAAAAAAAATGTTAAGCAATTAGACTGAAAAATAAAAAAAAATCATCTCTCTTTGCTTGGCTCATCAGTCGAGGGTAAAGCAAAGAAACATATGTTTGATTATGTTTCATACATTATGTTTGATTATGTTTCTTTGCTTTACCCACGGCTGATGAGCCAAGCAAAGACAGGATTATTTTTTTATTTTTCAGTCTAATTGCTAACATTTTTTTTTTTTTTTTTTGGTGTTGATTCACCTATATTTCTATCTTTGGGTGCTAATGCACCTGTGTTTTTGTTCTTTATGTGATAGTTGCTAGGCTGCGTCATACATATGGATATAGTATTTGCAAACTTTAGATAAATGATGTATATATATATATATATATATATATATATATATATATATATATATATATATATATATATATATATAATGTATGTATTCAGTGGGAACAGACCATAAGATTATAAAAGTTAAATAATGCCTATTTTCATATACTAATTAAAATGTTTAAAATGTCTTTCCTACTTCTATAAATGTGAGTCAGTCTCATTCTGTAAAAATTTTAGTTCCATGTTTTTTTAACAGTACTAGCCGCTGCGCGATCAACATGGTCGCTTTTAGTTTTATATTTTCTTTTACAAAACAACTCAACTGAAAGTAACATATGTAAGGAATGTTACCATTAACTGTTATCATAAATATACGTTGCTAAGGGGTATTCTCTATAAGGCTGATTCTAAAACATCGTGATTAAAAAATGAGAATTTCCATTTCTTCTGAACAGAGTTAAAGTTAAGACTGAGAAACCCAACACTAATAATTTTATAAATTACATCCCTCTCTGTACAGTGGCGTAGCGAGGTAGGGGGGGGGGGGCAAGGAGGTATATAATGTCCCGGGCGCCAGTTATGCTCGCTACGTTACTGTCTCTGTACGTACTATTTTTCAAAATTAAGATATCTACATTTTATCACTACATCAAATAAGAAATTGCTTCGAAAAACTTTTTCACTTAAAAAAATGGAATAAAAATTTAGCAAGTATTAAAATATAGCGTGGATTACATCACTCTCTATATGTACTATTGTTCTCAATTCAGATATCTACACTTAATCATATCAAATAATAAATTGTTGCGAAAACTTCTTCAGTTATAAAATGGAGTAAAAATTCAGCAAGTACTAAAAAAAGTGTAGAAAATTAACTATAACTGGCTACTGGTTGCTATGCCGCCAATGGTTAAGCCTAACTTCGCGATCATTTATGCTCTCTCTTAATGAACTATTTCTTCTTCGCTTTCTTTCTTGAGACTGTTCCCAATTTTCACTTGCTCATGCAGCTCGTTTTCGAGCATTCGTCCTGACTTCAGTGCGCAAATCCACGTTGACACGCAGCTTGCGCATGGTCGCTAATGTTTACATCTGGTAGTTGCAGCCGTTGCCATTCGGAGAGCAGAAATATCGTCGATTTTTGTGCCGCATACCTACGCGTTTTATATATATAGATTCTCTGTTTGGAAAAAAAAATGCAATAAAAATGCAAGGGTTCTATTACGGTCCCGTTATTTGTTTATATTTTTGAGGGACTGTATAGTTCTTTGTTGTACAAATGAGTGTAGTAAGTTAGGAATTTTTTACTTCTGAGCTGCTGGTGCAAAAATAAACGGCAAACACTTAAGGCTGCTGTGTTGTTGTTGTTTCCAATCCCCTTGGAGTAGGAAAGCCTACACCAGGTCCAAAGGACCTAGGTCCTCGACGAAGGGTAGTAAGCAGCTTCACATTAAGGCGAGGTACCACTAGGGCTGAAGTCTGACTTGACCTCGAAGAGCATCGGTCCCGTCATTTTGAACCGAGTCCAGTGACGGATTCGTTCACCTCCATGTTAACCTATGGAGAAAATGTGTCCAAAGATTGCCGACTTGCATTGAAAGATTTAAAAAAAATTGTACTCCGTAATAGAGAAAGAAATTTGACACCTTGGGGCATTTTCATTATTTTTAAAAATTGCTAATAATATTTTTAAATTTAAATGATTCAGGGGGGGGGGATCTGGTATAGAGAGTTTTAAACGCTTCTAAATTCCTTTGGTGGACGAAATTGATCAAAAGAATCTTGTTGCAAGGTGCAGAAAATTTCAAGCTATCTGAAAATACCATTTTTATTGGATTATCGGCATTTATATGGCTGTAAATAGTAGACACATTTTCTCCATAGGTTAACATAGATGTGAACGAATCCAGTAGGGTTGGTACACAGCAGCCTTAAAACATTTCAAGAGAAAACTGGAAAATATAAATTTCACCATTTTGAATAACTTTTCAAAATATATATAACTTAGGAGCTGACACAACGTACGTTTAAAATAATTTTATATTTCCATTTTAGAGGCCAGTCATGGAAGAAAGAAGATCTGTTTTTTCAAGTTTTAGTAGTTTCAAGAAGTTACGCGACGTGTGGCAAGAGAAATTGAGTTTGAATTAGAGAACTAGAAACTCACGTTTTGCAGTAGGAAAAAGAAAATCATTTCTTGAATCTGTGCAGTGTGTCAAGCCAAAACTTAAGGAAGAACTGAATTATAAAGAATGTAAATGCAAAATAATTGTGTTCAAAAGCAGTGCTTCGCCTAAAAGTACAAGAAACTCAACTTTTAGTGCTTTTATCCTATGTTTCTTTAGACAGAAATAAAAGCTACGTAAGGGTTCATTAAAAAGAACGCATTGAACTAAGCTTAGGAAGACACTGTGTATTTTTTATCTCTTCTTTGGCAGTGTCAGACATAACACAAACAGGAAAGAAACAAGAAAAACACGCATTGTTAAAAAAACAGCATTGTTTCTGTTTGGAATGGGTTATGGTATAGTTAAATCTCGTCTGCAGTTTAATGCATATGGAATAGCTGTCAGACAATAGCTTTTTCTTTCAATTTCGCGCCATTTTTGTCGTAATTTTCCGGTAGTCGTAGCATATCATTGCATTGTGTTCGAGAGACGATGATTTTTTTTTTTTTTTTGTCGTCGTGCGCGTCTAGCTATGATTTTTGTCTATTTTTAACATCAGTCATCTAATCTCGCAACAGAAAATTACTGGATGGATTAATATCAGTCGTCCAAAAATTTCGTTCAAGATATGCAGGGACAGATAAAAATTAAATTCCTTTTTTACCTCAGCCTACATCTGACAGAATGGGAAATACGTGAACGAAAGCAATGTTTACTGTTAACATATTTTCTTAGCTTAATATGAAATGCGTGTACTAGTTTTTTTAATTAGTTTAACTTTAAATAATGATGCGTTTCCGTGAATGCGTTTATCTAAATTATTATGTATGATAACACACACACACACACACACACACACATACACACACACACATATATATATATATATATGTGGGATAGTTCGCCGTTTGAAGAACAATTACTAAATAATAACACTTAAAGAATACTAACATTTAATTAAACTATGTACAGAAATATTTACAAAAGGCTTAGTGCCTTGAAGTTACAACGGCCGAACATATCCCAGCAGGTGCATGCAAGTACTACGAATATTATATCGGAACTGCACCGGAAGCGATGCACAACAGTTCGGATTTCAAATGTTCCTTGCGCCTCTTTCTCATTGGCCAGGTGAGTGGGAGCGCCATCTCACGGCATCCTCTGCTGATCTGTCCATGGCGTATATCCTCGATTAACTATATATATATATATATATATATATATACACAAACACACAGTGGAACTTCTATATATCGCTTTTAAAAGAACCTATTGCACTGGACGATCAGTGCGGGAAAACGACAGAGGTGGGAACATAACAAAGGATTATTATCATCGGGGCTGGATGAAGTAACCGACACATACAGGAAAACGATCGATCGACGTTCCACCGTATATATATATATATATATATCTTTTAATAAAGCACGACCCCTCTCCCAAATTGCAACCTAAAAATAATGTAAGGTATAATTTATATTCGCCCGTAAGACACGTGCAGATCATTAAGCAGACATTTGAAATATTTGAATTCTATAACATCAGCATATCTGGCCGGAACTCGAAGGCCTCATTAAATGTGTATATAATAAATAAGGCCTGTTTTCAAACTCTTTCTTATTAATAAAAATCAGAGCAAGCGCATGATCTAGCAATTAGTTAATCCCGGAGAACCATGACATGTACACGTGAACCCCACGAGACTAAATTCTTCCAGTTAAATAATAAATAATTTCGGCCCCCCGGTGGCAAGATCAGCAAACAGTCATTTGATAATTTCCTGAACGGAAGTAAGCTCTCTCTTCTCTCCCAACTCTCTCATGTAAGCAGCTGCTGTCTCCGCGCCCCGTCCTGTTGCGGACGCCCCATCTCCACTGATAGTATGTAAGGCCACGGCTCTTCTCTTCACTCCTAATTCCGTTTGCATGTAGCTGCCGCAGATTTTCTGTCAGATATCATGTTCTTTTCCGGTCAAGTCCGATCGCCACTACAGCTAATGCCTTCGTAATGCTTCTTGATTAATAAAATACGACTGCGAAATTTGTGTATCTCTTCTATGGATCCCTGACTGTGTTACTCTCATCACCCAACGAGCGATTGCATATGTGTGGCAACATCTCTTCCCTCGTGCCGACTGCATCTCCAATAAGTTTTAAGCAGCTATTCTAATTATGATTATTATCATATATATATATATATATATATAACAGTTCCGTAACTGACTGACTGACTGACTGACAGATAACGCACAGACCAAGCCGCTGGACCTAAAGGGTTTAAATTTTACAAGGCGATTCTTCTTATAGTGTAGGGGTGCACTAAGAAAGATTTTTGAAAAATTCTCTTTAGATTTTTTAAAATTAAATTTTTAAGCTTTTTTTGTAACATTCTTTAAAGTTTGCATTTAAAATAATAATCTGAGAGGGTTATAAAATTTACATCACGGGAAAGATCATAAAAATTCCTTTAAAATTACATCTTTTTCGAATCTTTACCTCCATTTTCTGATTTTTGGTTAATTTTTAAATACTAATTTTCAGAATTTAGTTTATTAAACGCTGATCACTTGGTTTCTTTTCTTTTTGTGGCACTTTAAATTAATTTGGCGTCACGTGCATAGCAACGAAATAAATTGACAATTTTTTTTCTGTCTAATGCGGCAGACGATTGGATATTATCCAAAAGAATATTAAAATACAGTAAAAGAAATGTTCCTCAAACTGTACTATATTAACTGTACTATTTCTTTAGTATGTTTTATTAGATTTAATTTTAATATTTTCTTCTACATTATTTTGTCTATAAAAATATCCGTTACGATCTTTTATAAATAAATTTTTTTGTTATTTTTTTGGCATTAATTGCATACATTGACAGTTGTATTTATTTTCAATATTTTTTATGGCATTAAGTGCATACATTCACCGTTGTATTTAATTTGAATGTACTCCGTGGCGAAGCACGGGTATTCAGCTAGTATATGTATATATATATATATATATATATATATATATATATATATATATATATATATATATATATATGACGAGCTTAAATTCTCGTACTCCCTCTTAATTCGTTCCCTTCTTAATACTTATTCTAAATCTATGCAGTCAGTACAATCGTAGGCCTGTGGAATTAAAGACAATTAGTTACATCAAAATGTTTTATTTAAATTATTATTAATTAACCCGATTCAATCCGACCATTGTTCCGATCTCTCATCTCGTGACACGCGAGCTCCGCTCAAATCGAAATCCAAAGACGCTCTGCTAAACCCTTTGTTAAAACTTAAGCGTAAAACTTTCGCGCATGCCCTGTGAAATATTCTAGAATCCTCTCCAAGTCTGAAATTATGTAATAGTTTCACTCGTCGAACGCCTATGCTTGCTCTAAAAATACATTCGTTCGACTGACCACAGACGCGAGTCAAGGTTATATAATGAAACGGGGAATTTCCCTTCTATTTCGCGCGAAGCGCGTCCTATGGTCTGTGAAAATAGTGGCGTTCAGCGCCAGTAACTAAATTAATCCCGAAGCCCCCTTTGAATTTAATTTAATTATTCCTTTCCCACTAATTTCTTGACATATATATATATATATCTATATATATATGGCCAAAAATATCCGGACCCCCCCCCCCCCCCTAAAGAAGTAGATCTGGCAGGTAACGTAATTTGATGCGTAACCGAAAGCTATAAAAGTGTTGGTAGTGGTTTGTCAGGTCATATTTATGCGATTGTGAGACAATGAGTAAGTCAAAGGAGCTTAGTGATTTTGATAGTGGCATTATAGTGGGATGCCACCTTTGTGGAAAACAGTTCGTGAAATTTCGGACATTTTACAAAAGCCAAAATCCACTGTGAGTGATGTAATTGTGAAGTGGAAACGTCGAGGCAGTGAAACTGCAGAAAAATGACGAAATTTTTTCTGCAGTTTCACTGCCTCGACAAAAAAAAAAAAAAAGCCGAAAGAAAGGCCGAAAAAAATTAGTGAACGCAGCCGTAGAACTGAGAAAAGGGTAGTGAAACAAAATAGCAAGTCCTCGTTGATTGAAATCCCTCAGGAGTTACAAAGTTCATCAGACGTTAGTATTAGCAGCAGGACTGTTCGTCGAGAGTTAAAAAACCTGGAATTCCATGGACGTTCAGCCGCTCACAAGCCGAACATCACGCCCCAGAATGCGAAGCGTTGATTTCAATGGTGCAAAGCTCCCCGTCATTTAATTGGACTGTGAACGTGGAAAAATGTCCTTTGGAGTGATGAATCTTGCTTTACAATCTGGCAGTCCGATGGACGCGTCTGGGTTTGGCGGATGCCCGGCGAGCGCTTCTTACGTGACTGCATTGTGCCGACTGTTAAGTTTGGTGGTGGCAGCATCATGGTGTGGGGGTATTTTTCATGGTTTGGCCTGGGTTCCTTAGATCCTGTGGTTGGAAACACGAACTCTGAGATGTATGTGGACATTCCGGACAATGCTGCTCTCCCAACTCTATGGCAATATTTCGGGGAAGGCCCATTTCTCTTCCAGCTGGATAACTGCTCCATTCACACATCGAGATTTGCGCAGGCATGGTTTGACGAAATGGGTGTTTAAAAATTGGAGTTACCTTCTCAGAGCCCCAACCTAAATCCCATTGAACACCTTTGGGACGAATTAGAACGCAGATTACGTAGCCAGCCAAATCGACCATCCTCACTGCCAGCACTCACTTCAGCTGTGATGGACGCTTGGAAGTCAATTCCTATGGACACCTATCAAAAACTGGTGGAAAGTCTCCACAGACGTGTGCAGTCTATCATCGATGCAAAAAGAAGGACCAACATTATATTAATATATGCCTCGGGACTCTCCGAGTCCGTACCACTGGACGTCCGGATACTTTTGGTCAGATAGTGTATATATGTGTATATATATATATATATATATATATATATCTTGGTACAAGAAGTGCCTAAGTCAGTTTCCTCCAAGATGACTTTGTCTGCGTTTGACTCTTTAAAAAAATATTATTTTCAATGTAAAAAGTACTCAAGTATGTACAATGGTTCAGTAAACAATTTTACAGCATCGGTCAGATTTAGGTACTTCTTACATTGAAAATAATATTTTTTTAAAGAGACATAAGCAAAAAGTCATCTTGGAGAAAACTGACTTAGGCACTTCTTGTACAAAGCCACAGAAATATATATATATATATATATATATATATATATATATATATATATATATATATCTGCACTGACAACGAAGGAGAAGGAGGCCAGGATCTTTCCCCCCCAAAAAATTTCGGTCTTTCATTTATTATTATTCTACATTATAGATGGACCAGCTCAAGAACTTAAGGTCTGCTTTAAAAGACAGTGCATCAGTTGTCCTCAGGTCTTCAAACGCAATGTTAAGCCATGGGGAATTTTCTACTCAATACTTTTCTTATCACATATTAGCAAATGCATTCTTTAAAATTTACGTTTTCTGCATAAGAAATTAAATCTTGAAATGCAATACGCGCGTTTTTCAACGAATTTTGACCTCCGTTACACATTTTCAAAAGACAATTTTAATTTCGAACCGATTGATATCAATAATTTAACATCGGATAAAACATTCACAGCTGAAAACTTCGCGATCTCCATTTTAACGTCTACCTTCCTATGTAAAAACCAGAATTGAAAAACAGGCATTTGCTAATCTGCGACTGCGATGTCATCTGATGCACCGCCTTAAGTTAAATTGGACGAGCGATATTCTTTGAATTTCGCAAACACAATAAAGAAATCGATAAAACGACTGAGAAAGAAACGTCAAAAGATAATAAACGAAAGAGGGATAAAAGAAATTTAATTTATTTCAAACTCAACTACTCATGATTTCGTTTTGCTTTAGTCGATCACAAAATTTTCTGTCTCTTTTGAAAAGAAAATAATACATTTTATTTATGGTGACACGATAAAAGTTAATTAAATAACTTATGAAAAGATTATTCAGCTTTCTTACTCGCCATTTCTGCTCTTCCTGCAAATAATATCTGGTAGCTTATACAGCAATGAAATTTTATAATAAGACCAGTGATGTAATGTTAAAGTGCTCAGAAAATTTTATTGCTCTTTAGTAACATTGTTACCACTAAGGTGCTGTAAAATATTTAATACATAAACTTAACATTGAAAATACGAATCGTACAAATTAAATAATAATATGAATACCAAAAATTACGAAGCAAAAAACTTAACAACGAATACAGAAAAATTCCTTTTTTTTCTGATGCTCTCGTACCGGGTCATCGTAGTTGCCAGACAACTTGTTCAAATTGTGAAATACATGTATTTTCAATTGTCGTCTGCAGCGGGATTCGGCTGTAGACTTGCGATCGCTACAGTGCTATTGTTATCGCTTTTGGCAGGCTTGCGTTTCTGCCATTTTTCAAGTTTGCCAAAATTTACAATAAAATGAGTAATGTAATAGTACCTTGGCGACGCTTAACAGAGGAAGAAAAGGTAATGAATTTAATTTGTAACACTTTATTTAAAATCCCGAACCGAGTTGGTTAACAATTTTTGTTTTTTAATTGTTTTAGGATGTTTATAAAATATTGACCTAAAATAAAAAAAATCGTATAAAACCCATTGATCCATTTTCAAAATGGATCGAATTTTGACTAGCTTGGAGACAATTTTTTGCGCTATTTGGCGAGTTTTTGGTTGTCCGGAGAACCAATCAACTGAGGTGGCGGTGTTATCGAGTTCAGGAATTGTAGAATTCAGCAGTTAAATTCTACAATAGCGGTCAAAATAGACACTAAGTGTTTGGATCATGGAGGATTGAAACGCACTTTTTATATAATACTTTTATAACGGCTTATATGTTATAGTGTGACAATGTTTTTTTAGTGTTTTTTATATATTTGTTTCTTTTCTATCCTATGATGCGTGGTAATGTGTAAAGGATCTAATTTCCTCTTGATTTGAGGGTGAGATTGAGAGAATTACAGAATATTTAATGGAATAAGTATAGACTCTCCACGGTATACAAAATGGCGTCGTTTTATGATTTCTTTTGCGCGTCATGACGCTAAAATACGCGTCTTCTAGGAAACGCCACGTTCCGAGAAATTTTGTGGGTTCATCGCCCGATAAATGCCAACGAGGAAACCCTCAATTTATGTGGACTCGTCGTGATAAGGGGCGAGGACGAATAGCTGATCTGGAATCAGAGGGTGAAGACGGATGCTACTGTAGCTCCCCCTGGGGAGATTGTCTCGTACTAAACCCATATTTAAGGGGGCTACACGAGAGATCAAGGAGAAAGGAGAGAGAAATTTTGAATGATGATGATGCCGCCGAAGTCCTGACCTGAGATAGATTCCGACCAGATAGCCAACGAGAGAGCAGTTTTAAACCCTCTTCGATGATGCTAAGGAGCTGCCGCCTACAGGTGTATCCTTAGAGCGAGATTCACCCCACGAAACACCTCGCATTTGATGAATGAGCCCCTGGTCTTGGTCCTTTCCTGAAAGCGAGAGGCATACAGATTCGACGCGCCCGGTCAACGACCTGCCTAAACCTCCCACTCCCTGAAGACGCCAAAATTCCGATGTCCTCAACATGCAGGAGATAGGCTAACATTTTCTTCTTATATTTTTTTCTCTTAATGGTATCTCAAAGAGGGGGGAAAAATCAGATTCCACAAATCTATTTTAACCAAAGTTAATGATGGCTAATATATGAGTATGAGCATATGTATTGATATTTTATATTATTATTATTATTATTGTAATTTTTGTTGCGTGTGGTGAAATCGATGAGACATTTGTGCATGTTTAGCAAATTATGAATAGATGAGTAAGAAATCATCTAAACCAGGGGTGTCAAACTCAAAGGCTAATTTGGTCCAGACAAACAAGGTTTAACTATAGGTGGGCCGCAAAAAAAATCAATATTAATACAAACGTATGTTTATTTACCTAATTACAGTATATTCAACATAAATATACGCATTTTGTTTAATAATAGCAAAAAAAGAGTATAATTAAGAAAACATTTAGTGAATTCTTCCTATCTTATTATAATTCTGCGTCGGTATTTTAATATATATTATTGTGCGCCAATATATTGGCCGGGCCGCAAAAATGTTCGTCGCGGGCCGCGAGATTGACACCCCTGATCTAAACTAACGAAATGAAACTCTGTTAACACATAAGTGGAATCTAGATATTTTTCGTAATGCAATGTATTTTTATTTGTGCAAGTTATTTTTTGTATTGATTAAATATGTCTTTCTAGGTCCGGCAGTATCTCCTTGTCTCCAGCTCCAGCGTCACTGCAACTTCATCTTTGAATCTCTGAATCCGTGTTCGGCGACTTTATATACCTCCGCTGAACGTTCTCGAAAGGTCTAGGAAAAGCCACCTTTCATTATCCCGTTAAATTCCCAGACGACTAGGCGCCTCCGATCGGCAACTCCACTTTTGTAGCTGGTTTACTGTTCCGCGAGCTGTCGGAAGCACTTCCGGCCTTTATGTCAACAGGCGACTGTCTGTCTGCAGCCGTCTAAATCAATTATGTGCACAAACCGCGCTTTGATCGGTCTTCCCAGAATTTCCAAGCACAAAATATTCGCTATTCTGCGGGAGGCTATAGTACGGGGGATTACCTTGGAAGACACGTTGCTGCTTTCAGTCCTCCTCCAAGGTCGTTACTCGAGCTGGAAAAAGGTTTACTCCGTGTCTGATCTTCGATTCCCATTTCAGTGTCCGACAACTTAATTGGCAGCATGGAAAGTCGGTGACGACATTGCATTACAGCTAGAGGTGGACATACTCCTTATTAGAAACCATTTTTTTTAATGTTTCAATGACATTTTTCCACAAAAATATAAATTATGTAAATTTCTTTGTCGTATGTAATAAAGAACTATTTAGTGCACATTTCGTCAAAATTTCTTGTTTCTCTGTTCATTCACTTTTAAATTAGACATAAAAAAATGTTGCACCTTAACTTTTGGAGGGCAGTGTAGTTTGCTAAAATTTGCTTATTTCTTGTTTTTAACGTTTTCCTAATAAAAAAAAATTGGTACCACAAAATTTTTTATTATTGAGGTCGATATATATATATATATATATATATATACACACAGTGGACGCTCGTTAATTCGAACTCGGTTGAATCGAACTTTCGGTTAATTCGAACTAATCCAAAGGCCCCAAAAAACTTCTATTGGAATTAATGTTAAAAATATCTCATTAATTCGAACTAAATTTTTATCACTTCGGTTAATTCGAACTAAAAAAATTGACAAAAAAAATTTCTTTTTCCTCGTTTAACGGAGAAAATACACGCTGAATTTATTATTGTGTGTCAAAATCATCTGTATTTCTTTTCTGTGAAAAGAGGGACATGCCTGCATTCCTAGACTATTGCATTTCCGCTAAACATTAGGGACATCAGTGCTTAACGGACAAATCGATTTTCCGTTATTTGTACCGATTTTCTTAGAATTTCAGAAAAACCAATCTTTACTACAGATTCTAGGGAGCTGCGTCAGTTATGCTTGCAGTGCAGACAAGTTAATGTAATCTAGCTTTTCTTCCTGGTTTGGTTTGATTTGGTTTTGAGCGCTACGGTCAACTTTTTGCTACACGAGGGCAAATTAGACCGGGACCTACAGTTTAAAGCCGATTCCGAAGGGCTACAAGCATCCATGCCAACAGTAGGACTCGAACCCACAGGATCTGAACCGAATGCCAGTTCCCTAGCCATTCGGCCATCACCTGGCAAGTTTTTCTTCCTCAGTGTGTGGTGTGAACGTGTAAAAATTCAGGATGTCTACACGTAGAAAGTACAAAACCCTAACTTTTGAAACAAAGGCAGAAATTTTAAAGAAAGTGGAGAATGGCGAGTGTAAAACAAAGTTAGCAGCTGACTTTGAAATTAAAAAAATACCTTGTCAACTTATTTGAAAAACAAGGAGTCAATTTTAGATCCATGGGAAAAATTAAAATTTGCTAGAGGAAGGAAACGCGTGAGAATTGCGACCCAAGAAGATCTAGAAAACGCTTTACTGCTATGGTTCCAGGATGCTAGATCTCGAAATTTTCCGATAAATCGACCTTTAGTGCAGACGAAGGCTGATGAATTGGCAAGTCGAATGGGTATTGAAGATTTTAAATGCAGTGATGAAGGGCTTCTCAATTTAAGTCAAGGCACAATATTTCTTATCAAACTCTATGTAGCCAAAGCTCTAATGTAAACGAAGACGTATGCACTAATTTCGGTACGAAACTGCCAGGGCTTTTCTCTACTTACCTGCCGAAAGATATTTTTTAATGCGGACGAAACTGCATTTTTTTTATAAATTCTTGCCAAACAAGACATTACATTCCAAAGGGAATGCTTACGTAGGAGATAAAAGCAGAAAAGAGAGGATTACAGCTTTAGTTTGTGCTAATATGGATGGGAGCGAAAAGCTTAAATTATTAGTGATTGGAAAGTCCAAGAATCCACGAAGTCTTAAAGGAATTAAAACACTGCCAGTTGATTATGTATCCAATACAAAAATGTTTACTTCAAATCGAGAAGCCGGCTGAACAATGCAGGCATCATAAACAAAACCAAACATCCATTTTACAGTTCTTTTTAAAACTAATATTCATATTTTTAATTGAAGTTTACTTTCTACTGCATATCTTCTGCTTCATTTTATGATTAAGGTAAGTCTGTATTGCTTTTTAATAACTTAAATTTTAGATAGCATAGTATAATATATTTTCTGAGGTTATACATACCAGGAGATTTTTCTTCTTCAGTGATATACTTTTAAGGTAATATATTTTCTCTTAACATCGGATAATTCGAACTTTTTTCTGGGAACCTTTGAGTTCGAATTAACGAGCGTCCACTGCATATATTAAAGTAGGTTGTGGTCGAAAAAAGTTTGCGCACTACTATCAAAGGCCTGTTCACATAGAATCCGTCAGCGTTACCGTTACTAATATTGAAATATATTGAACCAATTACAAACCTCCAAACGATTAGCCACGACATTGTTAAGGCCTGCGATTGGTTTAAAATCTCTCAATACGAGTAAGACCGTCTGCACACGGAGCAACTCAAAAGAAACTGATAACTGACTCAAATCACAAACCAGTCCGTGATGAGTCGCAACCTATGTAATTGAATGGAGCCACGCACACGGCGCAACTGGTTACAAACCCGTCCGACGGGTTTGTAACCAGTTGCGCCGTGTGCGTGGCTCCATTCAATTACATAGGTTGCGACTCATCACGGACTGGTTTGTGATTTGAGTCAGTTATCAGTTTCTTTTGAGTTGCTCCGTGTGGAGACGGCCTAAAGCTGACGGTCACATTTTATGTGAACAGGCCCTTCCTTAATCTCACGAAATTTCACACGAATAATTGTTACAGGGAATAGGGAAGCTAAAATAAAGGAGACAATCCCCCCAATGCCACCCCTAAAAAACGAATAAACAAAGAAATAATAAAAACTCATTTTTAAAATGAATGTACTTGAAACTCTGAAAGAGACGTCATTAAAAACGGAATTGTTTTCTTCCGCAGAGCTTCCCCTACACTGCAGTCTTTCTTGCTCAGACAAGTGAAAAGAGAACGTGATAAAATCCGCGAACGCAGGCGACAATCTCGTATTTTAACCCGGAAGTTCTCAATTAAGTACTCATTCTCTCAGGAAATTAATCAGCGCGGAAAAATAAAATAACAAATGAAAGTATTAATAATTTTAAAAAAAGAGAGTGAGCCATGCTTATAAGGTTATTGCGAGGCGAAAAAATTAACAGGACTTTTTAACTGTTTATTCAAGATACAATGTATGTCAAGATAAGGAACAGAACGAAAAAGGGAGAAATAAATATGAATAGCGTGTTAATTTGTAGATTCGTTCGCGGCAACTTGACACCTTATCGTGACTTGATTTCGTGCACTCCAGCCGCAATAGGGGATTCGTGCAAGAAGTTTTTCTTGTGTGTACATGAAAATGAAGACTTCCAATTATATGCACACGAGTATAGTAATTTTATATACAAGTTTTCCCACTTGGCAAATATCCGTGTGTGCTTAGCAGATCTGAGCAAAAACATTTGTCTCTGTATTTCAGGTTGCAAGTGTTATAAACATGTGTAGTTATTAAATATTTGCACCTAGTAAACATTAAAAAAAAAGTTTTTGTAGACACTTTGTTTCTAATTTGAGTGCAAGAATCCCGTTATGGATTGTGCACTCAAATTAGAAAAAGTTTAACTCATCAGAATTCTCGACCTTTAAGGCTGCTGTGTATTAACCCTATTGGATTCGCTCACCTCGATGTTAACCTATGGAGAAAATGCGTCTACCAGTGACAGCTACATAAACGCTGATAATCCAATAAAAATGGTATTTTCAGATAGCCCGAACTTTTCTGCACTTTGCAACAGGATTCATTTCATAAATTTCGTCCGCCAAAGGAATTTAGGAGCCGTTAAAACACACTATACCAGATTTTTTCCCAGAGTGATTTAAACTTTAAAATATTATTTTCTTTTTTCAATTCCTACTATTAGTTCACACTCTCTCTATATATATCTTGTTCAAATTTTCAATCGTTAATAAAAGTACTTTTTAATCATCCACTCAAGTTCAAATACATTTTTTTAAACTTGTAGTGGATGACACTTGATGTTAATACAGTTTTTCAAATATTAATTCATTAATTAAATTTAATTAATCAATTTTAGTTTTAGACCTATATATATCTTGTTCAAATTTTCAATCGTTAATAAAAGTACTTTTTATTCATCCACTCAAGTTCAAATACATTTTTTTAAACTTGTAGTGGATGGCACTTGATGTTAATACAGTTTTTTCAAATATTAATTCATTAATTAAATTTAATTAATCAATTTTAGTTTTAGACCTAGAGCGTCTCTCGCTCTTGAATAGTAATTTCCCTCTTGCTACTGTGTAAACGGTAGCACTGCGGTATCGCGGGCTTCTCCCGTCCTGTACGTTGCGAGATCGAATCCCCAACCTCGCAAATTTTTTTCTCTCTCTTTCCCCCCTCCTAATCTTGCACAGTAGGCAAGGTTCTGGCAGGCGATCCATTTTTTTAATTCCTACTACTATTAGTTCACACTCAAATTTTTCTTTGTTGACCTAAATAGGAATTGACTTTAATTTTTTTTATATATTACTTGTTTTAAATGAAAAATGCCTAAAGGTGTAAAATTTCTTTCTCTATAACGGAGTACAATTTAAAAAAAAATTCAGGTAATCTCTTCTAACGAAACTACCGCGGGTTATTAACATAGGATTACTTAACGTTGATTACCTCTTTTGTATGTATATATGTATGTATGTGTTATGTATATATATATATATATATATATATGTATCTATATGTATATGTACGTATGTATATACAGTCGAACCCCGTTGTAACGAACTTCAAGGGACCAAAGGTTTTGTTCGCTTTATCCGGTGGTTCGCTATATCAAAACCGTTAAGAAAAATGTTAGAGTTCACAAAATGTATGACTCATTAGTTGCCATGTGTATTCAATAATGATGTATTGAAAAAATGATAAACTCTATTAAAAATGATCATTTATGATTCACTGTTGTGATACAGAAATAATCGGTAATCTTCTGCTGACGTGATGCCGATTTCAAAAACGTTTTATGAATTTCTTTGTCCAATACATCAAATGACTCCAACACTCTTTCTTCCACTGTTTGTGTAGACAAAATCTTATTAATTACTCTCATCGCTGCTGTAGCATCTGAGATGGTAGGGATTTTGTCATTTATGTGCTCCTCTTCATCAGCATCTTCATCAGTCGAATTTTCACAGGTAATGACTTCATCATCACGTTTCGAACAATTGCATGTCACAATCTGAGAATAATGAAATTTTGGGCATTTCTATCTACATCACGATAGGTAAATCTTCATCATCTTCTTCAACATTCTTTGCTTCTTCAACATTCCTTGTATCTTCAACATTCTTTAAAAGTTTAAAATTTTTTAAAAAAATCAGTAGTCGACTGAAAAAAAGGTTCGCTGTAACCGATTCTTAAGATTTCGGAGGTTCGCTATAAAAGGATAAAATAGCATTAAATACAATAGGAAAACGGCGGGACCAAAATTTTCGTTCGTTATATCCGTGAGTTCGTTATATACCGGTTTCGAGTGAATATACATATATGTATGTCAAAATTTTGACGCATTTTGGTACTTTTCTGTTTAATTGCTTACTGCTTGTCCAAGTGATACAAACTGGGTTTGGCGCGCTGCCAAAATTATAACTCGCGAGGACGGTTTTAGCGTCTGAAATTTTGCTTTCCGGAGGACCGTCATGGAGGAACGTAATCCTTCGTTTAAAAAAGCCATGCAGAATACCTATAAAATGTTTATGCAGGATACCTATTTTATTCCTCTTTGAAAGTATACAAGAGAGAGGGATACTTTTGAACGCTAAAAATTAACGAGTTCACTGCGAAAAGTTCCACAAAATAGTTTGAACATTTTCTGCCTTTCGATAAAATCAGCGTAGACAAATAATCTTTTGCGATTATTCATCTTTGACTATTTTGGCTAGCTTGGAATTCAAAAGCATAAAAATTGTACACTTTTTTGAACAGCAAATTAAGCATGGAATAATATGTCAAAAATTCTTTTCCTGTCGAAAGTATGGAAAACGGAAAAAAATACGTCTCAGGCGCTTAGAGATGAAAGTTAAATAAGGTTGGAAATTTAAAAATAACCCATCTCTTTCGATCGGATTCATCAGACGATTTTTCTTTACTCTTCCCAAAGCTTCAAATATAGAGCAAACACAAAGTAAACTTTCCGTAAATAATTGCGTGTTACAACCATTCTATCTTTTGATGTATTTTTTTTTTTTTCATTCGATAAATCCCCCAGTTACTGCTTAATTTCTTTTCTTCCTTTCACCTGTATAAACAAAGGTCTTCAATAACCGTATCTCCAGAATCAGGTAGTACGAAACAGAGTTTTCGGCTGACGAGGCCGAAGTGAACAGCTAAGGAAGCAGATGGAGGGGAAAGTTCCAGAGCGTATTGGCAGATTGCCACGGAGGAATTAGAGGCAAAAGGGGAGGCTCATTATAGCAGTTCATCAAATCGCCTTCTTCCTCTACCCACTTGAACAGCTTTGTAATAGAGCAGCGCTGGAATATTTGCAATGCATTCAAGACGAAAATTTGAATAAAAGGAGGGCAACAGGTTATGCACGTGTATGTTAAAGATATCCATACTGGTGGTATGTCTGATGCTCTTAAGGCTGCTGTGTACTAACCGTATTGGATTCGCTCACCTCAATGTCAACTTATGGAGAAAATGTGTGTGTACTATTGACAGCTACATAAATGCTGACCATCCAATAAAAATGGTATTTTCAGATAGTCTGAACTTTTCTGCACCTGGCAACACGATTCATTTTAGAAATTTCGTCCAATAAAGGAATTTATGAGCGTTTAAAATACACTATACCAGATTTTCCCCCGAATTATTTAAGTTGTTTGTTTTAAAACGACAAATGCCTCAATTTATAACATTGCTTTCTCTTTTACGGTTTCAATTTAAAAAAAGCTCTTATGAAGGGGGCATAACGCTTTTTCGTTACGTGACGATTCCTGCCAGTTTACTCCACTGTAAGCCGCGTAAAAGAACTTCGTTCCAAAAATATTGTACGGTCGGGGGGACCCCCGTCAGGAACGAAGTTCCTTGCGTTATTTTTTCAACTCTAAACGGGATTTAATATGTAGATTTCTATTGATTATATATATGTATATATAAATATATACATATATTTATGTATATATATATATATTCCAAGAATTCCAAGCGTTATTCCAAGAATGAGTGGGAATAGAAACGGCCAGCGCTTGCGCGGGGATTTGAACCAGGGTCCTCTCGCTCCGTAGTGCGATAGTCCGAAGTCCGATGCGATAACCATTCAGCCACAGAGTCCTTGAGAAAAAGCTCTTATGAAGGGGGCATAACGCTTTTTCGTTACGTGACGATTCCTGCCAGTTCACTCTACTGTAAGCCGCGTAAAAGAACTTCGTTTCAAAAACTTTAAATCCAAGTCGGCAATTCTTGGACACCTTTTCCGTAGGTTAACATTGAGGTGAGCGAATCCAATAGAGTTAGTACACAGCAGCATTAATAGAAATGTAAAGAAAAAATAAATAAATAAACAAGCAGATCTTTTCACAATGTCAATGATTTTGTACTCGCAAAAAGCATTCGGACAATTAAGTTTCTGTAAAAAAAATATTTAATTAAATGTTTCAAATTAAACTCTGTTTCCCGTCGTTTTTTAAATAGAAATCCACCATCGAACGATGTCCCGGCCAATAGCACGAATCTGGGGGCTGCTATTTTTCGTTTTATCGATTTTCATGTTCAAATCAAGCTTCACGTGGATGTTGAAAGTCATTAAGGAAGACATCAAGGGAAAGTAATCCAGTAAAATTCATTTCCCGAACACTATTTAAATCCCCTGCTATTTCTGTGTTTGCTGTGTAAAGGGTGTTAAGTCCAAAATGGTCTAAAAGGAGTTATCAAACCAGGCATGTTTGACAAATCAAGGGCTACTGCAGGGTACAGAAAGATAAGGTGTGTTTTAAACTCTCCTAAATTCCTTTGGTGGACGAAATTTATAAAACGAATCTTGTTGCAAGGCGCAGAAAAGTCCAGGCTATCTGAGAAAATACCATTTTTATTGGGTTATCGGCATTTATGTAGACACATTTGCTCCATAGGTTAACATTGAAGTGAGCGAATCCAATAGTGCAGAGGTGGGGAACCTTTTTACCATTAGAGGCCACATGTTAATTAGGTAGTAATAAAGGAGGCCCCATAAGTTGATGAACCTATAAATGCGACTTTTATGAAATTATTATAGTTAGATATAGTTTTAACAATTTGGTGCATTATATAGAAAAATAACAAAAAAAATTAAGTCCTTATTTATTTATTATTTGACATAAAAAGTTACAATATAAAATATTTTTGTATTCACATAAGGATAAAAACTTGTTATAACATTAATCATTAATTTTTTTTTTTTTTTTTTTTTTTTTTTTTTTTTTTTGCAGAAAAAAATAATGTTTTAACGTACATGGAGTCAGTCAGAACAATAATAGTAAGAAAATAGTTTTGTGTAGAGATCATATAACATGTCTGGTAGTATTGCTAAGAAACTCTGAGCATTAAATTGCATATAAAGTATAGTTAAAGTATCATACAATCACGGTAAACGAAGCTCATTTGGACAAATACACTGCTGGCCACTGTAAATGCAACACCCTGAAGGAAACATGCAAATAACATGAAATTTACAACATGCATTAGCGGAGGTGACATATGCAAATGATTAGAATTTCAGCGCAGACGCACATCACGCGCGCCTGTGGCGCCACTTCAAACCGCTATTTAAGGCTTGGAGATTTCGACGATTTCAAGTTCGGCAATTGTGTTTTTCTTGTGGTTTTTTAAAAAAGACGATCAATTTTGCCTCGTCGAAAACAGCGATCATCTTTTGATCAAGTATCCGAGTTCGACAGAGGAAGGATAGTGGCCTACCGAGATTGTGGATTATCTTTCAGGGAAATCGGTAGTCGTGTTGGACGAAACCAAACAAGTGTAATGCGGATATGTGATCGTTGGATGCAGATGGGTACGACGGACCGGCGTGTTCGATCGCATCCACCTCAGCGCACCACTTCAGTGATGACAGGCAAATTGTGCGCATGGCAGTGACGGATCTCTCAGTCACATCACGAACCATAGCACAGCACATGCAGTCTGTAACGCATCATTCAGAGTCTGCGCGTACCATTCGACGCCGTTTACAGCAGAGTGGTCTGTCCGCAAGACGTCCATTGCTCTGTCTACCCTTGACGCAGAACCACAGACGTCTCCGCCGCCAATGGTGCAATGACAGAAGGATGACGGCAGAATGGAATGAAATTGTCTTTACTGACGAGTCACGCTTCTGTCTGCAACACCACGATGGTCGCATTCGAGTCTGGAGACACCGTGAAGAGAGGATGCTGAACAGCTGCCTTATGCACCGCCACACTGGTCCTGCACCGGGTATTATGGTATGGGGCGGTATTGGATATCACTCTCGCATACCTCTAGTACGCATTGCCGGTACTTTAAACAGCCAGCGCTACATCTCCGAGGTGTTGGAGTCAGTTGTCCTTCCTCACCTTCAGGGCTTGCCCACAGCCATATTTCAACGGGATAATGCGCGACCACACGTGGCACGCATTGTCCAACGGTTCTTCGTTAATCGCCAGATTGAATTGCTTCCCTGGCCGCCTCGCTCTCCGGATCTTTCGCCTATAGAAAACATGTGGTCCATGGTTGCTCTACGATTGACCCAGATTCCATCCCCAGCTGCCACAGCAGATCAACTTTGGCAACGTGTGGAAGCTGCTTGGTCCGCTGTACCCCAAGAACTAATCCAAAGTCTCTTCGAATCAATGCCGAGGCGTGTGGCAGCGGTGATCTCCAACAATGGCGGCTACTCTGGCTACTGATTTTGGCAGGAACCACACTTCACAGAAGTCTATAAATTTAATCATTTGATACTTGGTCAACATGTTATCTACAAAATAAATTTTGTTGTGATATCTCTTGTCTTTCTTGGTGTTGCAATTTGGGTGACCAGCAGTGTATATAATTGTAGCGACTTTAATTTATTGACAGTTTTGTGACGACTTTAATTTATTGACGACTTTAATTTATTGACAATTTCAAAATGTCAACTTTATTTTGGCCGACACTGTACATACATTCATGCCGTTCTTTATTTAATTCTATTGATTTGGAAATTGTTGTAATCTATATAATTAAATATTAATTACTACAAGTGCTAGCTTTTATGAAGGCCGCAAGAGAAGATCACGGAGGCCGCATGCGGCCTCAAGGTTGCGAGTTCCCCACCTCAGCAATAGGGTTAGTACACAGCAGCCTTAACGGCGGCAGAATTAGGGCCTGTTCACATAGAATCCATCAACGTCAGCGTGACGTGTATTGACATATTTTAGACAAATCTCAGATCTTAACAATTTCATGGCAAATCGTTTGGAGGTTTGTTATTGGTTAAATCTATTTAAATACGAGTAATGCTAACGCTGACAGATTCTATATAAACAGGTCCTGTTCACATTGCATTCGTCAGTGTCAGCATTACTCACATCGAAATTTTTTTTAACCAATCACAGACCTCCGAACGATTAGCCACGAGTTTGTGAAGGTCTGAGATTGGTTAAATATTTTGAAGCGAGTATCCGTGACGTTGACGGGCGCAATATGAACAAGATCCGACGGCCAGTTCACTCTGAATCCGGAGCGTAACGTAGCGTCAGCGTTTAAAAGTTTTAACCAATTACAGAGCTCTATTCATTGACCACGTGATACGTCAAACCAATCGCAGGTCATGTTAACCATTCCAGAGTCAACGTGCCAACGTAACGCAACGCTACGAATGGAATGTGAACAGGCCTTTAGACGGTAACTGCAAAGCAGCAATGAGCGTATTCATAAATGCACCCGCATATGAGACGTGGGGAGTGAATTTGCATTGTTTCTTAGTTATTCCTCGTCTTAGCGGAACAAGTCAGAATTTAATTTATTAAATGCTGATCACGTGGTTTCTATTCTTTTTATGATAAACTAATTTTGCGTCACGTGCATAGCAACGAAATAGACAAAAAAAAAATTTTCTTGCCAATGCGGCAGACAATTGCACATTATCCAAAAAATTATTAAAATACAGTAATAGATATGTTCCTCAAACTGTACTATATTAACTGTACTAAATTCTTTAGTATGTTCTATTAGATTTAATTTGAATATTTTCTTCTACATTATTTTGTCTATAAAAATATCTCTTACGATTTATATATATATATATTACATCAATTGCATACATTGACCGTTGTATTTAATTTGAATGTACTTCGTAACGAAGTACGAGTCTTCAGCTGATATATACATATATATATATATATATATATATATATATATATATATATATATATATATATATATATATATATATATATATATATATATATATATATTAATAATTCTCTGCTCTCCCTTTAATGCCGTATTCCAAAAGAGAGGAGTGCAAGGTTATACGAAAAAAAAATTCCGCCAGGGAAATTGGGAACAAGAATGCTCCCTTCGCTCAAATTGGTTAATAAGAGAAAATACCGTAATAACCTAGACAGACGGTCCAAGTGACCAAGCAGCGAATCACACTAATTACAGTCAGGGCCGTGATCGAATCTCGACCTCACAATAATTGTCTGTTTGTGACCTTCGATTGGTTTCCTTATTGTGATTTCACTGTGCTCGCGCTAGTCACCATGTGACTTCACAGTGACGTCGCTGTGGGACGCTATGCCTACTTCGAGGTCACGTGTACTTCAGATTCACTTCCCGTGACAGAAAAGCGACGTCGATTTCTGGTCACGGTGCTATTCTGGCAGTTACACAGTACAAAATATTTCAGTACAAAAATTTTAGGAAATGAAATATAGGGTTCTTTCTTAGAAATTTAAGATTTTCAGGAAACTTTCCTCAATCCTAGACAAAACCTGCTAAAACAACATGTTTAGCTTCACTCGTAATTTGAGGCATCCTTGCTAAAGACGAAATTTCAAAATTTCAGTTATTTTTAATAATACATTTGATACATAAAGATGCATTTAATGAAAATTATGATACACATAATGATACATTTAATGAAAAAAAAATCATAATGGATTGGGAGTGAATAATCTCTATTCTAAAAAAAAGTAACAACCGCTGCCGCTGTCAAAAGCTTGTCACACTATCTCCTCCGAAACCGCTGGGGGTATGGGGTCGAGAGCGATACCAATGGATACAGAAAAAGGGGGGGGGACCAAAGTAAGACATGTCTCATTTTCGTCGGACTTTAAGTTTTTTTTAATTTTATGTTTTGTGGGAAAATATTGACTTTTTCATCTTAAGATTACGATAACTCGCCAAAAAAGATCGTAGAATTTTGATCTTTTTACAATCTAAAACTACAGAAATTTTTCTTTCAAACTAGACCTCATTTGTTAAAAAATATTTTAAAACAGACTAATATTTTCATCAAAAAATGAAACACAGTTTTTCAAGAAATATCGTGCCCTATGTGGATGTAATACCGATGCTCCTCGAGTTTTTATCTTACAAAGAAAATATTTACATCATCTGGAAGCTGGAAGCTTTCTTAATCATATAACCCTCATTTCAAGTCTATATCTTAAATTTTCGATTTTTTAATTGAATTTTAAAGCTGATAATTCAACAGTGATGAAACGCCCTTCACATTAAGGATGACAACAGTAAATGGATGGAGGCTGCTACATTGCCCGAGAATCACCCCTATGTATCTCGCTATTAGCCATAACAGACGAGCGAGCGTAGCGAGCCTAGGGGCGAAGCCCCTAGTAATAATAAAAAAAATTTACTCTCCTGAACTCCTTAAATATTCCATTCCAACAGAGGAGTTAAAGGTTAAAGATGCTGTGTACTAACCCTATTGGATTCGCTCACCTCAGTGTTGCCATGGAGAAAATGTGTCTACTATTGACAGCTACATAAATGCTGATAATCCAATAAAAATGATATTTTCTGATACCTTGAACTTTTCGGCACCTTACAACAGGATTCATTTTATAAATTACAATAACTATAAGTACAATAAGTACAATAAGTACTATAAGTACAATAATATTTTTAAAAAGAAGATTCAGGTAGTCCCTACTAACGAAACTTCCGCGGGTTATTAACGTAGGATTACTTATCGTTGCTTACCTCTTTTGTACGTATATATATGTATATATGTATCTGCATATATTTATATGTTTGTCAAAATTTTGACGCACTTTGGTACTTTTCTGTTTACTACTTAACTGTTTACTGCTTGCCCAAGCGATACAGACTGGGTTTGGTGCGCTGCCAAAACTATAACTCGAGACACAGGACATCTGAAATTTTGCTTACCAGAGGATCGTTATGGAAGAACGTAATCCTGCGTTAAAATCTTTCAATCCAAGTTGGCAATCCTTGGCCACATTTTCTCCATAGGTTAACATTGAGGTGAGCGAATCCAATAGGGTTAGTACACGAAAAAAAAAATTAGCAACACGAACTCGGAATTAACTGTTTAGAATAAGAAATGAGCAACATCTTACAAAATATTTGCGTCTAAAAATTTTTAGAAACGATAACTACGGTTTATTATTAATACTTATTTAAAAATTCAGAATTGTGGGGAATCTGCCCTCATTCCTAAACAGCTAGGAACGAGCGACAGATATCACATTTAATGAAACCGGTCAAATCAATGTCCAGTGTTCTGTTAACGCTGGTCACTAGTGAAACAAAATGTTCCAACTGCTCTCATAATTTGGCGGTACCACGGTTCAGGTATTCGACCCATAACTGAACTCCAACGAAAACCCAAAACTTCCCAAGTAACTGCCACCAAACACTCTGGCTCTCTAAGGGGAATAGAAGTCACATATGCAGCCATTTCTCACCTCCCGAAAAAAGAAAATTCTTGATACATAGCTCGGAGATCGATCAGCTGAAAATCCGAGTCCACTTCGGAGAAAGCCTTCACTCCCTTCTCTCCTCTGGAAAACTCCCCTCTCTTTTCGGGAGAACCAACTATCTCCCCCCCCCCCCTTATGGACCCCTCTGGTCGGTCTTGCCTTTGCCTCTGCGCTTTAGAAGAAAAAAAAAAAAGAAAAAAAAGAGTCCACTACGTCCGCCTCAGGGTCTGTCTTTTGGAAGCTCCTCGGACATGTCAATATGTCGGGTTCCATGAGGGAATACAAAATTAGAATTTTTCTTTTATAGAAAAGAGAGTAAATATATTCTATAAGTATTTTTCGGAATAGGAAGATTTTAAGGTTTTAAGATTTTGCCAGAACAGGGGAAGGCAATTGTTTTGGCCCGGTGTGTAAGCGGAGGTTAGCGGAGGGCCGCACCTTTTAAAATTATTGCATTTATTAGTTAACTATGCATTTCAGAAAAAAGGTATAAATTGTATCATAAAAATCAATAAATATAAATTAAATAAAATATTGGCAGTTTTTCTGGCTGTCTGGGAGTTTTTGACTGTCTTTGGCAGTTTTTCTGGCTGTCTTGGAGGTTTTGGCTGTCTTTGGCAGTTTTTCTGGCTGGCTGGGAGTTTTGGCTGTCTTTGGCAGTTTTTCGGTCTGTCTGGGAATTTTTGGCTGTCTTTGGCAGTTTTTCTGGCTGTCTGGGAGTTTTTGGCTGCCTTTGGCAGTTTTTCTGGCTGTCCGGAATTTTCTGGGTGTCTTGGTGGGCCACAAAAAAAAATCTGTAGCGGGTCGCATGTGGCCCGTCGGTCGCTATTTGCCCACCCCTGTGCTAGATGACTGTGTTAGGGCCTGTTCACATAGAATCCGTCAGCGTCAGCGTTAAAGATTCCGTTGGCGCTAATTGGTTAAATAGGTCACTGATTGGTATATGATTGGTTAAAAAAATTTACGCTGAAGCTGACGGATTCTATGTGAACAGGGCCCTAAAGTGTTTATAACCAGACTGTGGACAGCAGAATCGAAGTGTCGAATTCTTTGTACCAAAGACATGCTGTATTTCAAAAGGACAAATGATATTAGCGTGATTGATAAACATTCCTTACTGTAAATACAGTAGAACCTCGCTCGATCGTCCCCCGGATCATCGTTTTCCCGTATGTGTCGTTTATTTCATCCAGTCCCGACGATAATCTTCTTTTGGTATGTTCCCGCATCCATAGTTTCCGTGCATTTATGGTTCATTGCAATTGGTACCTTGAAAGACGATCGATCGAGGTTCCACTGTATACTTTCTACGACGAGGACTGGCAGCGTCACAGCCATTTCGCAGCATCACAACATTTTTACAGCTAGTAAAGGAAATGCAAGCTGAAAAATGTTCCAGCACGTATAGTTTTCCCGCATGTATCGTTCAGTGCAGTAGGTCCCTTTCAAAACGATTGATCGAGGTTCCACCGTAACTGAGGAAGCAACTACAGTGTATTCTTGGTTATTCGCATGAGGATTATCCGAACAGAAAAAAAAATAGCTGAAATGAACATTTATAAATATATATATATATATATATATATATATATATATATATATATATATATATATATATATACATGGGTCATTCTCTCAGAACTGTACATTTTCCAGTTGTCAATTTTACTTCAATTAAAAAAAAACAGTATGCATATAGTGATATTTAATTTTATTACACATAATACAATTAAAATTTCTGAATTAGAAATAAAAAGTTTAAATAGAGCATTAGTTAATAATGGACATAATTATTTATTTTAAAACGGACATTGAAATAATCAATTGAAATTAACTGATATTGAGTTCTAAATTTCTAAATACATATTGTTCCCTTTTGTTGATTGCAGGTTGGGGAAGTACCTTAACAATATCTTTAGCATTTACTACCCCAGTATCATCTACATCAGGAAATTTAAATTTTCCATGTCCACACTTTTACATAAACTTAATCTATATATATAAAAGAGCTTGTCTGTTTGTTTGTCCGCTATAGAATCATAGACTGTTTCACCCACCGAGACCAAATTCGGCACAGTTAATGTTTTGAACCCGAGAAACTTAAATCAGGAAAAACGAAATTTGGGGCTCATTTAGTTTTTTTAAAATTAATTTTTTAATGTTTTTTGTGCCCGATAGAGGTGCGTCTACCCCCTGTGGATTCCCCTCGACCAGCTGCGTTAAGAGGGGTGGTTTGAGGATGACGGAGGGGGGGGGGGGTCAATTCCAATGTTCGGGAGAAAGAGGGTTGGGAATGACCTTAAAATCAGACGAAGGTCCGCAGGCTCAAAGTTTCTTTCTTTCATATTGTTTGTATATCATTTCAGTAGAAACGTGCTAAGCGCATTCTGTCTGGCCAGATGAACATGAAGAGCGGGAGTGCAGCCCAGTATTTTTTTGATGGAATGCATGAAATATTTTATATCTATATATCTACCCGGGCAACGCCGGGCAATAATGCTAGTGGTCAGGGCCCGACTTAGCCTAATTGGGACCCGGGGCAAAAACTTCTTTGGGGGCCCCCCTCTGCTTCACTACTTCAGTAATGAAGAACTTAATACTTATTACTAAACATTCTATTAGATTTGGGGGGCCCCCTCTGATGTGGGGGCCCACATATAAATATATAACACATAATAAATATATAACACATATATTTATACATACAAAAGAGGTAAGCAACGATAAGTAATCCTACCTTAATAACCCGCGGTAGTTTCGTTAGAAGAGACTACTTGAAATTTTTTTATTTCATAAAGGAAGCGATAATGTACTAAAATAACACTTCTTTCATTTCCCGGGATGGTGAATACGCTGATATTATATCGTGTCAGAAATATTCGTATTGATGCCAAAAAAAGCATCAAAGATTCGGTGAAACAAAATAAAATTTACGGATTGCATATACGAATTAAATTAATAAAATAGTGCAGCAAGTGTAGTATTATATTTTAAAAATACAGTTAAATTTCATACAAATCCAATTATCCATGTTTTCCAATTATTCGGGCTTACTCCTGCCCTCCATTAAAGCTGTTGTGTATTAGCCCTATTGGATTCGCTCACCTCATTGTTAACCTATGGAGAAAATATGACTACTATTTACAGCTACATAAATGCTAATAGGCTAATATAAATGGTATTTTCAGATAGCCTGAACTCTTTTGAACCTTGCAAGAGGATTCATTTTATAAATTGAGTCCACTAAATGAATTTAGGAGCGTTTAAACCACACTGTAACAGATATTTTTGCCCCGAATCATTTAAATTTTAGAATATTACAGTTGAACCCCGTTATAGCGAACTTCAAGGGACCAAAGGTTTTGTTCTCTTTGTCCGGTAGTTCCCTATATCCGAATCGTTAAGAAAAATGCCAGAGTACACAAAATGTATAACTCATTAGTTGCAATGTGTATTCAATAATGATGTATTAAAAAAATGATAAAATCTATTAAAAATGATCATTAATGAATTAAATGGACTAAAACCGATTACAATAAACTGACACAATACTACTTAAATTATGTACAACAGGAGAACGACGGGACCAAAATTTTCGTTCGGTATATCCGTGAGTTTGTTAGATACCGAGTTCGCTATAACGGGGTTCGACTGTATTTGTAATTTTTAAAACGAAAAGTGCCCCGAGATGTCAAATTTCTTTCTTCATTACTGAGTATAATTTTTTTTATAAATCTTTCAATCCAAGTCGGCAATCCTTGGACACATTTTCTCCATAGGTTAACATTGAGGTGAGCGAAACCAAAAGGGTTAGTACACAGCAGTCTTGACCCGTATAATCGAAAGTACACTGCACTTTGCTTTTCCAGTTATTTTCTACGAGATATGTTTTTGCAAATAACTGAAAAGGTTTCGTCACTTTCCTCTGAGCAAACAGTGAATAACAAACAACTTCTAAAGAGTGACAGAAAAATTGAGCACATTATCCTTATCTTTACATATCCGAACAACAAACTGCTTGGAAAAAGGGAGAACGCTCCTAAGAGCAAAGTTTTCGAGAAAAGAAAACTGGAAGGGAGAGAACCGGACTTTTCTAGAGGGGGGGGGGAGGTTGAGGTATATTTTCTTGTAAACCATCTGCTTCCCTCAAACCTGCGGCTCTCCGTGAATGAAATCCTCCCCCCGTTCAAGGTCGTTTCTGCAGGCTCGTTCGCTTTCAACAATATTTCCCCCAATCTACGCCTTTTATTCATTTATTCATTTCCTAACACCCTTTTTTTCCTCAAACTCACAGTCCAAGAGCACTACCGACAGAGCACTCCCGATTATTCGGGCTAGTGGAGAGGAGGTGTAGCACAAATAATCGAAAAACGGGAATTATCCCATCTCTATTATATATAATTCTCCCCCTCTCTCTACACACACACATATATATATATGTATATATATATATATATATATATATATATATATATATATATGTATATATATATATATATATATATATATATATATATATATATATATATATGTATATATATATATATATATATATATATGTATATATATGTATATATATATATATATATATATATATATATATGTATATATATATATATATATATATATATATATATATGTATATATATGTATATATATATATATATATATATATATATATATATATATATATATATATATATATATATATATATATATATATATATATATATATATATATATATATATATATATATATATATATATATATATGTATATATATATATATATATACATATGTATATATATATGTATATATATATATATATATATATATATATATATATATATATATGTGTGTGTGTGTGTGTGTAAGTAATACAGTTGGACGCTCGTTAATTCGAACTCAAAGGTTCTCGGAAAAAAAGTTCGAATTATCCGATGTTAAGAGAAAATATATAACTTTAAAAGTGTAGTATGTATAACTAGTATGTATAACTCCAGAAAATATATTATACTATGTTATCTAAAATTAACATATTAAAAAGCAATACAGACTTGCCTTAATCATAAAATGAAGCAGAAGATATGCAGTAGAAAGTAAACTTTAATTAAAAATACGAATTACACTTTGGGGAAAAACTGTAAAGTGGATGTTTGGTTTTGTTTATGATGCCTAAATTGTTCAGCCAACTTCTCGATTTGAAGTAAACATTTCAATTCATTTTCAGAGGAAGGTTCCATCTGAATAAATGCTTCCAGAGTTTTAATTCATTATGGCTTTGTCCATTATGGCCGCATTAAAAATATCTTTCGGCAGGTAAGTAGAGAAAAGCCCTGGCAGTTTCCTACCGAAATTAGTGCATACGTTTTCTTTTACACCAGAGCTTTGGCCACATACAGTTTGATACGAAATATTTTGCCTTGACTTAAATCGAGAAAGCCATCTATCACTGCATTTAAAATCTTCAATACCCATTCGACTTGCCAATTCATCAGCCTTCGTCAGCACTAGGGGTCCATTTATCGGAAAATTTCGAGATCTAACATCCTGGAACCATAGCAGTAGAGCTTTTTCTAGATATTCTTGGAATGCAATTCTCATGCGTTTCCTTCCTCTAGGAAATTTTGATTTTTCCCATGAATCTAAAATTGACTCCTTGTTTTTCAAATAAGTTGACAAGATTTTTTTAAAAATTCCATAGTCAGCTGCTAACTTTGTTTTACAATCGCCATTCTCTACTCTCTTTAAAATTTCTACCTTTGTCTCCAAAATTAGGGTTTTGTACTTTCCACTCGTAGACATCCTGAATTTTTACACTTTCACATCACACACGGAGGAATAAAAACTAGATTACATTAACTTGTCTGCACTGCAGGCATAACTGACGCAGCACCCTAGAATCTGTAGTAACGACTGGTTTTTCTGAAATTCTAAGAAAATCGATACAAATAACGGAAAATCGCTTTGTCCGTTAAGCACTGATAAGGACAATAGCCACTAATGTTTAGCGGAAATGCAATAGTCTAGGAATGTGGGCATGTGCCTCTTTACATAGAAAAAAAATGCAGGTGATTTTGACACACAAAATAATAAATACAGCGTGTATTTTCTCCGTTAATTGAGGAAAAAGAAAAATTTTTTTTTGTCAAATTTTTAGTTCGAATTAACCGAATTGATAAAAATTTAGTTTGAATTAATGAGATATTTTTAACATTAACTCCAATACAAGTTTTTTGGGGCCTTTGGATTAGTTCGAATTAACCGAGTTCGAATTAATGAGCGTCTACTGTATCTTAAATATTATGCCCCCCATTCTAGCATTTAAACTCCCTTTCCTAAATCCAATCCCCAGTAATATTAATTTATTGCTTTAAAACCCTCAGCCACAGAACTTCCCACGAATCGTATGTCTTTGCATTTCTACACGTGTATATGTCCGAATTCAGGAGTTGGTTAGCTTCCTGAGCCCCCAACAAATAATGCTGACCCTACAAATAATAGTCACATGTGTACCCTTGCCCTCTCGCGTTTGATGTTGAAAGGTGATATTATTCCTAGCCATTCTCTTGGAAAGATCGGATGTATTTTCGCTCTAATAAACGATGTACTAAGATGTTTGGATCGACTGCATTTAAATCTAACTTTTATTCCTTTCAGGCTGAGTCTAGCTCCAGCCATGTAAATATGAGCTAGTTTTTCTTTCATCTTTCAGGTTATAATTTAAGGACGTGATGTAATGGAGATATTACACACACATATATAATATATGTGTATATATATATATATATATATATAAGTGTATATATATATATATATATATATATATATATATATATATATATATATATATATATATATATATATATATATATACAGGGTGTTTCATATTGAATGGGACAAAAAGAAAGCATACCTGTGAACGCTGTATTTACAGTGAAACTATAATTATCCAAGTTTCTATAGATGTTCTATGTGTGCCCCTCCAGTGACATGACAAATATCTATGCGGTATTCCCGTTCCTGCCACACTCGTGATGGAATATCCTTTGTTAATGATTAGAGCACTTCAGTTGTTTGCTGTTTCAGTTGCTTTGGAAACGGAGGCACGAATACTTTGTCTTTAACAAAACCCCATAGGAAAAAATCAAGAGGGGTAAGATCTGGTGATCTCGGTGGCCAACAAAGCAATGGCATATCGGTTGACCCAGCACGGCCAATCCAGCATTGAGGTAGACTATTCGGAGCGTTGCGTTCATTCGTTAACATCGGGATTGTTGACATGACCTGTGATTGGTGTGAGTTATCACGTAGTCATTATGTTTATCTCTGTGATCGGTGAAAATTTTTATCATTGACAGAAGCAGTGGGAACAAGGCCCTAGAATGCTTTCCTTTTCATTACTGCTTCCTAGTTCTTTTATTTTGTTCATCATATCGTTTAAAATTCCTATTGGTGACGTCAAAAGTTGCCCTCTGCGTAATTTTTGCAGGCAACACTATTTTTATTGTACAATAAAACCTCGTTTAACTGGGACCATAGGCAATCCGGACAATCGAAAATCCGGATAATGCGGGTAATATGGGTAATAAGCAAAACAAAATCCTTAATTGAGAAGACTTGCCGTTTATTACGATAAAAAACTATGTTTTGTAACAAAATTACATAGTACTGTTTACAAGACATTAAAAAATATAAAAATAACTTTTCACATCATTTCATGTAAAATATAAGTGGAATGTAAACTATAAGTGGACTGTAGAATGCTTGAAATAAAATTGACCAGTCAAAAGTTAACTATAATAAAGTTTATGTACATTATATACAAATATTTCCATCAATATGACACTATAGTCATTTGGTTAACTATATAACCGTAGTAACTAGTGGACCAATACCACTAACACTAAAATGGCGACTACTCAGAACAGTTTCACAAACTGAACTGTTGCCATTATCAACCATCAAAGTTTTTCTAGTAGCACGCCAAGGTTGGCAGCTTTTACTAATGCCAAGGTAAGCTGTAACATATGTTTACAAGACATTAAAAAATATAAAAATAACTTTTCACATCATTTACTAACAAAGAAATGGTAAATCTGTTAAAGCTTTCTTAAACTCAACAAAAATCATTTTATTACCATAATTTATTTCACAATCTATGCAGGAACTGTACATTGAATCAAACAAAAAAGCGAATATTTGGCTTTCTTGTAGTTACGTTCTTGCTATCATTGTTAAAAATTATTATTTAATGATGTTAGCATTAAATAAAAATAATGTCTACAAATCTGATCCGGATTATACGGAGATCCAGATCAACGAGTGTTATAATCCACTATGTGTTGGATTATATTCTGTTGAGTATAGATTATAAAATATCCTGACGAAGCATCATTACAAAATACTTTATTGTAAGTCACGAACATATGCTACTACAGCTTATAGCAACCGATCCACAAGTCAACTACAAGACAGTTAACAGGTTGCAGTTAGGGGGCCGATAAGACACAGTTACAGTTATTCCACATCCCCCTTTTAAATTGTAAAGTTATAAACAAGTACACATATACATTGTGGCAAAATTACAAGTACAAAAAACAATAATACAGCAAAATACAAGTACATTATAGCAAAATTTCTCATATATACATATATACACTATAGCAAAATTACAAGTACAAAAACAATAATACAGCAAAATACCAGTACATTATAGCAAAATTTCATATATACATATATACATTATAGCACATAATCATTTAAGTAGGCAGGTTTTCTACGAACACGATTACTTGCTCTTTGCTCAGTGTTGTTATTGGTGTTCGACTCTGTGAATTCTGAGAACTGGGTGGTATCGGATTTTGGGCAAAATTATCTATTAATTCATAATCAGAATTCGTTTGTTTAAAAGGAATATTAGACTTTCTGATATGTTTCCTGTTTCGCCTTAAGATTCTACCTGCTTCATCTTTAATAATGTAAGACCTAGGAAAGGAATTATCCTTTGAAATAACCTGGGCTGGACCCCATGTTTTGATTTTAAAATTGAATAATCTTACATTTTTTTTAAAAATTTAATATTCTACATTTTCTTTAGGCTTAAGTTCGGGTAAGGGGTGGTTTGTTTTATCATAATATAGCTTTTGAGCATTCTGCCTTTCAACTAATTTTTCCCGAATATTATCAAAGACCTTCGCATTCAATAACTTGTTAGTCATTGGAAGTTTTGTCTTTAACCTACGATTGAACATCATTTGAGAAGGGGATAGATTAATTCCTGATATGGGGGTGTTGCGATATTCCATTACTGCAACATAGTAGTCTTTATTATCCTCCGTTGCTTTCCTGAACAAGCATTTGACTATTCCCACACCCCTTTCAAACATTCCATTGCTTGGTGAATAATGAGGACTAATGAATGCACAATTAAAGTCCCATTCTTTTGCAAACTGTTTGTAGAGGTAACTATTAAAGGGAACATTATCTGAAACTACAGTGCTGGGTACACCAAATCTGAAAAAGATAGCCTTAAGTTTAACTTATTACTTCAACTGATGACTTACTCTTAAGTACACAAACCTCCAACCACTTCGAATAATAATCCATAAGTACTAAACAACTTATATTTCCCAAAGTTCATTAAATCTACTCCTACTTTTTCAAATGGTCTGTATGGTACTACATGAGGCTTTAAAGGCTCTTTCGTGTTTGCTCTTGAGAATTTTTCACATGTCTCACACTTGGAAACAGTACGTTCAATATCATTGTTCATCCCTGGCCAGTACAACAATTCCCTGGCTCGACTTTTACACTTTTGAATGCCTAGATGGGCTTCATGTATCAACATTAACATGTCTTGTCTAAGGACCCTAGGGATAATAATTTTGTCGTTTAAAAATAATAACCCCTCCACACAAACAATATCATTTCTCACTTTGTAATAATTTGACAGATTTGTGGGTATCTTTTTCCTTTCAGGCCAACCATTCTGAAAGTATTCACAAATTAATTTTAGCTGACTATCTTCCTTTGTAGCTTTTTGGAATTGTTTAACCCTGTTCTCACTCATTGGCAAAAGCTTTGATACAGAATGCACCATGTTCATCATGTCTAGATCATCTTTGATCTCCCTCTTAATATAAGCTCTCGACAAAGTATCAGCAACATACATTTTGCTTCCTGGCAAATATTTAACAGTAAAATCATATTTTAAAAGTTTAAGGAGCATTCTCTGCAATATAGAGGAAATTTTACTGATTGGCTTATGTACTATCGAGGTCAAGGGTTTATGATCACTTTCAACAAGAATCTTATGGCCATAGACCAAATTGTGATATTTCTGGAAAGCGAATACGATTGCCAACAATTCCTTTTCAATTTGGGCATAGTTTTTTTGTTCAGTTTCTGTTAAGCTCCTAGAAGCAAATGCAACTGGGTGACCCTCTTGTAATAAACATGCCCCAAGACCATCTTTAGAACTATCACATTGAATAGTGATAGGTAAAGAGTCGTTAAATACTTTTAGAACTGGTGTTGAACAAATTAACTTTTTGATATCCCCAAAGCTTTTATCCTGTTCATGACCCCATTGAAACTCTACATAATTTTTTAGTAATCTTCTTAAAGGAGCTGTAACAGCAGAGACATTAGGTATAAATTTAGAAAGAAAGTTGACCATACCTAGCAGCCTTTTTATATCAGTCTTACATGATGGTTTATCCAATTCCCTAATTGCTCTAACATGACCTGGGTCTGCTTGTATACCCTTCTCAGATACTATCAATCCCATGTATTTTACCTCGGGAACTCTAAACTGGAATTTATCACTATTAAATTTTACATTATTTGCTTTTGCTCTCTCCAGAACTTCTATTAAAATTTTGCCATGATCTGTTTTATCTTTTCCTGCTATAATGAGATCATCAAAATAGATTTCTACCCCATTAATATCCCCAAATAATTTCTGGTTCTTTTTCTGAAACACCTCAGGGGCAGAACAAATGCCAAAAGGTAGTCTATTAAATTTATATCTACTAAAGGGAGAGTAAAATGTGCATAATTCTGAGCTTTGATCATCTATAGGTATTTGCCAGAATCCTTCTTTTAAGTCTAGTACCGAAAAGCACTGCCTTCCTTCTAATCTGTTGATGGTTTCTTCTGCAGAAGGTATTGCATGATGTTCACGTTTTATCGCTTTATTGAGATTTCTAGGATCAAGACAAATTCTTAATTTACCATTAGGTTTTTCAACCACAACCAAACTATTTACCCAGTCGGTTGGTTTATTAACCTGAGAAATAATTCCTAATTTCCCCAATTTCTCAAGAGTTCTTTTTAATTCTTTATGTAAAGATTGAGGTACTCGTCTAGGGGCATTAATTACAGGTGGTACATCTTGTTTCACTTCAATGTGATGGGGATCACCAGGAAATTTTCCTAATCCTTCAAATACATCCTTATAAATTTCAATAACATTTAATTTGGATTCAAGAGAAATTACATCAATAAACTGAACTAGCTGTAGCTTTTCACAGGCTTATAAACCTAAAATTGGTTTGGCTTTTACATCTACAACAATAAATGTAAGTTTAACATTTGAATATTTATCAGTACTACAAACTAGATCTATTGAACCAATAGGATTCAACTTATTATTTCCATATGACATTAAAACAATATCAGTTGAGTTTAACTTTTGTTGTAATTTCAATTTTTTAAATGCATGCAATGGTAAAATATTGACCTGGGCACCTGTATCTAGTTTAAAAGATACTTGCTGACCTTCAACTGATATTATTTTAAGTCGTTCATTACTAACTGAATTGCTATAATGGACACTATCAATAAATAAGTTTGCACTAGAGTCACTACTTTGCACATTATATACACTAGAGTCACTACTTTGCACACTATATACACTAGAGTCACTACTTTGCACATTATATACACTAGAGTCACTACTTTGCACATTATATACACTAGAGTCACTACTTTGCACACTATATACACTAGAGTCACTACTTTGCACATTATATACACTAGAGTCACTACTTTGCACATTATATACACTAGAGTCACTACTTTGCACACTATATACACTAGAGTCACTACTTTGCACATTATATACACTAGAGTCACTACTTTGCACATTATATACACTAGAGTCACTACTTTGCACACTATATACACTAGAGTCACTACTTTGCACATTATATACACTAGAGTCACTAGTTTGTACTTCACTCACCGTTTTGGGGACACTTCTACTTTTGCACATGACAGCAAAATGATTTTTCCTTTTACACTTATTACACAATTTATTGTAGGCTGGGCACTGACCTTTTATGTGTTTTCTTCCACATGCTTGACATTCCACATATGATTGGTTATTAAATTTTATCGTACCACGTGCTTGTTTACTATTTATTGCATCAATACTACTTGAGTCATTGATGGTTTTTACTTGTTTCCTACTTAATTCACATGCTCGAGCACTGTCAACAGCTTTCTGTAAAGTCAATTTAGGTTCTCTTAGGAGTTTTTCCTGCAAGCCAACGTCGTTCACACCTAGAACTATTCAGTCACGAATTAGGCTGGTTTCTTGCTCGCCAAAGTAGCAAGATGATGCGTGTGTCTTCAATTCTGTTACGTATGCATCAATCGATTGGCCATCTTTCTGTGAGCATGAGAAAAATTTGAATCTTTCGAACACCTCGTTGCTCTGGGGCAAACAATAATGATCAAATTTCTTGATCACGTCTTGAAATGTAATCTCCGTCTCTCCAAACTTGAATGTATTGTACAGATTCACACCTTCATCACCTATGAAGTTTAACAATATGGCAATTTTGATGTTATCAGGCTTTCCTACTTTTTCGGATGCCAAAAGAAAGTTCTCCAACTTCTGCTTCCACCGCGACCAATTCTCACTAGTGTTGCCTTCGAAGACCATTTCACCCGGAGGCTTAAAGCTTTCCATATTGGATTACAAGTTTATTCGTAACGAGAGCACCAAATTTCGTTTCTGGGGTCACGAAAGTTCCGTTTCTTAGAACCAAAAGTTCGCTTTTTGGAACACAAAAGTTCGTTTTTTTATTTGGAACACAAAAGTTCGTTTCTTGGAACACAACAAGTTCACTTTTCAGGACACAACAGTTCACAGATAGAATTGTAATCCATTTTCATCAAACTCTTTTTTGACCTGACACCATGTTATAATCCACTATGTGTTGGATTATATTCTGTTGAGTATATATTATAAAATATCCTGACGAAGCATCATTACAAAATACTTTATTGTAAGTCACGAACACATGCTACTACAGCTTATACCAACCGATCCACAAGTCAACTACAAGACAGTTAACAGGTTGCAGTTAGGGGGCCGATAAGACACAGTTACAGTTATTCCACAACGAGGGCCGGATAAACGAGGTTTTACTGTATTTGATAAAGAACCGAGTTTGCCTCCAGCAACGTGTCTAAATCAGGTCTGAACAGCGTAAGGTCCACCAATACCTACTCTGAGGCTCGCGAAGGCTTTTGTGAATATGCATGATATTATAAATCAAAAAATTCCAGAATATAATTTTAGATTTATAACATTTCGAAAAGAATA
The DNA here is from genome assembly GCA_907164885.2 of Dolomedes plantarius. NCBI lineage: Eukaryota > Metazoa > Arthropoda > Arachnida > Araneae > Dolomedidae > Dolomedes > Dolomedes plantarius. The sequence continues at coordinate 25,956,662 of OU015503.1, forward strand.
TATAAGCATGAATATTAACATTTATTTCATTTTTGAAATAATCGGTAATTTATTTTTTGTTGGATAAAATATTTTTTACGCATTCTCATCCGATTTCGAGTTGTCTAAAACAGTCTAAATTTGATGAATACGACAATATGTATTCATCGAATTTAGACCGACCGAACTCGATAATGTAAAACTGACTTTATTTAGCAGTATTTTCTCCTAAAGCGATCTGGGAATTTGGAAATTTGCGTATAAAAGTGAAACGTGTAAACGGCGTTCTACTGTATAAACAATTCAAAGTTTTGAAAACGTGATCTTAGCTATCAGACAGATGGATCGATTCAATTTTAAAAAAAGAAAGAAAAAAACCGAAAAATAGCGGTGGCGAATAAAAGTAGCGGAACGAAAAAAATAGTGATGTATTTTTTCTTGCTATAAAGATGTTATAAAATTTCCTATCCTTATTAAGTTCAGATTTTTTAAATATATTTTCAGCTCTAATTTTAATACGGCTGTTAAGTAAAATTCATGGATAAATTATTGTTCATTAAAGCTTTTAAGGCTGCTGTGTACTAACCCTATTGGATTCGCTCACCTCAATGTTAAGCTAAGGAGAAAATGTGTCTACTATATACAGCTCCATAAATGCTGATAATCCAATAAAAATGGTATTTGCAGACAGCCTGAACTTTTCTGCACCTTGCAACGAGATTCATTTTATAAATTGCGCCAACCTAAGGAATTTAGGAGCCTTTAAAAAAACGCACTATAGCAAATTTTTTTCCAGAATAATTTAAATTTTTAAATATTATTTGCATTTGAAAAAAAACAAAAAATGGCCTAAGGTATAAAATTTCTTTCTCTATTACGGAGTACAATATTTGAAAAAAAATTTAATCAAGTCGGCAATTATTGGAGACATTTTCTCCATAGGTTAGCATTGAGGTGAGTGAATCCAATAGGGTTAATACACAGTAGCCTTAACAAATTTCAAAACTTGTAGAGCAATATGAAACAAAAACCGGAACCAAATGGTGTTTACGATTCTTTAGAATATGATAGTGTTGAACTTAGATATACAGGATGTTACCAAATTCATGGTACAAACTTTAAGAGTTCGTACAGCATACTGTAACAATCATTTATTGTATTGGAATGTATGGGAGCTAGAGACACGTTGAGGCAGTAAGGAATGAAAAATGGAGTGTGTCGTGAACCCTCTTTCTTCCACCGGTTCACTTGGGTTCTTTTTCTCTGTGGCATAAGGACAAATGAGGTAGTGCAAAAATGAGTCGTCACTGAACAAGACGAACATAAATTTATTTACAGATTTAACATTTAAGCAGTTTCACACATAACATAAAACTTACAGAAGACTGAACACGAGGTGGGCAAGCCTGCAATATCTTACCAGACCTCGGCTATCCTACACTCTAATCTAGTTACCGATCCATTAATTAACTGGAGGCGAGACGAGCCTGCTTTAATCTTGCCAGGCCTCCTGAAACTACTCTCAGAGATTCTCTTTCTCTATCTTAATTCTAATTACCAAGTAATTACCTAACCAGAGGTGAGACGAGCCTTCTTAAATCTCGCCAAACCTCCGTTCCCTACCAGTGACACTCTCCTTCTCTCCTTTCTTACTGACTGCCCGACGACCCCCTCCACCCTCTTGGGTTCAACAGCCAATCCCTGATTGGTAGAGGGGTGGGGGGAATCACGGGGCACAACACTTTCGCTTTAACCAGCGCTGCTAGTCAAACATTACACTACAGACTGATTGGTTGGTCCCATTGCCGCTAGAAAGCAGTAGGTGGCTTGCCGCCATTCAACATTATGTATCTGCGGGCAGGGCCTTTTTATCGCATGGGCAAATCGGGACTTTGCCCAGGGCCCCATGATGCCAGGGGGCCCCAAAACTGTCCTCTTTAAAGTGCAAAACCTCTTTAACGATGTTTCTCAACACAAAAATAGAAAGGGTGCCACTAAAATAGATAACACTAAAGTAGATAGTTTTTAATTTCGCTTTCTGCTTTAGGAAAAATGTTAAACTATCAGGTTGTATCAGACGTACAGCAGAAGGTGAAAGGCGTTTTCAATTTGATGTGAAACATGTTTATGAATGCTTCATCTTATCAGCCATAGACTGTAATAGCAAATATAGGACTCGCATGCAGGATTGTCTGGTTTAAATCGTTATTTGAATCAAAATTTATATCAAATGATCTTTTTAAATCCTGATTATTAACAACTTTTCCTCACACGCGTGGTATATGCACCTAGTATTTCTAATAGTAGTCTCTAAGTCCATGGATAGTTCTTAATTTTATAAATGTTCGTCAGCGGAGGCCCCCCAAATAGCATCTGCCCAGGGGCCCCCAGCGTTCATAATCGGGCCCTGTCTACAGGAACACGCCATTCTCAATTGTGCTGTCGTCCGTGATGGGAGACTTTACGTATGCCGAAAAAGCAGACATGCATCTCATGCACGGCCATGCAAATGGTAACAGCAGAGCTACACTACGAATGCATCAGGAGTTCTTTCCTCATAGACTAGTGCCGGACCGACTGTGGTTTTTACATAATTAAAAGATAAAAAGAACTTTTTATATACCCTGTTTTTAAATTTTCTGTTGAATCATATAAACTTGACAATTCTATGTATTAATAAATACTTTTTAAAAATTTTTATGATGAATTATCCCATCAACTTGAAAGAAAATTGAGTTAATTGGAAGTTATCTTGCTTTTAACTTTTCGTTCCCGTCCCGGCCGACAGATCGCTGCACCAGTCTACAAAACAAAATTAACTGAAAATAACTGAAAATTAATTCAATTCTGCTTAAAGATGGCTAAAAGTATTAAAAAAATGCATTGTCACCGTGTTCTGAGATATTCTAAAAGTTTCAAATGTATAGCTAGTCGGGAAGTTAGTTAAAAATCGATTGCAAGATTTGTAAGGGACAAACACACAAACAAACAAACAAGAAAGCAAGTTAATAAAAACATGGTAATAATTGGACACCAGTCCATTTCAGCTCTGTTGTGAGCTGGATGTTACTTTTGGGGCGCGATGGATTGATCGTTCTGGACCAGTCCCTTGGCTATCCTGATTTCCTGATCTATCGAGCGTGGATATCTTCTTATGGGGACATCTGAAGAGTCACGTTTATGCGACTCCAGTTGACTCTGTTGAGAATCTCGACGCTCGAATATCCGATGCTGCCGCACGTGTGCGTGAAATACCTGACATCTTTGCAACTGAACACCAATCGCTCCGTCGACGCTGCCAAGCATGTATTAAGGTAAATGCACCTATAATGGGCCATGTCCCTATAAAGGGCCGCCCTTTAGAAATGTCGAGAAATTAAGGGTCTATTGTTACCTAAGGCAGTAGAAGGGGTGAGGGTCATTGGCTACTACCTGCCAATGACCCTCACCCCTTCTACTGCCTTAGGTAACAATAGACCCTTAATTTCTCGACATTTCTAAAGGGCGGCCCATTATAGGGACATGGCCCATTATAGGGGCATTTACCTTACTGTTGATGGACGTAATTTTGAACACTTATTGTAAACATAGCACTTATCCATGACGCTGTCAATAAACAATTATTCTTTCCTGTCATGTCTCTTTCCTGTGTTTGGGCCTCAACTAGTAACTTGCGCCCATACATTACTGAACAATAAATGATTGTTACAGTGCCCCGTACCAACCCTTAAGGCTGCTGTGTACTAACCCCATTGGATTCGCTCACCTCAATGTTAACTTATGGAGAAAATTTGTCCACGGATTGCCGACTTGGATTCAAAGATTTTTTTTAAAAAATTGTACTCCGTCATAGAGAAAGAAATTTTACATTTATGTACATTTTTCGATTTTTATAAAAACATGCAATAAATATTTTAAAATTTGAATTATTCGGGGAAAAATCTGGTATAGTGTGTTTTAAACGCTCATAAATTCCTTCGGTGGACCCAATTTATAAAATGAATCCTGTAGCGCTTTGCAGAAAAGTTCAGGCTATCTGACAATACCAATTTTATTTGATTATCAGCATTTATGTACCTGTAAATAGTTGACAAAAATATATTTTAAATAAAAAATTTTGGGGCAGCGCTTAACCACCCTATAGACAGAGAGCCATTACAATCCCTCGAAATGTCAATCCTAAGGGGTGTGGAATTCTGGAACTGTCAACTGGACTCCTCCCACCACAAGAGTCTGCAAGAACAGAAAAAGGGAAATACGATTTTTTTTTCTTAGTACATAGCAGCCTTAAAGTTTGTACCATGAATTTGGAATCACCCTGTATGGGTTTAAAAATGAGAGAATAAAGAGAGAAATCTGGAATTTTATAGTTTAGGATGGCAACATTGCTGTAATTTAAAAAAAAAAAATTCATCTTCACTTTTTAAGTAATAAAAGTTTCACAACATGAGGAAATTCCAGCGTGAAAAAATATGTCATCTCGAAATATTTTCGTTAAATTTACCAATTAAACTAACGGCTTGAATGACATAATTTTTGCATGGCGAAATTTTTACCTGACCCCAGACAAGGTACCCAGTTTCGTCAATGAAGAAAAAAACAGCCTCAAGTGCAAGGTTCGTATCGGCGCATGCGCTCCTGGTTCAGAACTCACACATTCCCTGCAAAGTAAACAAACAAATAAAAGATGGGCCATTTAGAACCGATGTTAGGGTTTTTATTTTCCGTCGCGTTTTCTTTCTATTTTAAGACAGCTAACGATCAAACCTCAGCAAATATGGTTTTGTAGTTCTTGACTGATTCTTTTATTTAATATCTGTTGTCTACTTTCTAATGATGCCTTTACATTTAATTGTCTAAATCAGTAGGATTACGAACTGTTTTTTGCTTTTCAAGATAGTTTTTTTTTAAAATAAAGTATCCGTAGTTTTTAAAATTTTAAATTCTTCAGAACTTTAAACGCGCCATTAAATTATTGAATTCAGCCGCTACAAGATTAAAATTGCTTTTGAAAATATTAAATTACAGTAAAAATATTTAAAAAATACGTATATTGTATTAAAAATGCTTTTTTAAAATGTATAAAACGGAATTCAAAATTATGCATTTGCTAATCTGTGCATCTTACTAATCTACGAGGTCAGCTAACTTACCGCCTTAAGGCTGCGTTGTACCAACCCTATTAGATTCACTCACCTCAAAGTTAACCTATGGGCAGGCCCTGATTTTCCATTAGGCCCAGTAGGCCCGGGCCTAGGGGCCCCCGAATGTTGGGGGTCCCCAAAATTTTTATTTTAAAAGAAAAAAAAAGAAAAATTCCCAATTCAAAATTTTATTTTACCTTTTTTGATAGCAATTTTTTTATATATCCTTTCAAATGTGATTGATTGGTTCATCATACGTATAGTTATATATATAGTTCATCATATGTATAGTTATATATATAGTTCATCATATGTATGTTATAGTGTATATAAGGGATTAATAAGTGTTTCTGGTTGCATTGTATTGGTGTTTTAATGATGAAGTTAATATGCTGTATTGCTTTTTCTTATTTGATAATGTTCTAGGCTTCTGCGTTTCAAATAGCCAATTCTTGGTAAAATGGTACTTTTACAATGACTCATGATTATTTCTTTTGTGTGTCAATTTTGGAAATTTTACGCCCACATCAGTGTTAGGGGACTCCCATCCCGAGTTGTGCCTATAGTCAAGAATTTTCTAAATCGGGTCCTGCCTATGGGGAAATTGTGTCTACTATTTACAGCTACATAAATGTTGATAATCCAATAAAAAAGGTATTCTCAGATAGCCTGACCTTTTCTGCACCTTGCAACGGTATTCATTTTAGAAATTTCGTCCGCCAAAGGAATTGAGAGTTTAAAACACGCTATACCACATTTTCCCCTAATAATTTAAATAAAAAATAATAATTGCATTTTTTTTTAAAATGAAAAATGCCCTAAGTTGTAAAATTTCTTTCTCTATCACTGAGTACAATTTAAAAAAAAGTTTTAATCCAAGTCGCCCAAAAGTAAATTTTTCATTTCGATTTTTAAACAAACAATACAATGTGTCATCCTGAATTGACAATTGGTCAGAAGCGGAGAACTTAATCTTTAAAATGGTACCTCATTTATCGATTTTGGTTAATTTTAAAGGGAGAGAAAGGGATCGTCACAAAAAATCACATTCTAGAAATAATATATATGGTTTTTATATGCAAAAAGAATTATGTACACCTACGCGGGTGTTGCCAATAAAGAAACTCATTAATGAAATCACAGAATGATAATAAAAGCAAACGATTTTTAAATTTAAAAGATCAGTGCGATAGATAATGGTAAAATAAAAAAAAAGGCTTGTATGTCTAGGGGAAGAAAAATGTTTCAAATGTTTATACTTCGATTTTCAAACAAACAATAAGATGTGTACTTAATATTTAAAATGGCAACCTCATTTATCGATTCTGGTTACGTATGAAGGGAGACAAAGAGATAAAAAAACTTTTAGAAATAATATATATAGATTATCCGTGACGCATCAAGATCGATTGAATGATCTAGAAACAATTTCTACAGAAAGGACGGTATGAAATCAATAAATTATAGAGATGCAATCAAGCAATTGACTGCGAAAAAGGCTCAAAGAATGATTTAGAAATTTTATTACATAACAAATTATAATCACATTTATTTAATTTTCCTACTTTTTAAGAGTTTTGAAATTTTTAAAATTTTTTATGTTATTTTAAAATAAATATATATTTTTCCAAAAACGTCCGTTATATCAGTCTATTTCTAGTAGATATATATATATATATATATATATATATATAAGAGTCTCTCGAAAAATTTAAGGCTACAAACTTTACTGCAAAACTCGTTGTGAAACGAGGTTTGCAGTAAAGTTTGTCCTCTCTCTGCCTACATTAAGGCTGCTGTGTACTAACTCTATTGGATTCGCTCACCTCAATGTTAACCCATGGAGAAAATGCGTCCAAGGATTGCCTAGTTGGGTTGAAAGATTTTTTAAAAATTGTAATCCGTAATAGAGAGAGAAATTTTACACCTTGGAGCATTTTTCTTTTTAAAAAAAATACAAATAATATTTTAAAATTCAAATTATTAGGGAGAAATATCTGGTGTAGTTTGTTTTAAACACTCCCAAATTCCTTTGGTGGACGCAATTTATAAAATGAATCCTGTTGCAAGGTGCAAAAAAGTTCAGGCTTTCTGAAAATACCCTTTTTATTGGATGATCAGCACTTATGTAGCTGTCAATAGTAGACACATTTTTTCCATAGGTTAACATTATGTGAGGTAACATTAGGTTCCGTAGGTTAACATAGGTTAACGAGTCCAATAGGGTTAGTACACAGCAGCCTAACAAAGGCGTCTTTTTAACCCTTCAGCGGGCACGCTCGTGTACAAATTGCAACATTTTCGCAATTTTCAATGGCTTGTTTTTACATGTAAGGTTTGAATGTTCTAAGCAGTTTCTATTTATAACTACACACTTTCTAATGCAGGTCTGATTTTCTGACCCTCGTATTCCTTTCCATTCATTGTTATTTGTGATTTAACCGTGGTAAACCAGCGATTATACTGGATTACAATACGACAAAAACAGGAGTTGATGTCGTCGATCAAATGTGCAGCTATTACACGGCATCCCGCATATCACGAAGACGGACAATCTCATTGTTTTTTAGGTTTTTGGACATCAATAGGAATTAATTCGCAAGTTGTCCTTAGATCCACAGTTTTGAAATAAGGCGATTGTATCTGCATTCTTTGATCTTTAATTATAAAAATATCTCAATATTATCAACATTTATATTTTATCATAAAATGCAGAATTTAATTTTCAATTTGGGAAAAAAATAGTTTATTACAAAAGGAATAATCAGGGTTGAAATAAACAACGTTGCACTTTGTGCGTCGCGCGCTTGCTGGTATTCCAAAAATTGGCGCGCCCGCTGAAGGGTTAAAACTTGCCTCAGGAGACCACAGTTGATCGGCCCGGTTCTGCTTTATTGTACAGGTAACCCTCCTACAACACGGCATCTTACAACACGGTTTCGCTCGAACACGATAGAATAAATTGAGGGAACCCTCGTATAACACTGCAACCTGTAACACGGTTTCGCTCTAACACGATAAAAAATTGCGAAAATCTTTGTACAGCTCTTTCTACTCACTTTCTACAGCTCTAGATAACATGATTTTTGTTTAATACATTTAAAAACTAAATTACCTTAAAATAATGACTGGAAGGAATAATGAACTATAGTGGCTTTACACGAAAATGTATAAACAAATTATAATTTATTCATTTATAACTCTATTCCGATGTCATAGTGGAAAGCGACATGCACAGTTTACGCAATTTTCAATTAAGCATTGCTTCGACATCATATCTTTGTCGGTGAAGAACTAAAAACATCAACGTTAAATGCATATTGGAAGAAGATATGGCCATCTTGAAATAGAAAACGTGCTTGAATCGTCAGAAAATGAAATTGGTGGCATATTAGAACTTGCTACATCAATCGGAGGCGAAACTTGCTAAATCAATCGGACGTTCAAGATTTATTAGTGGAAGAAGTTGACGAAGCGGATTTGATGGAAATGGCATCCGAAGCTGTAAATCAAATCGATTCTTAAGACAATAGCACTGATGAAGATTGTGAAGTTAATAATTTAACACTAAAGAAATTACAAGAAGGCCTAAGCTTAGCTGAAAGTCTTGAATCAATTTCTTGAATGCAGACCCTTCCGCTGAAAGAAGCCGAAAATTCAAAAGGGAGCTGCAAAATTGTTTATCTCCATACCGTGAAATCTACAATGAGCTTGTAGGAACCAGCAAACAAACCAAAATTACAGATTTTTTAAAGAGGATAGAAGGTGCAAAAAATCTAATTGAAGAAAAAGGTTCTGAAAATGAAGACGATATCCTTCAACCGAAAAAACGTTCTCATTTGATTGTAGTGAGCAGTGATGAGGAAGAAATATATTAAATTAAGGTCGCTTTAAGTGAAAATATTATTTTTTGTTTCTTTTCGTTTTGTATTGTACGTACATTTATATTTTTAATAAAAATTAAGTTGCTTGCATGGAATTTGAAAAAAAAAAAAGGTTTCTTTTTATTAAGTTTTCGGAACGTACCCCCCCCCCCCCCCCACACACACACACCTTTTTGTACTGGCTTTGGGGCTCATATAACACGGTTTCACACAACACGGCATTTTCTAGGAACCTATCTACAGTGTTATAGGAGGGTTACCTGTACATCAGCGGTCAGGTATAAAACATCATCGAAGAACTAGAAAACTATTTTCAACTGAAATTTAATAATAAGTAGGAGCCCTCGCGCAGAAAGAAACTTAACAGTACCCCGAAAGAGTATAAAATACGCAATTCCAGAAAACGTCTAGAAATCCTAGAAAACGTTTTTAGAGAATACAGCCGAATCGCCCTCGCTTTTTCATCGCTATATTCTCGCTTTTCGCGCCCTTTTCAGACCACTGCTGTGAAGACATCTGCAGTCGGAGATGGGGGGAGGGGGAGAGGGAACGACAGAAAGAAGAAAACGACAATTTGAAGGGTAGAAAAAAATAAAAAAGTTCTTTCCAATTCGCAGAAAATAGATCCAGGAGGGAGAATAGAAGGGAATCGAGATAAGGACACTCACATGTTTCACAAAATTCTCTCTTGAGATTCGTAATTCTCCGTAACGGGAACTTTTTATCCACCAATAAACGGTAATTCTAGGGAAAAAGGTTCTTAAAAATAAATGCCCGGAGTTGCAGTCGGAGCAGATTAGGTAGCTTTTATGCTTTTCTTTTATGTGTGTTCAAACTTTGTGATTCTCACTCAGAGAAAAAAAAGAGTCCATAGGCAAAATGGGAAATAAATTGGTAATGAATTCGGAATTCGGACACATATTTGTGTCTGTTTTTGAAAATATATCTTGGGGTCAGTCGCTTATCTCATGCACGCTATTTTACGATGCGATGTTATTTGTAAGTTAAATCAGGGATTCCCAGACTTTTTATGTTTGCGGCACCGTCAGGAATGAGATTACAAACTCGGGGCAGCCTTGTTAGAATTTTGGTTTTTTTTCAAATTTTTTAAATATTAAATTAAAGTGGAATATATATTTCAGAAACATGTTAAATTTAATTTCAACGTTCAAATAAATGCTGAATAAATGCTTAAAAATTTTATATATATATATATATATATATATATATATATATATATATATATATATATATATATATATATAACATAGTACATTACATATATATATATATATATATATATATATATATATATATATATATATATTGCAGTATTTGACTTCAATGGAAATCGCTTAAATGAGTTTTGTTTTATTCATGTGAGACTTGCGATCGATGCTTTGAGCACAAATGTTTGACGTCGAACCTAAAAATTGTGGACGTGAGGGTGGCTAATTCACCCCCAGTAACGAGTGCATCGATTTGTGTCACAATCTGTCGGGAGTGAGAGTCATTCATTTAACTTTAATGTTTATTGTAAGTGGGAACTACAAATATTCTCTTGTCTATCCTCCAAATATCTCGCTGCAGCCCTGGCACATCGGTTGGGAATCGTTGGTACAGGTCAGTGGTGCGCAAACTGTTTTCGACCTCGACCCTTTTTCTTTATATAAAGATCATGCGACCCAATGAATATTTATTCGTAATAGCAATTTAAAAAAAATTTAGGAAAATTTTAACAAAGGATTAGAATAACAAATGAGCAAATTTTGAGAAACTATTTTAAAAATCAATCAACTGTACATTTTGGGTATATATTTACTTTGCATAATAAGAATTTTTAGAAAATACTCCTTACCATCTACACTCTTTTTTTTTTGCCAAATCTAATCGGTCCTAACTCCATATTTAAATATTAATATGCATTTGTATTTCATTTAGGTAAAAATCGACAAAAAAAATTAAATTAAAAAATAGCATTATTTTAAAATTATAATCATCCTATTAAAACATTGAAAATCAGAAACGTCATTTTTTTAATGTAAAACTAAATGGTTCAGAAAAAAAAAATATTACTGAAGGGTGAGCCTGAAACTCAGATAATATTACTTCAATATTTTGGAAAATATTTGAGAATTATTTCAGGAATATTTGAGTCTGGTATTTATAGCTACTCATTTTGATAACCACGTCTCGCCCACATAGGTAAAAGCGAATGGAAGCAATGTAACCTTGTAAGACCGTTTGACACTTTTTTTAAACAATATCGTATACAGGTAACCCTCCTATAACACGGTAGATAGGTTCCTAGAAAATGCCGTGTTGCAGGTTGCACTGTTATACGAGGGTTCCCGCAATTTATCCTATCGTGTTAGAGAGAAACCGTGTTGTAAGATGACGTGCTGTAGGAGGGCTACCTGCGTTTGAAATATATAAAAATAATAAGTAAAAATATTAAAAACATTATAATAATAGAAAGTTTAAAGCAGGTTTTCTTATTTAAAAAATTCATTATGATATAAACTTACTTTAGATTACCCGTGACCCCACCAATTTTTTTCACGCCCCCCCTCCCCCACTGGTATAGGTGAACCCAACACCACTTAGTCGATGACTCAACATCTGAAAAATTTTGACTGAGCAACCCCAGGAGCGACATCTAGTGGGCTCGTACGTCCCTCCAATCCCAACTAGTATTTTTTTTGTTTCACCCAAAAAAGTTTCTCGCGGCATCACTGGCCGATTTCACTGCACACCAGTTGGGAATTACTGCGTTAAATTATCTTTAGAGCTTAAACAATTTCAAACAATTTAAGCTGAGCTCACGATTCAAACTCTCTGCATTTTGTTTGTGTTTTAAATAGAAATTAACAAAATCCAAGGTGATCCCCTGTTCGCACGTCGCGTGCTGTGCTTGTAAAACGTATTTTACTCTCATGCGGGTATGAACTAGCAACCAGATGTTACTTTTCGAAGTTTTCGTGGCGAATTACATAATAGTTTTCTCATTTATAAACAAATCTGAAGTGGACTTACGTGGGCACTTTTACCGTGCGTAAATGTGCTTTGAATTTACTGTGTATTTAAATTGTACTAGTATTTTTTACCCCCAGATGTCGTGGTTTTCTTCTTGGATTTTTTACTTATACGATATCTTCATATTCTTTTTGGAAAATTAATCTTTATATTTCTAATTATTTCTTGCAATTTTTCGATCAATTCCTTAATTCTATAAACGTCCGATATTTCAATTCTCGAAGGAATTTCAAGTAACACACACATTTTTTACATAATGATTCAAAAGAAAAATACTGACAACATAGATAAAAGAAAAGTCTGAATACGTAATTCTTTCATCATAACAAACCTCTGGGGACCTATAGAGATTGGTTTCTCTTATATTCCCTCCTCGTTTTTCATGCAAAATACAACCCACAAAATTATAATTTTAAAATAAAGAATTCATTGGAAATACATTGGTTTACCAAAAAATTCCTGACGTTAATTCTTTTCTTATGTCTTCCTTTTTCTCTTTGAAACCTATAAATAGACGACTAAGGCTACTGGATTGTGTCCATATTGGATTTGCCGAGCTCAATGTTAACATAAAGAGATTTTTCCAACGATTATAGATTTTTTTTTTTTCCTGTCTAAATTGTATCCTGTAAAAGAGAACTCGGGTGTCTTTAGCATTATTAAATAGAAACGCAAATAATAATTTAAAATTTGAATTAAACTTAAAATTATTTAAGTTCAACTTTAATTAAAAAAAATATAGTTACCGTAGTTCCCCATCTGTATATATAAAAGCCAAACACCACTCACTGAATGATCTCTGGAACCATAATTCCTAGGAAGCTGAAATTTTGTAGGGTGGTTCCTCTTAGCTCTAGGTGCCCATTAAGAAACCTTTTTAAAAAATTGAAACTTTAAGGGGTTAAAAGGGACTTAATTTCCCCAATTTAATTCACTAACTGACTGACCACTCTATTTCTGGAACCATAAGTCCTTAGGAAGCTGAAATTTTGCATAATGGTTCCCTTAAGGCACTAGGCACTCATTGTTTACATATATATACAGGTGGGAGAACATACATTCCCCCCCGCCCCAATTCATGGTAGGCTCAACGTCGGCGTCTACTGCACTATTTTCGATTACGTGTGCTTCCTACGTTGTGGCAGTTTTACGGGTTGGACCTATGTTACTTCCAGGACGACAACGCCAGCTGCCATGTTGCGAGGTCCACCATGGATTGGTATGGTGACAATGGGGTTAACCGAATGGACTGGCCTGCCCAGAGCCCGGACCTGAACCCTATCGAGAACCTCTCGGACGAGTTGGATCGTCGAATTAAGGGGTGCAACAACCGTCCAAAATCGGGGAAGGAACTTAAATATATTCTCCAAGCCGAGTGGAAGAAAATACTACTAGCGTCATACAAGGACTTGTGGGAAGCATGCCCAGGAGGGTTGAGGCTGTAATTGCCTCTCGTGGAATCTCTACCAACTATTGAATATGAATAAATTATATTTTTCTTTTCTATCACAGCTGTCCAAATACACTCTTAGAGAAAAGAAAAAAATGACCCACCAAGAAGGAGCTATCCGAATGTGTTGAAAATCGGTAGATGTGATGTACATGTACAGAAAAACAAATGAGTACAATTTGAGAAAAATTGGAAGATTTATTCAAGAGAAAGAGCTTCACAAGGTGAAAAAGTCAATAACGTGTTAGTCCAAATCTTGCTCTTATGCAAGCAGTTATTCGGCTTGGCACTGATTGATAGAGGTGGCGGATGTCCTCCTGCGGGATATTATGCCAAATTCTGTCCAATTAGCGCGTTAGATCGTCAAAATCCCGAGCTGGTTGGAGGGCCCTGCCATAATGCTCGAAACGTGCTGAATGGGGGAGAGATCCGGCAACATTGCTAGCCATGGTAGCGTTGAACAAGCCCGAAGACAAGCAGTAGAAACTCTCGCCGTGTGCAGGCGGGCATTATCTTGCTGAACTGTAAGCCCAGGTTGGCGTGATATGAAGGGCACCACAACGGGGCGTAGAATATTGTCGACTTACCGCTGTGCTGAAAGGGACAACCAAAGGGGTCTTGCTATGAAATGAAATGGCACCCTAGACTATCACTCCTGGTTGTCGGCACGTATGGCGGAAGACAGTCAGGTTGTTATCTCACCGCTGTCCGGAGCGTCTCCAGACACGTATTCGCTAGTCATCGGGGTTCAATTCAAAGCGGGACTCATCACTGAAGACAATTCTACCACAGGCAGGGACATTCCAGGTCGAATGTGCCCGACACCACTGCAAACGGGCTTGTCGGTGCACAGAGATAAATGATAGTCGGCGCAAGGGGCTCCCTGAGCTCAGCCCCTTTTCTCTGAGTCGCCCATGAATGGTCCTTGCGGTCATTGAAGCACCTGTTGCACGTACGATCGATGATAATGATGAATCTGAGGCTGTGAGTGTCACTCTGATGATTGCTCGGTCCTCACGTTCTGTCGTTTCTCTAGACCGACCGCTTCCTTCTTGACATTGTTGTAAAAGCCTGCGTGCAATAGCCCATGCACGCAAATCCCAGGATTACAACTTTCCGAGCGGTTATTACTTTAACTGACGTACTCCGAGCGTGGAGCAGTCAAAATCACCCTTCCTGTGAATGGGGCGATATTACTCAAAGGTTCCGCATGCAGTGAGGGTGTGAAGAAAACGATATTAGGAATGACTCCCTTTCTTTCGTAACAACAACAATTTAATACAAGAAAAAAAAGGTTAAATTAACATTGCGTTCCAACTACTCGCGTAGTAGTAAGGTGGACTCTCCGTCTCTCAACACCGCAGCGATCAAAGTCTGCCACCTCCTCTCTCGTCCGCCGTGCGTCGAATAATCCCGATCCGGGCCTCTCTCCAAAGCCAGTCTTTTTCTCCACCCCCCCCCCGCTGGGGGTGGTTCTTTCAAACCCAGGGTGCAATCTTTCTCCGGGCCTCTCATCCCCTGGACAACTTCTTGCCCCGGTCCAGGACAGCTTTCTTTAACAACGCCTGAATAAGTCATTGCTTAAACAGCGTGGGGGGTCCGGTTGTATGCTGCGTTGAAACTGCTCGCACCAAACCGGCGAGCGCGAACAAAGACCTCTTGTTTGTGCTACCCTCGCCATTGTCCCATTGTCTCGCGGGAAAGTCCTGGACGTTACAGTTGTGTTCGGCCATGGTTCACCCATTCCTGCCAACATCGTCTAATAGTGGCATCGCTCCTATCCAAATGTCGAGCGATTCGCCGATTAGACCAGCCGGCTTGTTTGAGCCCAACTACACGTCCTCTCTCAAATGCTGACATCTGCGCATATTTTTCGCGCACCTGTATGCGAGGCGTAATTACTGTCTACCTGAGTACACGGAATGAAATTTGCAAAGAATTTATGACCTGGAATCGAAATTTCTCCTCTTTAATATCCTGCCAGTTGCGCAGTTAATATGCGCTGCAGCGTCACATGTTCATTCATTGGCCGCTAAACTTTAAAATTTTGCAATTTTCGTCGAAAACTGTATGCATATTAATTTTTGTCCAATTTGCATTTATCCTTCTTGCTGCGCCCTTTATTTTTGTTTAAGAGTGTCTATATACCGGGTGGGCAAAAAGTGCGTAAAAGACCGGAAAAATAACTAAAATAAAAAATGGTTTGCAGGGTTAGCAACGCTAGGTCACGGGATTTTTTTTGAGACAGGAAAAAAAAAATAACGGAAAAAACAGCCGACGGGTGGCGCTGGTACGAGCGAATTCTGTGGAAATATGGAAATGATACGGTGATAAGAACGTGCACTCCTAATGCACAACCAGTTCACCGTTGTTCCGCGATCCGCCGGGAGGTGTCATTTATACATCCGGACCTGCTGCACTCTGCCGTTGCTGGATTTGTGACTAGCCTGCAATGTATTATCCCTGTGGTAGGGGTCATGTGGAACACCTATTGCTGTAATAAACGATTTAGAAGCATTCTTTTCGTTATTAGCGTATATTTTTTTGACTTGTGGACGTCAGCGCCACCTGTCGGCTGTTTTTTGAGTTTTTTCTTTCTCAAAAAAAAAAAAAAAAATCCAGTGACCTAGCGATGCTAACCCTACGAACCTTTTTTATTTTGGTTATTTTTCCGGTTTTTATGAATTTTTAAAAGTTTATACGGACTTTTTGCCCACCCCGTATATATATATATATATATATATATATATATATATATATATATATATATATATATATGTGTGTGTGTGTGTGTGTGTGTGTATAATTTACAAATAAGCATGTAATAATACATTGGTTATCAAAAATTAAGGAAAAGTCACAAAAATAGTGATTATTCAAAAAGTTACTCGTAGAATTTAATGAAACTTATACACATTATACAACACATAGGTTGGTATAAAATAGCATAAAAAGAAATCGCCAGACAATTATAGTGTTATAGAAACTAGCATATGTATACAATGAACAAATCGGATGTGTCAGTTTGGTATAGGAAAAGTACCTTTAATATGGCGAATGATCCCCCCGAGAAGCAATACAGCACATACAGCGATGTGTGATGCTGTCAATTATGCGGTTTATGAGTTCGGTAGTAAGTGAGAGCAAAGCAGTTGAAAGCTAGGCTAGGGTCCTAGGAGGAGGATTGAGAGCAGCTATACGTCGTCCTAAAGCGTCCCAAGCATGCTCGATAGGATTCAGGTTCGGTGATCGAGCTGACCACTCCACGCGCTTAATTGTTTCCTGCTTAAGATAAGCATCCACGATGCGAGCCCTGTGCGCTCTCGCGTTATCGTCCTGTAGCACGAAAGCATTACCTATTGCTCAGGCATAAGGGCGAACATAAGCATCAAGGATGTCATCTCTATAGGTGTGAGTATTCACATTTTCATGGGGAAAGACATGGAGGTCTGTGCGTCCACCCAAAGAGATATCACCCCAAACACAGACACTGCCTGATCCGTATACATCTCTTTCCCGGATGTGTGATGGATGAAAACGAATTCCAGGTTCTCTCCAAATCAAAATACGCCTACTATCGCTTTGGAGGCTAAATCTGGACTCATCCGTAAAGAGAACAGCATTCCATTGATCACGCGTCCCGTGGACATGTTGATGTGCCCACTGCAAACGTTCCCGCCTATGGCGTGACGTGAGCGGGACTCAATGGCTGTCGCCTCGCAGAAAGACCACCTTCGTGAAACCTTCTACGCACGGTTGACGTTGATACCAACCTTCCGGGGCTTGCAGCGAGGGAGGATCTGTTCAGACGGAGTTCAGACGGAGTTGCGGTTCTATTCCTTCGTGCGCATAATGACAAATATCGGTCATCGGTATCCATCGTAGCGTATGGCCCTCCTTGGCTGAACCTCCTGGATGCCGAATCCGTGGTTAGAAATTGTTGCCAAAGTCTATGAACCACAGACGGACTCACATTTAGCCATCTGGCCACTTCTGTCTGACTTTGTCCTACCTCTAGTCTCCCAATAGCTCGTCATCGCAGTTCTTCGGTCAAATGATGCCTGGAGGTCATTATTAAAATTTGGCTATGCCAGATGTCTAATCTCAGCCTCGCAGCGACAATTGTCGCCATGCTCTGAGACATGCACTTTTATGTTCCTCGCAAATGACATATTCCGACAGCAGTACCACTATTTTGCATAATGTAGTATTGTTCAGCAACTTTTACTTAACAACATATTCAAATTTTAAACATATTGGCCTAGTTTTGAACGTGTTATCCCTCTTTTTACCATGTTTTTGTTAACTTGCTTTCTTGTTTGTGTGTGTGTTTGTGTGTTTGTCCAGTACAAATCTTGCAATCTATTTTTAACTAACGTCCCGACTATCTAGACATTTGAAACTTTTAGAATAGCTCAAAACACGATGAAAATGCATTTTTTAAATACTTTTAGCCATCTTTAAGCAGATTTTTACCATGTTTTTATTATTTTCATTTAACTTTGAGTGGTGCAGTCATCTGTCGGCCGGGACGGGAACGAAAAGTTAAACGCAATGTAACTTCCAATTAACTTCATTTTCTTTCAAGTTGATGGGATAATTCTTTAAAAAAATTTTAAAAAGTATTTATTAATACATAGAATTGTCACGTTTATATGATTCAACAGAAAATTTAAAAACATGGTATATAAAAAGTTTTTTTTATCTTGTAATTATTGTGATTTTTCATAAATTTTTGATAACTAGTGTATATATTTATGTATACATAATTTGCAAATGAACATTTACTACCATATAAATATATGTAATTTGCAAATCAACATATAATTATACATAAATAAATAAGTTCATTTGACAATATCGAAAGTAATAGTCTTTACGAGCTTCCTTAATATTTGAAGAAAAATCCCTAGTCAGTAATAATTGATAAAAATAGTATATTTGTCTTTGCTATAAACACTATCATCTTTCGTAGAGTGTCTCAGAAAAGAGCTAGGACGGCCTTGAGACACATCAAAAAATGAAAATGACTTAACATCTCAAATTTAATTTTCTATTGAAATCAGACTTTTAAATTGATTTCCTAAAAATAGTTTAGTTTAAATTGAATACAAGTAGTTCAATATGTATTAAATTAGAAGAATACATTTACAAAAGTCATTGGACACTTGTGCTCCTCGAATTGTGCCCCACACTTTGACGCCGGAACAAATGCAAATTCGGCTTGACGCCTGTGGAGACTTCATCGACATGGCGAATCGAAGCACAAATTTCCTGAAAACCATGGTCACGGGTGACGAGACCTGGTGCATGAAGTACGATCCCCGACGGCAAGTGCCATAGTATGGAGTGGCGGGGTCCAGGGTCGCCAAAAAGCAAGAAGGTGCTAAGTGAGAAATCCCGCATCAAAACAATGCTGGTGGTTTTCTTCGACTCTGAAGGTCTCATCCATAAACAATTCCTCCCTGAGGGCACCACGTGATATGCCGCTAAGTACGTGGATATACTAAAACGTCTGCTGCAACGGATCAATCGGGTACACACCCAGTAGGCCAAGCAAGGCGACTGGACCCTGCTTCACGACAATGCCCGGCCACATACTGCCTTTCTGGTGCGGCAGTTTCTGGTCAACAGGCGAGTTGTGTCCCACAATCACCCATCCTATTCCCCAGATTTGACTTCCCCGGACTTTTTCTTGTTCCCCAATTTGAAATCAGCCCTGAAGGGCGTATAATCAACGTATAATTATATGTAACACACAGGTTTTCGGACATTTCGGACATCCATCGTAATGCTACGACCCAGCTGAAGGCCAACCCTAAAGACGACTGCACCAGGAGTTTTCAAGACTTGTACAACCGTTCCCAGATGTGCATTACCGCGTACGAGGATTACCTCGAAGGACAGTAACAGCTGTTTCATGTAACATAACAATCCATTGTAACTATAGACACATTCACCGAACTTTCTGGACAAAAGTTGTATATATATATATATATATATATATATATATATATATATATATATATACATACAGTGGAATCTCGATCAGTCGTTTTTCAAGGGACCGACTGAACAATAGATGTGGGAACATAACAAAGCAATATGATCGTTTGGAATGGGTGAAATTAACGATACATACGGGAAAACGGTGATTCAGGGAACTATCGATGAAGATTCCACTCTGTTTCTCTTCTCCTCCACAGTGTTTTATTGTTGAAAAATTCATTTTTTCCCTCTTTTTCCGGAATTCTGTATTGGGAGCCTTATCTCAAAAATTATTTTGCCATTTGAATCGTAGGTATTTAATTTGTTTTCTTCAACCAATGTGATCTTCAAAAATGCACTAAACTGCCCTTGGGAGTAGGGCCACTAATGCGAAGATTTACAACTGCTAAGTGCACTGAAACCTCAAAAATCGGTCCAGCCCTTGTTAAGGACACCTCAGTTACGTAAAGCCGATAAGTTCGATGGAGCGAAAATACGGACTCAGTATAAACAGGCAGTTTCAGCCTGCTGACACTGAATTCGGAGCGTAACGTGGGGCGCCAACGTTAAAAGTTTTAACCAATCACAGAGCTCTGTTCTTTGAAAACTTTCTTGTTGTTGTTTCTGATGCCCTTGGAAGTTCCAGACCAGGTCCATACAAACTTCCGGCTGAAGTGTGCGGCTCCCGTTTTAAATAGCACCACAAGGGTCGGAGTCCGTCTTAACTAGTTGGCACCTCAGTTTTGACCGAGCACCCCTACGGGCGACATCTAGGAGGATCGTACCCTCCTCCACCCTCACTGACCTTAACACAGG
The DNA here is from genome assembly GCA_907164885.2 of Dolomedes plantarius. Lineage (NCBI taxonomy): Eukaryota > Metazoa > Arthropoda > Arachnida > Araneae > Dolomedidae > Dolomedes > Dolomedes plantarius. The sequence goes on from OU015503.1 coordinate 25,976,959, forward strand.
GAATTTCCAGTATATGGATTTAACGTGCCCATATCCGGCTTAAACACGGAGGCATTTAATGGCGCGCATCGGGATTCGATCCGAGCACCCTCAGCACCAAAAGCCAGCATGTTACCGCAAGGCCACCTCGAGCCCGTATATATATATATATATATATATACAGTCGAGCCTCGTTATAACAAACTTCAAGGGATCAAAGGTTTTGTTTGCTATATCCGAACCGATAAGAAAAATGTTACAACTGATAACATAGGAGTTGCTATGTGTATTCAAATGTGTAGTTGCTATGTGTATTCAATAACGATGTATTAAAAAACTGATAAAATCTGTTAAAAATGATCATTAAGGAATTAAATTGACTAAAATAGTTTACATTAAACTGACACAAAATACGCGATTAATTAAAAATGAAGACAAATGGAAATAAATTCATTTTATCCTTCAATTGTTGCTCACTGTTTTGATACAGAAATAATCGGTAATCTTCTGCTGACGTGATGCCGATTTCAAAAACATTTTATGAATTTCTTTGTCCACTACATCAAATGACTCCAACACTCTTCCTTCCACTGTTTGTGTAGACCAAAACTTATTAATTAAACGCATCACTGCTGTAGCATCTGAGATGGTGGGGATTTCGTTATTTATGTGCTCCACTTCATCGGCACCAGATGCAGAATCTTCGATTTGAGAATTTCATTTTAATTTCTTCCACAATATCTTCATCAGTCGGATTTTCGCATGTAATGACTTTATCATCGCTTGTTTCGAACATTTGCATGTCACAATCTGAGAATGATGAAATTTTGTGCTTTTCTATCCACATCGCGATAGGTAAATCTTCTTCATCTTCTTCAACATTCTTAAAAAGTTTGAAAAAAAAAATCAGTAGTCGACTGAAAAAAGGCTCGTTATAGCCGATTCTTAAGATTCCGGAGGTTCGCTATAAAAGGATAAATTAGCATTAAATACAATAGGAAAACTGCGGGACCAAAAACTTCGTTCGTTATATCCGTGAGTTCGTTATATACCGGGTTCGCTATAACGGGGTTCAACTGTATATATATATATATATATATATATACATAAATGCGGAGACCTTGTCCCTTTAAACACTTGCGTATTATCAACGCGGATCTACTACTCTCTTTATTAGGGGGCACCACATAGGTGGACCAGCATTGCCCCCTATGAAGGGACGACACAAACGGAGGCCTTTTTCGTGGCACGACGCCGGGAATCGATCTGAGCATCCCCAGCATCGAAAAGCGGGCCGCTGTACCACAGAGCGCCACAAGACACACACACATATATATATATATATATACAAGGTGCGCCCATATAAGTAACCGGACAATTTTTCTATAAATAAGAAAAATATGACTCACCTTCAAATAAATTTATCTCCTTCAAAATAATCGCCAAAGGAGTCTATACAATTTTTCCAACGTTTATCCAAGTCATCGAAACACTGTTTATAGGCGTCGGAACTAACCGTTCGCAAAATACGCGTAACATTTCATTTAATATCCGAGACGTTTTCGAATCTCTGTCCTTTCGTGGCCCTCTTAAGCTTCGGAAAAAGAAAAAAATCAGCTGGCGATAAGTCGGGAGAATATGAAGGATTTATCACTGTAATTGAATGCTTAACAGGATATTGTTGTACAGAAATTGCTGTATGGGGCCTAGCATTATAGCGTAAAAGAAACCATTGCCCAGAATCAAACAGTTCCTTCCTAACTCGCCTTATCCTGTTTCTTAATCGAAAAATCACCTCCTTCTAAAAATACTGATTAATTGTTTGGTTTTCAGGAACAAATTCGTGGTGAATAAATCTTTTGTAATCAAAAAATGCAAAATCCATGAAAGGACAGAGATTCGAAAACGTCTCGGATATTAAATGAAATGTTACGCGTATTTTGCGAACGGTTAGTTCCAACGCCTATAAACAGTGTTTCGATGACTTGGAAAAACGTCGGAAAAATTGTATAGACTCCTTTGGCGATTATTTTGAAGGGGATAAATTTATTTGAAGGTGAGTTATATTTTTCTTATTTATAAAATAATTGTCCGGTTACTTTATGAGCTCACCGTATATATATATATATATATATATATATATATATATATATATATATATATATATATATATATATATATATATATATATATACAGAGGCTGTTCACACATTTTTTAGACGATGTATATTGTATTCACAAGACTAAATTACATAAAATTCTTGTGTTTTAAATGTTCTATTTGACATCCCTTATTCTGAACTATCTTTCGACACCGCAATTTCCAGGATAATAATGCCTTTTGAAGTGTCAAAGAGGTATTCTATCCCATTCCTCCTCAACAGCTTTCCAGAGTCCTGTAAGGGTTTTAGGACGACGTTTGGATAATGCAGATTTTAAAAGTCCGAAAGCACAAAAATCCATAGGTGATACATCGGGAGATTTAGTAGGGATATCAGTGAAGGGTATGGTCTTGATAGATTTAAATCAACGTTTTCTTAAGATTTAAATCAACGTTTATCATTTTGTTTACAGTGGACACCGAGCATTTTAATGATTTTGGAACTGTCCTTTGACTAGGGGGATATTCTTTTAACATTAAACAACGTACCTTTTCAATAGTCGAAGATGTCCGTTTTTTCCTTGGATACTTGTTTGGAATTTATGTCCTACTTGAGGCTCCAATTTGACGTACTTTTCCTTTCTTGTTGACGATATTACCTATCGACGCTTTAGATATCACAAAACCATGACTCTCACATCGTTTTTGGATAACGGAGTATGCATATTTCTTTTCGGAAAGAGCATAAATGTAGCCTTCGAACCACTGCTTTGTTAAAAACGCCATTTTGAATAAAATCAGACGATAGTTTTGACTTTTAAAAACATAGTACAATTGCAATTATTTCTTTTGCAGCAAACGATTTTTTATTACCGCTTACCAAAATCGTCTAAAAAATGTGCGAACAGCCTCTGTATGTATATATATATATATACAGTAACCACCGCTTATAGTGATCACTGGTTATAAGAATCAACCGTTTATAAGAATCAATATCGCGAAAACAAAAACAAATGAATTATTTCCACGTTAAAATTTTCGCTTTAAAGAATCAATCCACCGGTTTTAAGAATCAGTTTACACTCTTCGCTTTCCTTTCATTTTTCTAAAAAAGCTACTTAAACCCTCAAAAGGCACGAAGTTCTTTCTTTTTTTTTTAAGAAAGATTGATAAGATGGGATGGAATATAGTCGTAAAATTCACCCCTTTCTTTATTAGACATAACATAATAGTTTCCCCTTAAACGCTTTACCACAACACTGTCCTATTAGCTTGACCCGGGGGCAACTTTACCTGTCCGAGTAAATCTTCGTCTGAGACTATAAGTATTGAAAGAGGTATAAACAGCCTTCTGAAAACTTCATTACGTCAAACTACCGTAGAAAACTTTTTCTTGCTCCCTTCCTGTAGTTGAAATGTTAAAACTGTTAAGCAGGTATGTTGTAACTTGTAACAAATATTGTATTTTTTTCTTCTCGTACTATAATCATGTGTATCTACTTATAGGTCTAAAAATTAAGTTTTATTTTTAAAACTATAAAAAATAATTTTAATAAAAGATAGTTAATGTAAATTAAAGAGTATTTTATGGTAAATTATCTAATATATGTATATACAGAGGCTGTTCGCACATTTTTTAGACGATTTTGGTAAGCGGTAATAAAAAATCGTTTGCTGCAAAAGAAATAATCGCAATTGTACTATGTTTTTAAAAGTCAAAATTATCGTCTGCGGCTTGAAAGTTTTGTTTTTATTCAAACTGGAGTTTTTAACAAAGCAGTGGTTCGAAGGCTACATTTATTCTCTTTCCGAAGAGAAATATGCATACTCCGTTATCCAAAAACGATGTGAAAGTCATGGTTTTGTGATATCTAAACCGTCGATAAGTAATATCGTGAACAAGAAAGGGAAAAAAACTTCAAATTGGAGCCTCAAAAATTCAAAGTGCGACAAAAATTCCAAACAAGTATCCAAGGAAAAAACGTTCATCTTCGACTATTGCAAAGGTACGTTGTTTAATGTTAAAAGAAAATCCCCCTAGTCGAAGGACAGTTGCAAAATCATTAAAATGCTCGGTGTCCACTGTAAACAAAATGATAAACGTTGATTTAAATCTTAAGAAAGCGAAAAAACTCAATGTGCATCGTCTTTTTCCAAATCATATCGCTGAACGCAGGACACGCTGCAGAATTCTATATGAGAAACACTTATCCAAAGAAAAATGGAAAACAATTGTCACAATAGATGAATCATGGGTGTATTTAAATGATTGCAACAAAAAAAGAGCCATTTATTATCATAAAAGGGGAGAAAAAAATTTAAGTACATGGTTCAAAGAATCGAAAGAAAGTTTTTCTAAGGGATTCATGATTGTTGCTGGTTTTTCTTATAATGGCAAGTTAAAAATAAAGAGAGTGGGAAAAAATGTCAAGATTAACTCCAAATACTATCGGGAACATATTTTATCGCTAATTTTTCTGAATGAAATATCATCGCTTTACCCACAGTGCCATCAATCTGTGAGACTCCATCAGGACAAAGCTAGCAGTCACACATCAAAATCCACTGTATTTCCTAAAAGAAATGGAACAAAAAACTGGTATCAAGGCCATACCCTTCACTGATATCCCTAGTAAATCTCCCGATGTATCACCTATGGATTTTTGTGTTTTCGGACTTTCAAAATCTGCATTATCCAAACGTCGTCCCAAAACCCTTACAGGACTGTGGAAAGCTGTTCAGGAGGAATGGGATAGAATACCTCTTCTGACACTTCAAAAGGCATTATTATCCTGGAAATTGCGGTGTCGAAAGATAGTTCAGAATAAGGGATGTCAAATAAAACATTTAAAACACACGAATTTTATGTAATTTAGTTTTGTGAATACAATATACATCGTCTAAAAAATGTGTGAACAGCCTCTGTATAGGTGTGTGTGTTCCTGTCCAAAAACCTAAATTTCGGTTATAAGAATCAACCGCTTATAAGAATCAAAAACAGTAATAACAAACGTGATTCTTATAAGCGGAAATCACTGTATATATATATATATATATATATATATATATGAAAGACACTATGTAGACCTGGATGCAACCACTGTGTGGATGCCGTTTCAATTTTTAGCACTTAGGGTCACTCTTTTCGTGCATCTCCTCTATGATTCGAATTCAAGAAGAATCGCTAAAATTAGCCGGCGTATAATTTAAGATGAGCATCTACGGACTGGATTGCGTCAGCGATGACGTTCGCGCGCCCAATTTCCTCGCTAATGACGTTTTAAATAAATATCAGTATCTCCAGAGCTAAAGGCATATATTGGTTTTCTTATTTTTCATCGTGTTTACCGAGAGTTAAATATTTGTTTTGCTTTTTCAGATCGTTTAATCTAAAAAAAAAAAAGGCGATCGATTATCGCATGTTTGTTTGGAGAATATCGCCAGAGAACAGATTTATTTAACATTCTTCTAAGAAACATGACCGTTTTAAAACTCTAGTTTCAATTTCAATTTAAAGATGACGTCGGCAGCGGTTTCCTTTTTTCAGTCAGAATTGAAATGTGGCCATTAAATGACGCATAGGAGAAAAAGGATAATTATACACTCTTAGACAAAAAAAAAAAAAAAAAAAAAAAAAAAAAAAAAAAAAAAAAAAAAATGACGCACCCAGAAGGAGTTATCCGAATGGGACGAAAATCGGTAGATATGATGTACATGTACAGAAAAACAAATGATCACAATTTGAGAAAAATTGGAGGATTTATTCAAGTGAAACAGCTTCACAAAGTGAAAAAGTCAATAACGCGTTGGTCCACATCTGGCCCTTATGCAAGCGGTTATTCGGCTTGGCATTAATTAATAGAGGTGGCAGATGTCCTCCTGCGTGATATCGTGCCCAATTCTGTCCAATTGGCGCATTAGATCGCGTCAATTGGACACGTGCTCTATGGGGAAATGATCCGGCGACATTGCTGGCCATGGTAGCATCGGGCAAGCACTTGCGCCGTGTACAGGCGGAGCAGCTTGACACGGCGTTAAAAGCAAGCAGTAGACACTCTCGCCGTGTGCAGGCGGGTATTATCTTGCAGAAATGTAAGCCAAGGATGGCATAATATGAAGGGCAACACAACGGGGCGTAGAATATCGTCGACGTACCGCTGTGCTGTAAGGGTGCGACAACCAAAGGGATGACAACCAAAGGGGTCCCGCTATGAAATGAAACGGCACCCCAGACCATCACTCCTGGTTGTCGGCCCGTATGTCTGAAGACAGTCAGGTTGGTGTCTCACCGCTGTCCGGGCCTTCTCCAGACACGTATTGGCTGGTCATTGGGGCTCAATTCGAAGCGGGACTTATCACTGATGATAATTCTACTCCAGTCAGGGACATTCCAGGTCGAATGTGCTCGACACCACTGCAAATGGGCTTGTCGGTATACAGTGAATGGTCTATGAATGGTCCTATGAATGGTCCTATGAATGGTCCTTGCGGTCACTAAAGCCCCAGTTGCACGTACGATCGATGATAATGATGAATCTGAGGCTGTTTGTGCCACTTTGACGATTGCTCGGTCCTCACGTTCTGTCGTTTCTCTAGGCCGACCACTTCCTTCTTGACGCTGTGTTCAGCCATGGTTCACCCATTCCTGCCAACATCGTCTAATAGTGGCATCGCTCCTATCCAAATGTCGAGCGAATTGCCGATTAGACCAACCGGCTTGTTTGAGCCCAACTACACGTCCTGTCTCAAATGACATCTGCGCATATTGTTCGTGCACCTGTATGTGGGACATACTTTACAGTCTACCTGAGTACACGGAATGAAATTCGCAAAGAATTTATAACATGGAATCGAAAATTTTCCTCTTTAATATCTTGCCAGTTGCGCAGTAAGGTGCGCTGCAGCGTCACATGCTCATTCATTGGCCGTTAAACTTTAAAATTTTGTTTTATCCGTCGAAACCTGTATGTATATCAATTTGTGTCCAATTTGCATTACCCCTTCTTAGTGCGTTGGTTTTTGTATAAGAGTGTATATATGTACATACATACATACATACATACATACATACATACATATATATATATATATATATATATATATATATATATATATATATATATATATATATATGTGTGTGTGAGAATGAGTTTGGCAACACAACTGAACTATTACTACAACTTCCACTCCTACTACTTCGGCGCGAAGGACTTGGCGCGCAAACACAGTGATGGACTAGTGACATTACGAAGCGGATGTGTCGCTCCGCAGGCTTGCCGTTTTGAGTCAAATAGCTATGTTGATGCTTTGTTTTTTTTAATTTCATACTAAGTGTTAGTCCTGTCTTGTAAACATCGTCTAGTTTAATTAAATGTTCAAAATGATTAAGTCTAATGATTCACTTCTAAAGGAAGGAGTACTAACTCCTTCCTACATGGGTGCTCGGCCCTCGGACTCGAAAAATACCCCTAGCTTGGACTGAAAAACTATTTTCTTTTGATGATTACCGGATTACTGTTCTCTGTGATTTCTGTTTTGGATACCGCCAGCGAAAACGTAAGTGATGTGCCACGGACTCTGATAATATTCTGATGGGATGACGAGAACCGAAAACCAGAACTGTGAGTATATTCTGATCATATTGTAATTATTTCATGCATACTTTGAAGCTTGTTCAAGAAAATTTTGAAGATTAATGGAATTCTCATCTTATTGATGATAATTATAAGAAAACTGAAAATATTTCAACGTTCTTTTGATGCAAGAATTTAATTGATGCTAAATTCATTTTTGATGGTCTTTGACGTTGAATTTATCACTTCTGTTTTCTTGAAGAGAATTCTATTTCGATGAAATTATTTGATGATTTGATGAAAATTTCGACATTTAACTTGAAGAATCTTGTTTCCTTGAACAAACCACAACATAACATATATTTTGAATGATTGCAATTTGAATACAGTTTGAAGAATATTATATTATTTCCTTGATGCATATTTTGAGAATCAATATTTTATTATTGAATTGATATTTGAGGAAATTTCGATTTGAAATTTTATTTTTGAATTTGAGTACCTACGTATTATAAGTATTGATTTTGGTTTTGAATATTTGTATATTTGTGTACTATAATTGTTTGAACCTAGTATATAGTTATGGCTACTCTCAACGATTACCCCAATATTGCAAAATCATTAAAAATTGGTAGTACGAATCAAATAAAGGTTCTACATCGTTTAATTTTTGGTACAGACGGCGACAGACAAAATCGTACCAGATTACGTAAATTTACAGGTTTTAAACAGCCATTCGTGTTGGAAGCAACGAAACAGAAAGTACTTAAAGAGTTTTCACTTAAAGACTTCATTTCTATTTGTAATCTACTTCATTTAGAATTTTCAACTGACCCAGACAAATGTGCCAATACCATTCTTATGAGTCTTAGTGATTTATCGTTATTAAAAGCAGAATTTTCTGATCTTTCGGAATGCGAAGTGAATGATGACTCACTTCCGGGTGCACGTTCATCCCAAACTAACAGCGTTATAGAGGAAAATAGATCTCCCTTTTCCCCCACCATTGACGCAAAAGAATCTTCGAATAAGCAAAATACACACATTTCCGTTGGTGAATCAGATCAAAATTCATTGCCTTCAGTTGAAACTGCGAATCTCTCTTTCCAGTTGTTTAGTCTGAAAGACGTTGTTGATTTAATAAAACCTTTCTCGTCTCGTGATAATTACAGTGTTGAGAATTTTATATCTGACGTTGAAGAACTTTTTTGTTTATATCAGATAAACAATCCAATTCACCAAATTACTTTTGTTAGAAAATGTTTAACTGGTCCCGCTCAAACTTTAATTAGGTCTATTCGTGGAATTACAAATTGGGAACAATTGAAGCACCATTTATTAGACGAATTTTCGGACAAAATTAACGGTATTCAGTTACATAAATTAATGGAATCTCGACGTATGAAACCGTTTGAAACCCTACAAGAATATTTCTTAGCTATGAGAGATTTGGCACACAAAGGTTCTCTCGATGACTCCTCTCTGTTTGAGTATGTCATAAACGGAATTCCTGATTCAACAAACAATAAAGTTATTCTTTACGGTTGTAAATCCGTCCCTGAATTTAAGGAAAAGTTGAAAATTTATGAACAAATCTTTAACAGATCACAAAATTTCAGACAAAATAATCAGAAAAAAATTGATGCTTCCTACCTCAATGTGAAAGTCGATAATACACGTAGCCCAAATACACAGCCAGTATGTTTTTCCTGTGGCTTGAGAGGTCACAAAAGCAACCAATGTTTGAATAAGTCACATGGTAAACAATGCTACGGATGTAAAAGTTTTGGTCATGTTCATGCTAATTGCCCTAAAAGTTATCGAAATTCTAAACCAAAACCTGATTCTCAAAAACCTATTTCTGATAAAACTGTAAATGCACTTTCTCCTGAAACTTCATCGAAAAATCCCATGCATGTTGACATTCAACTTGCAGGAATTCAATTGACAGCACTCTGTGACACTGGGTCACAGGCAACCCTCATCAATGAGAAAACCTATCGAAGAATTGGTTCGCCACCATTGCAGCCCACCAACATTCCCTTTTCAGGAATTGGCAAAAACCAAGTTCACAGCATCGGATTCTTTCAGGATTCCATCGAAATTCAAACCATTACTTTACCTGCTAAAATACATGTTCTAGAGGATGACTTGATTCCTTTTGATGTGATTATCGGAATTGACTTTTTACAGCAAACCCAATTTACATTTGATAAAGACGGTATTCGTTTATGCAAAACTCCTGAAAATAACACCTTCGTTAATATTGCTAATGTTTCTGACGATCAAGCTTTTCCATTTGATCTTTCACACATTTTGAATTCTGAAACTCGTGAGGAAGTTCAAAATATCGTTACTTCCTACAAACCACATAAAGTTCAAGATACTGAAATTAAGATGACTATTTTATTACAAGATGAAATCCCTGTAGCTCAACGTTCTCGACGACTCCCTTTCGCGGAACAGAAAATTGTAGAAAGCCAAATTCAAGATTGGTTAAATGATGGAATTATTAAAGAAAGTTGCTCCGATTATGCCGCACCGATTGTTCTATGTAAGAAAAAAAGTGGAGATTATAGACTTTGTGTTGATTACCGCAAATTGAATAGAAAAATGATAAAAGATAAATTTCCCTTACCGCTCATCGAAGAAGCTTTAGACAAACTTGGAAAATCTCGGGTGTTCACTTCACTTGATCTCAAAAATGGTTTCTTTCATGTACCTATGGAACCTAACAGCACTAAATATACTTCTTTTGTGACTCATGAAGGACAATACGAATTTTTACGTGTCCCATTTGGCTTATGTAACAGTCCCAGTGTTTTCCAACGATATGTTTACACAGTTTTTAGAAATCTCATTCGCGACAATGTTCTTATTGTTTACATGGACGATCTTCTCATACCATCTAATGATGAAGTTGAAGGTCTACAAAAATTACGCCTAGTTCTCCAAACAGCTGCAGACTATGGCCTTGAATTGAACTTTAAAAAGTGTCAATTTTTACAGCGAAAGATAGAATTTCTTGGTTACATTATCGAAAATGGAGTAGTTAAACCCTCACCTACCAAGACACAAGCTGTTCAAAATTTCCCACAACCTCAAACCCCTAAACAAGTTCAAAGTTTTCTTGGATTAACAAGTTATTTCAGAAAGTTCATTCCAAATTATGCGCTGATTGCTAGACCATTAAGTGACCTCCTTCGGGATAATGTAGAATTTAATTTTGACTCTGAACAAATAGCAGCTTTTCAACAACTTAAAAACATTCTTTCACAAAACCCAGTTCTTCATGTTTTTCAACAGGGATACCCATTAGAACTCCACACTGATGCCAGCTCCTTAGGTTTTGGCGCTGTGCTCTTGCAACAATCCGATGATGGACAGTTTCATCCTATTCATTATTTTAGCCGTAAAACTACAGTTCAACAAGAAAAATATCATAGTTATGAACTGGAAGTTCTTGCCGTTATTGAAGCGCTAAAAAAATTTCGAAACTACTTGTTGGGAACAAAATTTAAAATTATCACCGATTGTGATGCTTTCCAAAAAACGATGCACAAAAAAGACCTACCAGCTAAAATTGCTCGATGGGCATTGATGTTAGAAGACTTTGATTATGAAGTTTGTCATCGACCCGGTAGACAGATGAAACATGTTGATGCTTTAAGTCGTAACCCCATTCTTGTAATTACCTCAAATGATATCACTCAAAAGGTGAAAAATGCCCAAGACCAGGATGAATTTATATCTCAAATTAAATCTATGCTTGAATCTACACCTTCTGATGAATTTTTTGTTAAAAACGGAATTCTTTATAAACTTCATCAGGATGCCGAACTTTTAGTAGTACCACAAATGATGCAGAAAGAAATAGTGCTAAACGCCCATTCACAAGGTCATTTTGCTTCACAAAAAACCGAATTAATTGTTTCTCGTGAATTTTTCATTCCTCAACTTAAGAAATTAGTTCAAGAAATTATTTCGAACTGTATTCCTTGCATTTTGTCCTCGCGAAAATCTGGAAAACAAGAAGGATACCTTCACCCCATTCCAAAAGGTGATGCACCCCTTGAATGTTACCATTGCGACTTTTTAGGACCTTTACCATCGACAAAAAAATGTTATAAGTATCTTTTTACAGTAGTTGATGCCTTTTCCAAATTTGTATGGATCTATCCCGTGAAGTCCACCTCTACGAAAGATGCCTTAGACAAATTATCCTTGCAACAAACTACATTTGGCAACCCTTCAAAAATCATTACTGACAAAGGTAGCGCATTCACATCTTCAGAATTTCAAAGTTACTGCCAGGAACAGTCAATTGAACACATTTCAATAGCAACAGGTGTGCCACGTGGCAACGGTCAGGTTGAGCGTGTTCATGGCACAATTATTCCCGTTTTAACTAAGTTAGCTCTAGATGAACCTGACAAATGGTTTAAATATGTCCCAAGATTGCAACGTATCTTAAATAGTACCACCACACGCAGTACAAAATTCACACCCTTTCAACTTTTAATTGGTGTTAAAATGAAAAAACAAGAGGATCTACAGATTAAAAATCTTCTTGACGAGGAACACCACCAAAGAATTCTTGATGACAAAGAAGCGTTACGTATCGAAGCTAAACGAAATATCCTCCGTTTACAGGAAGAAAACATACGACAATATAACAAACGGCGTAAACCGGCTTGTAAATACAAGATCGGTGACAAAGTGGCAATACAACGAACTCAATTTGGAACCGGATTAAAGCTCCGACCAAAGTTCTTCGGACCATATGAGATCACGAACATCAACCCCAACGATCGTTACGAAGTTCGAAAGTTAGGACATCACGATGGTCCAACCATAACATCAACTGCAGCGGACAAAATGAAACAGTGGTGCAGAAACTGAACACCAATACCACTGTGTTGAACACTGCTTGATTTTTTGAAATATTTTTCCTTTTTCTGCTCTTTTTTTTTATCTTTTCAGAATTATTGTTGACAACCCAGCCGCGGACGTCTGGAAAGTCAGAACGGCCGTGTGAGAATGAGTTTGGCAACACAACTGAACTATTACTACAACTTCCACTCCTACTACTTCGGCGCGAAGGACTTGGCGCGCAAACACAGTGATGGACTAGTGACATTACGAAGCGGATGTGTCGCTCCGCAGGCTTGCCGTTTTGAGTCAAATAGCTATGTTGATGCTTTGTTTTTTTTAATTTCATACTAAGTGTTAGTCCTGTCTTGTAAACATCGTCTAGTTTAATTAAATGTTCAAAATGATTAAGTCTAATGATTCACTTCTAAAGGAAGGAGTACTAACTCCTTCCTACATATATATATATATATATATATATAAATATATATATATATATATATATATATATATATATATATATATATATATATATATATATATATATATATATATATATATATTTATATATATACAGTGGAATCTCGATCGATCGTTTTCGGATCCATCGTTTTTCCGTATGTGTCGTTAATTTTATCCAGTCCCAACGATCATATTGCTTTGTATTGCTTTGTTATCTATCGTTTTCCCGCATTTATCGTTCATTTCAATCGTTCCCTTGAAAAACGATAGATCGAGATTCCACTGTATTACTACCGAGGGTTATTAACGTAGGATTATTTATCGTTGATTACCTCTTTTGTATTATGTATTTACAGGTGGTTATCAAAATATTGGAAACACATATCAATATTAGTGGTGTTTATGAAAGGGCTTCGTATTCCTTAAAAAACAAGTCTAGGGACCAGTATATTTTATAGAATATAGTGTATACATTATTCTACTCTAAGGTAGCAGTAATGAAACTATGGGCATCAGGCTCTTTGGTGGCTAGCGTAAGATGTCAATCCTTGTAGACCGTGCAGAGAGAGCAAACTGATTAAGCCCGTCTAATTGGAGTATCTGTTACAACAGCCCCCATGGTTTTTGGGTGTTTACCGAGCTATGATATCGGAAGTCATGATGGCATACATAGTGCACGGAAAGACATCGTCTGTGAAACAGAATAGTGGACGAAAGAGAGAGCTAAGTGAAATAGACTGACGGGTGTTGAAGTGGATTGGGACATCAAAAAAGAAGATAACTGCAGCCAATGTGACCGTAGAGCTCCATCTGAAACTGCAGGCTCCAGTATCACTCATTACCGGTAAGAGAAAACTTCACAAACAAAACATTTACGGCAGAGGAGTAATAACCAAGCCACTTGTAACAGATATGAATACAAAACGTCCTCTACAGTGGTGCCATGAGCACAAATCTTGGTCTAGTGATACGTCGAAATATGACATTCGGTTAGACGAATCATTGTTCACCTTGTTCCCCGCAACAGGACGTGCATACGTCTGAAGAACACCTACACGAGCGTATGAACATGCTTATCTCATGTCAGCTGTCAAACATGGAGAGGAAATTTCTCAGGGTTTCGGCGGCCATCTCATGGTTTTCAAAAAGGATGTATTGTAACCCTGAAAGGGAGATTGACTGAGAAGTACTATGTCGAACTTTTTGCCGACCAGATCCATCCTATGGTGCAAAACTTGTTTCCTGCAGGAGATGTCGTTATCCATGATGATAATGCTCCGATCCATACAGCTAGACGTGTCAGGTCGTGGTTTGAGGAACATAAAGACCAAGTCAAACATCTTATCTGTCCCGCACAGTCCCCAAACCTCAATATCATCGAACTGCTGTGGTCTGCTTTGGAGAAAGAGTCAGGAATCGATATCCACCAACAGCATCTCTACAGGAACATTGTCGATTTATCCATAAAGAATGGTATAATATTCCTTTAACCACTATTCATGACTGGCATAATTCAATTCTTTAGTGAATTCAGGTGATATTAAACGCCATAGATGATCCTATGCCATATTAATAAAGAATTTCATGTTATTCCTAAATGTTTCCATTATTTTGATAACCTGTATTTTCTATATATTTTTATTACCACTGTACTCTTGTTTGTAAATTTAATATATTTTCAGTCTAGACAGAACGAAACTTTCGTTAGAAAGACGTACAAAATTCATTATAGTATGGGTTTTTTATTTAATGATAAAGGAAAAAAAATTACTGTAATCATTCGAATTTGGAATTGGTAAATTGATAGTCATTGAGTTTTCGATTCCTCTTTCAAAATGCAAACTTCAGGTGATCATTTTCAATTCCAGAATGCTCCATCTCCCGTTCTACCCCTAAACTCTAGCAATAGCAAACTGTAACAAATTTCTGAATTTTATCAAAATTCCTCAAACGTGACATCTGCTCAGTTTCACAATCTAAACTATGGCGACTCAGTGCGGGTACACATATAAGAAGTTCCATATCGAGGGCATGCTGTCTAGAGTGGTTGGAAGTCTTCCAGGGAAGAATCCGATAAACTCAAAATACCCTCGAAATGTATTTAAGAAGTTCTCTCTTTCAGAGAGGAAATGAATGTTAATGAGGAGATATCTCGACAGTTTCGCAGATATGTTACGGCCAAACACTTCGTATTACTATCTTTCATATTTGAGCTGACAATAATATCTTATTTCTTAGCAAAAAAGAATGAAAGAAGAAAAGAGTTATCGCTTCTCAACTGTACCAGTGTTTTCCTAACCGGTGGTATGAGAGAACCCCAGAAAAAAAAAGTTTCCATTGTTTCAAAATGACCGCGAATGTAAACAATTTTTCAAAAAATGGGAGCAATTTTTTTTTGTTGTTCAGATTCTAACAATTCCTGTATTTGTCTTTACCTCAAGTGCCTTTTCATTGGTTTAAAAAAAATATTTCAGGTAGTCTCTTCTAACGAAACTACCGCGGATTATTAACGTAGGATTACTTATCGTTGCTTACCTCTTTTTTATGTATATATATATATATATATATATATATATATATATATATATATATTCATATATATAATAGTTC
Organism: Dolomedes plantarius; assembly: GCA_907164885.2. Classification (NCBI taxonomy): domain Eukaryota; kingdom Metazoa; phylum Arthropoda; class Arachnida; order Araneae; family Dolomedidae; genus Dolomedes; species Dolomedes plantarius. The sequence goes on from OU015503.1 coordinate 25,992,556, forward strand.
CGTAACTGACTGACTCACTTACATACAACGCACAGACCAAACCGCTGGACCTAAAGAGCTGAAATTTTGCATGGCGATTCTTCTTATGGTGTAGGGGTGCACTAAGAAAGATTTTTGAAAAATTCTTCTTAGATTTTTTAAAATTAAATTTAAGCTGTTTTAGTAACTTTTTTAAGTTTGCATTTAAAATAATAATTTGAGGGTTATAAAATTTTTATCACGAGAAAGATTCTAAAAATTCCTTTAAAATGAAATCTTTATCGAATCTTTTCCTTCATTTTCAAATTTTTGGTGAATTTTTAAAGATAAATTTTTAGAATTTAATTTATTAAATGCTGGTCACGTGATTTCTTTTTCTGGTACTTTAAATAAATTTATCGTCACGTGCATAACAACTAAAAAAACAAAAAAAATATTTTTCTTTTCTTGTTAATGCGGCAGACGATTCGACATTATCAAAAAAAATATTAAAATACAGTAAAAGATATGTTCCTCAAACTGTATTAGTATATTAACTGTACTATATTCTTAGTATGTCCTATGAGATTCAATTTGAATATTTTCTTCTACATTATTTTGTCTATAAAAATATCCGTTATGATTATTTTATAAATATATTTTTTCGATTTTTTTTACATCAATTGCATACATCGATCGTTGTATTTATTATAAATATATTTATACATATTTTTGGCATTCATTGCATACATTGACCGTTGTATTTAATTTGAATGTACTCCGTAGCGAAGTACGGGTTTTCAGGTAGTATGTATATATATATATACTTACGTAAATATATATAGATACATATATACGTAACAGATACATGCATACATACATACAAAAGAGGTAAGCAACGATAAGTAATCCTACGTTAATAACCCGCGATAGTTTCGTTAGAAGAGAGCACCTGAATTTTTTTAATGACTAGTGGTCCCTGATCAACGAAAGGTTAGAAACCATTGTAGTAGACCATCCATAACCCAAGTATCACCCTCTACTCACAGGTTATGAAAACTGAAAGCTATAATTTCGATACTGAACCCAAAAGTCGGTTTACTTAGAGAAACAGTTTTTTTTATCCTTTTCAATTCATTGATGTTAAAGACAATTGCAGAGGAAAATAAACTACTCCTAATTATTCTATTAATTAGCTTATTAGGGCTGATCAGCGACTGTTTTAAACGGCATTCTTCGCTGATTTGAAACCTTCCGTAATTGCAATACTCAAACATTTTCTTTTATTAATTTAGACTGGAATAGTGCCGAACAGGGAAATGCCATTTTTCCGAAAATAATATAGTTATGCCGTAAATAAACGATTTCTCTTTCGGGATGCAGATGGCAGCAGGGAAATTTCAATTGAACTCATATTTCGTCTTAACTTAAGGATAACAGGGAAAATATGACTGAAGAGGGCTATAGTTCTGACTAGCTACCATTTAGGGTCTTTTTCTCCCCTCTTTGGGTTGCTTCTCATTACATTTGTCATTAAATTTTGCTCTTTTAAGAGGGGATTACACCTTAAACCCTTCGAAAAACTCAATTTTTTACTATAATTTAATTTTGAAGAATGGAATACAAGGAATCATTTGGAAAAAAATGAAGTCGATACTACAATTAGAACCACTTTTATGGCAAAATGTATAAAGCTAATAGTAAAAAAAATCATAGAAACTTTAAATGGCTTTTTCTAAAAACTGTTATTTTCAAACTTGTGCGCACTATTTCTTCAAAACTAATCGTTACAAATTTCTAAAATTTTGTATACATGTATATCTTGTATCTTTATACTATTTCTACCTAAACTTAAGTAAGTACATATTGCAATTTTTTTACAGAATTTTTTTATTTTTTTATTTTATGATATTTTCTGTACATTACAATATATTTGCCTAAAAAATATTTTCATGTGAAATATGGTAATTATATTAGATGTAGATTAAAGTATAGCCTATGGATAGAATATATACAAATAATTTAATATATATCTCTTATAGTTTTTTAAAAAAAAATCTGCGCGCAATGCATTGACCTAAGATTCATTTTTCATAAAACATTAATTATATTTTTTTATATAAAATAATTTCTAATAATCTCCCCAAAATTCTCCTATTGTTTTCTAATAGATAAATCTTTGTACAAGTCACCCTAAAAAATTGGTTTAAATTAATTACAAATTAACTGTTTGACAACACATTAAGCTTGGTAGTAAAATCAGTGTATTTTGCGCGTGCAAAGGTATACTCCCGCCTTAAGCTTTAATAAATTCCATTTTAGGAAGCGTTGTTCTCAACTGTATATTATAGTTATTTTATATGTTTAACCTTTAGAGGAAAATATGTTGAAGAAATTCAGGCACCTCACGAACTGCACGAGAATCTCTTAAAAGAATCACGAAATTCAAAATTTAAATATAGACCTTTAAAAAATAATTTTCAGTCCAGTCCGATGAAAAGCATTTACGTCTGATTTTGTTTTCATGCCGAGATAATGATCCCAAGCATGCAGCCGTAAATAAACAACAACGAGTATTAAATAATACTCCAAACTTTATAAAATGTCATCATACACTAAAGCAATTCACGAAATTTTGGAAGTTTGTGGTGTAAAGATTACATCCTGGTCTATTTCAAATAAAGATGACTTTAAAATGTATTGTTCTACATGAATGGAATTCTGTTTCCGATTCGGTGACGTCATGTATTATCGATCAGCAGCAGACGAATATTCAAGCCAAAAGATATCATTAAAGTTAACTATAAAGTAGTACTACAAATGTAACAAATATGCAGACTGCACAAATATTTTTTTTATCGTAGGATTACGTTCCTCCATAACGGTCAGCGGTAAAACAAAATTTCAGATGCCCGACGTCGCGAGTTATAATTTTGGCAGCTCGCCAAACCCAGTCTGTATCGCTTGGGCAAGCAGTGAAAAAGAAAAGTAACAAACTGCGTTAAAAAAAAAAGGTAAGCAACGATAAGCAATGCTATGTTAATAACCCGCGGTAGTTCCGTTAGAAGAGACTACATGAATTTTTTTTTAAATCATTAATGCGTTACAGCAATTATTTTGGTCAAAACTTTTATACAAATATCGAAATTGAGTTTATTTCAGATTTTCAACTATTATTGATGTCTTACAATTCATAAATTTTGAGGAACATAGTTTTTAACTATCTGTATACGATTTCTTTATACACTAAAGGCCATAGGGCCTGTTCACATAGAATGCTTACTCGCATTGATATATTTTAAACCAATCACAGACCTTAACAATTTCATGGCTAATCGTTTGGAGGTTTGTAATTGGTTACATATATTTCAATACGGGTAACACTGACGCTAACGGATTCTATATGAACATGTTCACATAGAATCCGTTAGCGTTAGCGTTAAAAATTTTAACCAATCATATACCAATCAGTGACCCATTTAACCAATGAGCGACAACGGAATCTTGAGCGCTGACGCTGACGGATTCTGCGTGAACAGGCCCTTATGCCTTCTGCATTTTGAGTCTGTTACCGTTGCGTAGCGTCAGCGTTACTCATATCAAACTAATTTCAACCAATCACAGACCTCCAAGTAGTTAGTCAGGAATTTGTGAAGGTTTTTGATTGGTTATTTCGATGCGAGTAACGCTTGTTCACATTGTATTGCGTTAGCGTAAGCGTAAAAGGAAAAATAGCGCTGAGACTGAAATAAACCAATCAAAGGCCTTAACAATTTCGATGCTAATCGTTTGGAGGTTTGTCATTGGCTAAATATATTTCTATACTTTTACACTTACGCAAACGGACTGTAATTTGAACAGAGCCTTACGCTACGCAGAGCTTCGAATGCAGTGTGAACAAGGCCATACGGGGTATACGAAAATTTTGTAGTGCGAAAATGGCGCCATCGTCACGTACATTTGTAAAATCTATCAGTGAGAATTATTGTCAATTAAGAATATAGTGAAACTTCTCTAGCCGGCCACTAGTCTAAACGGTCATATTTTGTTCAGAACTGATTCAAGACTCCACAGAGCCAATGTTACGGAAGGAGCTGCTTTTTGTCAGCTATCCGTCAAAACGACCACTTTTTTTGAATCATTATTGGCCATCATAGAGTAGTTTGACCGTATATGATTGTGAATAGTTACAAGTAATGCATGTACGTCATGATGACGACATTTTCCCACTGTGAAATTTTCAAATGCCATAAGACTAAGGCTCAAGGCGTATTTTTCCCATGATATTTCACTTCAGGAATATGAAATATAGTTTGCATTAAAGCAATTACTATATTAATAGCTTTGCCATTGTCACCCAATAATTATTTTTTAAAAAAACTTTAGGATACTGAAAAATCAAAAAAAAAAAAAATTCGACTCCTCTTCCTCTTCAGCCTATCTCTCAGAAAATAAACGAGACACATGGAAATGGGTTTCGCCGTGTAATTGAACGATTGATTATCCGATAAATCTTTAATGCGTACTTTCCATAAATAGAAACCTTAATATTTCGGAGTAGGAAAGGTTCTCAATTATTTTCTCTTCAATAATCTGATTTCTTTTCTAAACTATCTCCGAACACATCTAATATCAAAAATAAAAAAATTTGTACGCTACATATCGTATGCTCGATCTGATGCTATTAATATTACGATTGTGACGTCTATACGACAACTTTAGTCCAAGACGACATCCTAAATACCTAACCTGATTCACGAGCTTCCATTTTGTTTCCTAATTTCGTCAAAACGGATGCCACGAAATAAAACCTTTATTGTTGTCTATCATCTAAGCTTTAAGGGTGCTGACCACAAACCACTTGTAGATCATCGTAAATGAAAGTGCAGACTCGCAATAATATTTAGGAAGCTAGGATTTAGTTTCTGCGGTTGTTTTACCATTTAAAATGTAATATTTTATAAACACGCGGAACTCATTTTTATCCATTGTGTGAGCAGTAACAAGAGTTTCCTGGTTAAAACGGTTGTTAGTCACAGACTAATCGTCGACCCTATTGGATTCGTCCTATCGTAACCCAGACGGGCTTAACCTATTGAGAAAATGTGTCCAAGGATTGCCGACTTCGATTGGAATATCTTTTTTTTTTTTAATCGTACTCTGTAATAGAGAAAGAAAATTTACACCTTGGGGAATTTTTCTTTTTAAAAAAGATGCAAATATTATTACGAAATTTGAATTATTCGGGGGGGGGGGGGGGAAATCTGGTCAAGTGTGTTTTAAACGCTTCTCAATTTCTTTGGTGGAAGCAGTTTATAAAATGAATCCCGTTGCAAGGTGCAGAAAGTTCAGGCTATCTGAAAATACTATTTTTATTGGATTATCAGCATTTATGTAGCTTTAAACAGTAGACACATTTTCTATATAGGTTAATATTGAGGTGAGCGAATCCAGTAAGGTTAGTACACAGCAGCCTTAAAAATATCGATATTGAAACTTCAGTGTTGGCCTATTTTTTTTAATTCGATTATCTTTGTCTGTAAGTTAATTAGCTGCATACTTGCATCTTAAGTATGATTCAAAGTAATGGGTCTTTAAAGGGAATTTTTTAGGAATTATAAACTTTAATGGAAGAATAATTCGAATTTAAGGTATAGGGACACCTTCGGAGAAGATTTTTTGAAATCTTCTGAATTTTTGCTTTTAATAAATTTTTAATGATTATTTACACCTAGAAATTTGTAAAAATAGAAAAAAAATCTAGATGTAGAATCAAAAATAATTTTTTATAGGGAAATTCACACAAAATTTAGCACGAAAAAGGCATTTATTCTAAAGATCATAACTTATAAATAAACAAATATATTAATGTTTTGTAAATTGGATAATGATTATAATAACCTTTTCAGGGAAACAGACTCTTCTCATGACCAGGAATTGTTTAGTTAAAATTTTATGCAATAAGAATGCTTCTGAACATGAAATACTCAAAAAATGTATAAAGATTTGCCATAAAATCCATTATAAAAAAATAATATTGATCTGTAATCATGAGAAAAGTCTATTGCCTTCACAGATATTTTTAAAGCATAGCTACAAAATTTCAAAACATTTGAAACGTTATATTTTGTTATATTGTCTTTCAAGTATGGTAAAATAAGAGAAATTTACATTTTGAGAAAACTGCAAAAATAACTTTTACCTTACTTTTTTGCATTATAAACAACAAATTACACATTAAAATGCTCCCGTTTTGTAAAATTCCCCTTCTTTACTTTCTAAAACAGTAATTTTTTTCTTTCTAACTGCTCTCAGGAATTTCCTGCGTGTCTTTGATTTAATTTGACTTTGACGTATTGAGTTGTGAATTCTAACTCTATCCAAATTTTTATAGCCTTTCACAGTGAAGTATCCATGATCTGCTATATTCATTTTAGTTAAAACATTCAAACACCCTTGAAATCCATCATTAAATTGTATAACGGCATCATATGCTCCAAATTTCATAGTCTTGAGACATACAAATACGTCTTTTGGCAATCTTTGCCATATGATACCATTTAGACTTTCATTTGCATTTTGTGTCTTGCCGTGAAGACACTTACTCAAGAGTTCTCTTGTGCATAGTTCTAAATATGTAGGTTTGATGGAATTCAATACAGAATTCGATAAGCCTGGGTGTTTTGTTTTATGTGTAGTTCCTTGAGCTACTGCCCGTTGAAATGAACACCAGCTATCAATCCCTAAAGGACACTGCCCATGCATAGGGTTTTTCGTGCTTGAAGCACAGTGAAAGAGTGCAGCTATGACATTTTGTTGCATTCCCTTTAAATTTCCTACATTACTTCGTACAGCAATCCCATAGTAATTCTGTAGGCGATCAATGAATGTATCGCTCACTTTTCCTTTTCCTGATAAACCTTTAGTTTTTGCTTTTAATTTTCTTAGCCGTGAGCCAACTCTTTTTTGGACATGTCCAATACATTCCATTTTAGTTACGCTATTGTCTCCATATATATCTTTTACATTCAAAAAACCCTTCGAGTCGCCGTCCCCATAATATTCTGTGTATTGCAATTCGCGTTTTTCCTCTGAGCGACCAAATATTCGTGATGCACCCACGACTTCCATCTTTGAAGCAGAGCCTTGAAAATTACATTGACATATATGGTCAGCTTTTAATGTTTCAAACTCTAAATTTTTAGGTAGTCTTTCCAATTTCTTACATGTCGGACAGTAAGAAGATAAAATTTCTATATCGAGAACTTTACCGGTATCAATGGATATAGCAGCAACGCACCCATTCAGAGACGTGTAGCCTCTGCGTTGCCAGGTGCCATCCACGGACACCCCACATTTCAGCATTCCAGATTCAAGATTTTGTTTCTGTTGAAGATCATTTGCAGCCTTTTTCATCGTATGTTCTGCAATATCTGCAACAGTTTTTGAAAGTTTCCCTTCCAAAGCTTTGTATGCTGTTTTAGTCAGTGCAGGTAAATTCAACGTTGAACATAATTTATATGCTGCAGCAAAACCTTTGCCAATCTGGCGCATGCCATACACTAATCTGGTATTTATTTCTGAAGAATTTACATTTTTTTTTGAAGATGCAAAACCTTTATGGAAGTCACAGTTTTTGCACTGAATATAAAAATGTGAGCACAGCCCATATCTTGATTCTTCACATAATGTTAGCTTATCTGCAAAACAGTTTGGACAGCAGAGTTCAGATATTATATTTAAAAGAATTCCAATATCTAAAACTCTAAAACCACTCATTGAACCACAGTTTTCGTTTGTTGATACAGAACTAGCCGTCTGTAGCTTTGAGAAACTAGCAGAAAAACTTTCATCACCAACAGATGCAGCATTTAGCATTTCACTTTCAACAGGACTATTATTTTCTTTTTTTGTGTATTTATTGCCGTAAAACTTACGTTTACGTTTTACAGAAGTACTTCTTGGCATTTTCGTTGAAAAAAACTAAAAATATCGAGAAAAATAAGTGGATATACTTTCAAGTGATAAGATAAGCAGCGAACTCGCGTGTAAACAACGATTTAGAATGCACAGTTTGATGCCAATTTCTAAAACAAAATTTGGTCAATAACGTTGCCAAATGTAATTCTTAATATTATTAAGATGCTTAAAAAACTATTTCTCTGTTCTTATGTGCATATATAACCAGTTTTCCTAACAAAATCATGAAAAACAGCGATGCAAACAAACATTTTTGCTTACTTCCGGTTTGCAGATACGTTCTTCCGGTTGCAAAATTTCACCGCCAAGCAATATTAAAATATCTATAAATTCGGTTCTAGACTAGCTAGAAACAAAATTCTTACTGATTTGGAAAGTTAAAAGATTGGGCATTCATAAAATAGCAAAAATAAAAAATCGATATTTTGACAGAAATTGACGTTTTAAAGGTGTCCTTATACCTTAACGATGTGAAGTGGTCTCTAAACATCAGTTCGAATACAGCTCATCTGTTCAATGCTGATTCATAATTTCCTAACATCTTAAGAAATTGACATAAATATTTTAAAAAAATGAATTGATATAAAAAAAATTCATAGTTTTTCCTGGGAAAATATTCGCCTTTGGGGTGTACGAAAATCTCACTCTTAGAAAACGTCATCATCGTGATATATATTTAGAAAATCTACCGATGAGCATTATTTTTGATTAAGAATATACGTCACGATGAAGTCATTTCCTATGCTCCCGAGACTAAGGCCCTATCTCAGTATCAAAATAAAGTTGGTTTCAGATGTATTTAATTCAAGTAAATAATATCATTGCAGCAACGATTTGGCGCTATTCAGTTTAGGCGAATTAAACGATCGGAATCTCGCCAGAATTTAAAAGGAAACATATAAAATCAAGGAAAATTTTTATAAACTGACTCTAGTAAAACTTGATTCATGGGAATTTGAGTGTTGTATAATATTCTACGCCATAATTATGATTCACCTTTCTGTAAAATCAGTTTGACAAGGGGACATTTGTCATTTCATTAAACGTGTGTTATAATTAAGCGAGTTCCATCTGCCCCAGAATCAAAATAAGTTTTCAAGAGCAGAAAGAGCACATATCCTCCTTTTTTTTGAGATGAAAACCTCCCTTGAACTTTCTTTCCATCCAGGTGCGTGCGTTAACTTTGGCGGCAGAGCAAGGATCAAATATAAACAGAAAACTTGGACCGCTGCCAAGATTTTCAAACGTTTACGCATTTAAATGAGGATTGAAGAACTATGAAAAGAAGCTTTTCAAATAGATTAGGTTATTGATCGATCGAGTACTTTGACCGGACACGAATTACGCTCGCGAGTCGGGTGACAAATAATTCGCGCCGTTTATTAAGATAAATCAATTTGCGGGTAGATTGAACGGATGGTTGTGCTTCCTTAAGTAATGTAATATATTTTTTTGAAATTTCGCAATAAATGTTGTTCAACGGTAATAATTGTTTAAGGGTACAGAACAGTGATACTCAACCTTTTTTAGCCCCGTTTAGCCCCTCCCTGCCCCCTTGGGATAACTTTCAGCCCCCCCCCCCCAAGCAAGTAACGCTAGCAAAATACCATCTACACATATCTCTTTATAACGATCCACCCTCCCCTGTTAATATAACTAACTAACACACAAACACACAATCAGGGGGGGGCACCATCTTCCCCCTTTGAATGACCTTGTAGGTCATCCAAACGGCGAACCATGTAGGTCAACCAATGGTCCCCCCCCCCCCCCCAGTAAGTAACTCTAGTAAAATACATTCTACTGTACAAATTTTTTTTTCTATCATTCCACCCTCCCCTCTTAATGCAACACACACCCAGGGAGTGCGAATGAGGGGGCATCCCCCAGATAAAACGATTTATTTTTGTTTATTAAAACATATTACGCAATCATTTCTTCACCTCAAAGGTGTCTCTATATAATTATTTGTCTACATATAGCTTTTTCAAAATTTCGTTTTAAAAAATTTTTAAAACTTCCATGATAATTTTTTCACATAATTGCCGAACTGAAAAGTCTGTTCACATAATTTTTGCATTTTAGAAAAGGAGAGGTTTAAAATGAATTGTCTAGGGGTTTTATAAAAGTTTTGCTTATGAAATTTTTAATCCCTCTAAAGTACAGGGAAAACAATTTTTTCCTTAACATTTACATCCGAAAAAATATTTTCTAAAATACTTTATAATCTAAACCAGAATTCTCATCTTATTATTTGAGTTTGATTGACAAAGTTGCACAATAACAAAATCCATCCTCTCTCTCTCTCTGTATATATATATATATATGTCGGATTTGGTTTCTTCACGCCCAATTTTATTACATATTAATCCGAACGTCTTGAGAATCATTTTACCTGGCAGTCGGTGGTCCGGTGGCGAGGACACACAAAACACTTAAAACTCCCTCAAGCATTCAAGGTGTTGACACAATAGCCATAAAACAGTCCAATTGATTTTCCGAACATTATTTATTTAGATCCAAATCATGTACTCAGCTCCAAAACTAAATTCTTACTCCCCATCCCCTTTATAATCCGTGCGCCCAATGGCAAACGTCTTTATCGTTTTCTAACCTTCCATGACTCTAAATTACCCCCTTTGTTCTTAAGCTTTTAACTGTCGCGCTATGACGCTCATTACTTATTCATGATGTCATATCGAATGTTCTTTTGCTGACCTAAACACTTTCTTTCTTAGCGCCAAGCTTCAAGGCTATACGTCTACTTTAAAATTCTCCCATGTGGTTCTGCGGAACTGAATCAAGCCGACCCTTTAATTCTATTTTCACTGCAATGCGTTACTCCGATTATTTGAAACTCCTAGACTTTAATATCTAAATCCTATACTTTATAAGTAAAATCCCATTTTAAGGTCTCGCCCCCCCCCTATTCTAGCCTCACACACACACACCACATATATATATATATATATATATATATATATATATATATATATATATATATATATATATGTGTGTGTGTGTGTGTGTATATGCATTTATATGTATATGTATATTTATATATATATCTCTCTCTCTCTCTCTATATATATATATATATATATATATATATATATCAGCTCTGGCAGCAAGAGCGAGATGATGGGCCAATCACAGCTTGCCACATTTAGCATCCTTGGTACTAGGCTTTGTGATTGGATAAAGCGTTTAGGTGATGGTAAAGGTGAAGGCTCTATGTGTAAGAGAGTCAGACCGGTTGTGTACGAGAAAAGTGTTGGATGTCCTTGTTTCCCGCTTGGGATTTTTTAGATATGTACATAGTTATGTTTCATCAAGAAATAATAAATGTGTTTAATTAATATCATTACTTGTGGTGTTAATGCCTCATTCTGAGTTAAGAGCAAACTAACTGAATGGCAGCACACACACACACACATATATATATATAGTCGAACCCTGTTATAGCGAACCCGATATATAACGAAATCACGGATATAGCGATCGAAAATTTTGGTCCCTAAATTTTCTTATTGTATTTAATGCTAATTTATCCTTTTATAGCGAACCTCCGAAATCTTAAAAATCGGCTATAACGAACTATTTTTTCAATCGACTACTGAATTTTTTTTTAAATTCTTAAACTTTTTTAAAATGTTGAAGATACAACGAATATTGAAGAAGCAAAGAATGTTGAAGAAGATGATTACCTATCGCCTATCGCGATGTGGATAGAAAAGCACAAAATTTCATCATTCTCAGATTGTGGCGTGCAATTGTTCGAAACATGTGATGATGAAGTCATTACATGTGAAAATCCGACTGATGAAGATATTGTGGAAGAAATTAAAACGAATCATTCTGAAATCGAAGATTCTGCATCTGATGCTGATGAAGAGGAGCACATAAATGTCGCTATCCCCACCACCTGAGATGCTACAGCAGAGATGCATGTAATTAACAAGTGTTTGTTCACACAAACAGTGGAAGAAAGAGTGTTGGAATATATAATGTACACTATATATTTGATGTATGGGACAAAGAAATTCATAAAACGTTTTTGAAATCAGCATCACGTCCGCAGAAGATTACCGATTATTTCTGTATCAAAACAGTGAGCAACAATTGAAGTTAAAATTAATTTATTTCCATTTGTCTTAATTTTTCGTTAATTTAATTCAGTTTATATGTTTGTGGTTTCAGCGCAGTAAAAACATTGGACAATATTACCTTATTTATAAGATGAACAGCCACAAAAATTTTCGTTTAAACAGAAGCAAAATGTCATCGAGTTTTAGATGCTTTATATTTCAAAATATATTCGTGATTAAGTTTCAACGGAAGTAGCGATTTTTATTACTAATTTAATTTGCAGGCAAGTATCGGCTGATAAATAACTTTATTAGACTTTTTTTTTCAAGAATAATTAAAATTTAACGCTTTGAAGTAAGGATATTTCATTTGGGAGAATGCGCTGTATATGGAAAGACTCAGAGCGGCTGGTTTTGGACTTGAAAGGAAATTATACTTGGGAGAATTTCTTGCGAAACAAACAGAGTCTATCCGGGGAACGTTATACAATTTATAGTGAAGGATCAAAGATAAAGGACTCTGAAACATCAGAAATTATAAAGCATTTCGAAAAGGAAAGGAGATTGGAGCGGGAACTCAAATAATGCATTTCATTCAAACACGCACACAAGTACTTAAGTTCAAGAATACGGATTTATTCCTGGCTACTAGTCCTTACACTTTTGGGAAGCATACGAGGTTCAATATATGTTTCATTCACTCAAATGTCGTCATAGCAACCACTACATGGGTGAATGAAACAAAACCGTGGTGTAACTGAAGACATATTACAAGCAATTTTTAGATTTCATTCAATGTGCTTGAATATATATATATATATATATGTGTGTGTGTGTGTGTTAGTTACGTTGCACAAACTTCAAATACAATTACACATTTTCATATACAGTCAAACCCCGTTATAACGAACTTCAAGGGACCAAAGGTTTTGTTCGCTTTATCCGGTGGTTCGCTATATCCAAACTGTTAAGAAAAATGCTATAGTTCACAAATGTATAACTCATTAGTTGCAATGTGTATTCAATAATGATGAATTAAAAAAAGATAAAATCTATTAAAAATGATAATTAATGAATTAAATCAACTAAAATCGATTGCATTAAACTGGCACAATACTAATTAAATTGCGTATATTAGGAAAACGACGGGACCAAAATTTTTGTTCGTTATATCCATGAGTTCGGTTTACACCGGGTTCGCTATAACGGGGCTCGACTGTATAAAACAAATTATATTAAACCATTACAATAGAGAGACGACCGTCGTGTCTGTACCCCACGTATCTCGTTGAAGTGGGTAAATGCAAAAATGCAATTATACGTCACTTCATAACCCAAATTCTCGAAATGGACCCTCCCTGTGGTCTGTCTTGTCATAATTTCAGCAAATATTGAATTTACGCGTTGCTTTATATGGTATGCTCTGTAGCTTAAAACTGCTATGCGGTCTAATTTCTCACGGATCAATTTTAGATCAGCGCTCGCCTGAGGGTAAATATAAAAATTACGAAATCGGGTGATAAAATTAGTAATTTACTGGACAAATTAAGTTAGGGAATAAGCAATACTTTTTTGTATATATATATATATATATCAATGTTGCAAATATGGCTTGATTTCGAATGCCTGAATTCCTTGATATGACTTATTCCGAAATTACGGGAACTGCCCGACGCATAGGCATGGAAACCCACGTATCCCCCGCACACTAATATTTAAAAAGTTGGTTTAGATGCTAATTTAGTATGTATTAACGGCAAACAGCTGTATGAAGTAACCGATCAGGATTGGTTGGGGAAGTGGCTATTCCCATCGTATTCTGTATCTATATATATAAAAGAGCTTGTCCGTTTGTTTGTCCGCTATAGAATCATAGACTGTTTCACCCGCCGGGACCAAATTCGGCACAGTTAATGTTTTGGACCCGAGAAACTTAAATCAGGAAAAACGAAATTTGGGGCTCAATTAGTTTTTTTAATTAATGTTTTAATGTTTTGTGCCCGATAAAGGTGCGTCTACCCCCTGTGGATTCCCTTCACCCAGCTGCGTTAAGAGGGGTGGTTTGAGGATGACGGAGGGGGGGGGGGTCAAATTCCAATGCGCGGGAGAGAGAGGGTTGGGAATGACCTTTGGCTCCCCAGATAAACACAACTTTCCTGGCTCTGCTATGTGTTGCAGTAATGGGAAAGTACAATTGCCTACAATTCAAGAACCACCCGAGCCTTTGAGAACATTACTCACAGGTAATACATCTGATTCAAAACATTTCTTACAAAACATAGAAGCTTAAGGAAAAAGGCTTCATGGGGAATCAATCCTTACTTTGATTAAATAAAGGGGATAACGCATCTTGCACTTTACCTCTTGGGTGAAATGGAAAAAAGTGCGTTTTTAAGGGAAAAATAAATAATAAAGGCAAATGTAAATTATAAAACTTATTTCTTATTAAACAGTGGATCAAAAAAATCTAATTAAATCTAATTGAACAGTATCTAACAAATATAATTTAACAGTAAACTTATTCAATCCAAACGTGCGAATCACGCAACACGGTATTATTAATTCTCAATAAAATCAGACAAGTTTCTTTCTTTCTTATTGTTTGTATATCATTTCAGTAGAAACGCGCTAAGCGCATTCTGTCTGGCCAGATGAACATGAAGAGCGAGAGTGCAGCCCAGTATTTTTTTGATGGAATGCATGAAATATTTTATATCTATATATCTACCCGGGCAACGCCGGACAACAATGCTAGTATAACTATATATATAATGCGTACCTGAAATGTAGGGTGTGTGGTTTTCCCTATGTTAGACGCTATATTAATTCTTTTATATTTCGGTAATGTTTTCTTTATAGTAAATAAGCTATTTTTATAACAAAGATTTTAGTCTTATTTTATCTTCATATAAAGCTGTACAAAATTGCTTTGAAAAAACTATAGGTGAATTTACACCCAAAGAACAAAACTTAAAAACATATCGTATGTAAATTAATTTACCTATGTTTTTAAGTTTCGATCTTTGGGTGTTAATTTACCTATGTTAGTTGTTAGTTTCTAAGCTGCAGCATGCATACGGTTATAGAACAGGGAAATTTCGACAAATGATATATATATATATATATATATATATACCGGGTGGCCATAATTAAACTGACAGTGCTCACAGTGTTCTGTAGCGCGATCTATTTGCGAGAATGACGCCACATTTTGTAGGAAGATTAAACAAGACGGGGGACGAAGGATTCCGCGAAAAAATAAATTAGTTCCAAAAGTCACCGCTAGGGGAATATTTGGCGCTGTGTAATAGAAGAATGGACCTACGATAAATTCCGCTGTGAACCCACACCAAACAGTTACCTTTGGTGAATGTAAGGGAATTTCTGTGACTGCATGTGGTGATTTGTCATCCCAAATTCGGCAATTCTGGGTATTCACAGTTTCATGCAGGTAAAAGTGGGCCTCGTCTCCGCATAAGATTTTCCACGGCCAAGCATCATCCACCTCCATTCTGGCAAGAAAGGTGACAGCAAAAGTCAATCGCTTATCATGGTCGGGGTACAGTAACTCCTGTACACGGCTGATCTTGTACGAATAGAAGTTGATAATCTTTCGTAAGATTTTCCATACCGTACTGTAAGGCATATCCATATTCCGAGCTAATCCACGAGCGCTAGAGGTGGCAGCAATATTGTCTGGTCCTCTGTCGACAATCGCCGTGGCAACTGCTTCGATTGTATCCTGTGGTACAGGTTTTCGTCCTCTGCCTGACTGAACCTTCAGAGAACATGTTTTCTCAAACGTCGCAACCATTGCTTTTAGCCCATTAACTGACACAGGACCGTTACCTTTACGCATTTTTTTGTGCGTTCTAAAAGCACGAAGAGCGGCTGACGCGTTGCACTGGTTGAGGTAAAAGAATTTGACCAGTAACGCACGCTCGACTAAAGAAGGAGACATTGCACATAAACTTTCAATCCGATTGATTCGAAACGTAACACATTGCCTTTTAAAACCTAAGCAGCTGGCACTGTGCCAATGGATGTAACGTGAAATTTGAATAAAGAACTTCTTCTTCTGCTCAGCGTACGTGATATTGCAGATCACGAGACTTTATAGGTGTTTATGTAGATTTTACGCATTTTTAAAAGTGTTGCCATATTGCACTTGAACTAAATAAGAAAATGTGCATAATAAAAGGTAATTTTATTCCGTATTAATTTGCATTTGTTAACACTCTAATTTCTATTACACAGCGCCAAATATTCCCCTAGCGGTGACTTTTGGAACTAATTTATTTTTTCGCGGAATCCTTCGTCCTCCGTCTTGTATAATCTTCCTACAAAATGTGGCGTCATTCTCGCAAATAGATCGCGCTACAGAACACTGTGAGCACTGTCAGTTTAATTATGGCCACCCGATATATATATATATATATATATATATATATATATATATATATATATATATATATATATATATATATATATATATATATATATATATATATATATATATATATATATGTGTATATATATATATATATATGTATATATATATATATATATGCATATATATATATATGTATATATATATATATTATATATATATATATATATATATATATATATATATATATATATATATATATATATATATATATATGTATGTATATTTACTTAGAGAGAGAGAGAGAGAGGGAAATATTTATGCACCGATGGTTGCTTAAATGAAGGGAGAAATCACCAGTATACAGCTATACAAAAATAAATCTTGTATATACACATATTTAGTCTTCTTACCCAACTGTGTAAGTAAGACGAGGGGGGGGGTGACGATGCAAAACGTTCTTATTTATGACGCTGTAGATGCTAAACTAGAAAAGAAACCACTTTTTCATACTGTCGACAGCCTGTGAGAGAATTTCACATTCTTCTTAAACTATGCATATCGCTACTCGTCTGTCTGGGATCCGTTCGATCTGTCTGACGATTCCAAAGCTTAACATGCAATTCCACTCATACGTAGGGAAAAACAGATTAAGCAAAAAAAAAAAACCCCAATGATTTCGCATGTTAAATTATTCCATTCATATCTTCCACAGTCGGATACACGCGCACTCTAGCGTTCCGCTACCTTATTCTTCTCCGTCTCAATAAGGCAATCCAATCGTTTCACACACATCTGTTCGGTTTTTTAAAATTGTTTTCCTGATTCTCTTATGCGTGCCATGAGATCTGAAAGAGAATTCGTTATCCATTTCCCATAGTGCGTCTGGGCAAGTGTATATTAACTTTAGTGTGTGACGTGTACGGCGATTCGTGTTTGCTCGCTCTCTAAACACTGCAGGGGTCTGAATTTAGTGAAAGTGGCATGGCTTTACTCTTTATTATAACAATGAAGCATGAAGAAATAGTTTACATAATTTGTAGCTCTTATGCTTTGCATAATATATATATATATATATATATATATATATATATATATATATATATATATATATATATATATATATATATATATATATATATATATATATATATATATATATATATATATATATCAACGGTGGAACCTCAGTCAATAGTTCCCCGAAAAGTCGTTTTCTCGTATGTGTCGTTTACTTCATCTAGTCTAGACGATAATATTTCTTTGTTATGTTCCAGCATTCCAAAGTTTTCCCGCATATATCGTTCAGTGCAATAGGTGACTTAAAAATGATAGATCGAGGTTCCACTGTATGTGTATATATATATATATACTAGCTGAAAACCCGCGCTTCGCTACGGAGTACATTGAAATTAAATACAACGGTCAATGTATGCAATTAATTCCAAAAATATATATATATATATATTTATAATAAATACGACGATCAATGTATACAATTGATGTAAAAAAAACATATTTATAAAAAAATCGTAAGGGATATTTTTATAGACAAAATAAAGTCCAATCGTCTGCCGCATTAGCAAGAAAAAAATATTTTTTTTGGCACGTGACGACGTGAAGTATCAGAAAAAGAAATCACGTGATCAGCATTTAATAAATTAAATTCTAAAAATTAATCTTTAAAAATTCACCAAAAATCAGGAAATGGAGTTAAAAATTCGAAAAAAATTTCATTTTGAAGGAATTTTTATGATTTTTCTCGTGATATAAATTTTATAACCGTCAATGTATTATTTTAAATGCAAACGTAAAAAAAGTTTAAAAAACAGCTTAAAAATTTAATTTAAAAAAATCTAAGAAGAATTTTTGAAAAATCTTTCTTAGTGCACCCCTACACTATTAGAAGAATCGCCATGCAAAATTTCAGCCCTTTAGGTCCAGCGGTTTGGTCTGTGCGTTGTTTGTCAGTCAGTCAGTGAATGAATGAATGAATGAGTCAGTTACGGAACTGTTTTATATATATAGACAGAGGCTGTTCGCACATTTTTTAGACGATTTTGGTAAGCGGTAATAAAAAATCGCTTGCTGCAATCGTTTGCTGTCTTGGCATTGTCAGAGAATATACATGAACATTTTCCTCTTGCGAAGAAACGTTTTAATGCTGCTATAAGAGCCTTTGATGTTAAATCTGTCACAAGCTCTAAATGGATTGCCTTAGTGGCAAAACATATAAATATTGCTACATATACCTTTTGAGATGTTCCTTTACGTTGACCTTTATAATTTACTAGCTGTACCCGTCCCGGCGTTGCTCGATTAATGTAATTACCAATTTTTTAGTAGCCTTAACCCTTTGTTAATGGGCGTCGCTGTCATCCTTTTCCTCACCACGATACATTATTTTATCCATATAAATTTAATCCTTTCTGGCACATTTTGGCAAAATTTTTGACATAGGATTACTTAAAACTTTCCACAACAGTCAGCGAGACGAAAAACGTTTTCCACAAACACACCACAAATTATATGATATTAACTAAGTGTTGGCCAAAAAAATTACGGCATTACTAAATGCGATTTTTTAATTGATTATCACTGCAGTAGTAATCGATTTCCTTTAACCACTCAATCCCTCATAGAAAACAAACGCCCCAACACATCACGTGCTTGACGTCGAAAACGACCGACGAAAACGGCTTGACGTCGAAAACCTGTTTTCCCCCGCTGTACCTTCGTCCGGAAATGAAGAACGAAATCTCCAAAATGAGATTTCTCGCAAAAGTTTCCGAATCATAAAATAAATTATTAAAAAATAACTACAATTTGTAAATTAATTTTGGTTCTGGATTTCGAAACTGTGATGTCTAGGGTCTCTGAGATAAAAATTTCGTAAAAATGTAACAACATTTACGTATCGATTCGACAATTTGGAAAAAAGGGTCGCGGCCAAAATCGCGTTTTTTTCCGAAAAACGGGTGCGTACAGGCGATCGAAAAAAAATCACAATTAATCGATAAATTAAAACAGACAATTTTAATTGTGATTTCCGTATAGTGTCATCTTTCCCGTATAGGCTCGTCCGAAAAAAAAAATTCTTGGACGGATACGTTACGATTTACGGAGCTTTTACTCGTCCGGGAGCTCCAAATCGCGACTAAATATTTAATTACGGAAAATCTAATTAAAAAATCGAAAAAAGGGCTTCGAGGTACATAATGAGACCTCGGGGGGCATCTTCGTGTCGAATCTCAAGACTGTCCGACCTGCCGTCTTTGCGCCGTGCCGCGAGCAGACAAAAACTCGGTCACACACACACAGACTTTGCCTTTTATATATAAAGATAAGGAAAGGACCACAGAAGTCAATTCCGCAGTTGGAAAATGTTGGGCTTGGAATGACTCGCTCGGCTGGTAAATTTCCCAACAACTGATTTGAATTAATTGGTTTATTTCTGAAACAAATTACACAGTCATTAACAATTTTTCTTGCCAGATTTCTGCCTCCTATGGGCCAAAATTCTTGTCTGACGCAATGCAAGAGTGATTGCGGACCTACGTGCAAGTTTTTCTTGTGGAAATATTCCATAATGATTTTAGTGAATCTATGCCTAGCGAGTAAAAGCTTTGGGTGTTTTGAATCGTCGTTCAGTTGAGAATTTTGTAATCGACCCCCAACTCGAAGAAGCTCATCTTGATCTAAAAAAGGATATAAATTCCTTACCTGACTCCGCTTCAAGTCCTTGTTATGTTTTAAACAATAAATTTCGTAGGTAAAAGTTGCGTGTTGAACTAATTTAACTAAATGATTAGCAGCACTCATGACTTCTTCAGTTGTTAACTCACCTACCTTTCGATTCTTAGGAAATTTCACATTATGTATAAATCTGCAAATATAACTAAAGGTATGTATAAGTTTAGTAAAACTGTTACTAATTTTTAAAATATCATCAATGAAGCTGTTAGTAGTGTTAGCAACTAAGACAGGATTATCTGCAGTCTTTAGTTCTTTAGAATAATCATTATCAGTCATGTTAGTAGGTTCCTTAGAAGATGGAATGTCCGAATTTAAAAATGAAGGGCCAGTCCACCACATAGAGTTTTGTAGAAGCTTAGTTGCACCAGTTCCTCTGGATAGGATATCGGCAGGATTGGTTTCAGAAGAAACGTGTCTACAATCATAGTCAGGACACAGTTCGTTAATTTGTTTAACTCTGTAGGACACAAAGGGTTTAAGTCTTTCATAAGGAGTTTTTATCCAAGCTAGAGTTATCGTAAGAGTCCGACCACAGGTACACATGATGGAATTCAACTTGAATGACAGAGATGATCTTTGCGACTAGACGAGCTAGTAGCAATGCCGCACATAGTTCCAGCCTGGGTATTGTTAAGGATTTTATCGGAGATACTCTGGATTTAGAACACAACAATGTTGTTTGCTGCTGCCCTTGGCTGTTTTTTGAGCTTACATAGATTGCTGCTCCATATGCCCGTTCAGACGCATCGCTGAATCCATGTAATTCAATTATGATGGGATCTGTAATGATCACATGCCTAGGAATTTTCACTTGATTTAAAGAGGGAAGTTCGTTTAAGAATTTAAACCATTCTTTCATATCATCAGGAGGAATTGGATCAGACCAATTTAACTTTTCCCTCCACAGATTTTGTAGAAATATCTTGGCCTTTGTAATTACTGGTCCAATAAGACCAAGCGGATCAAACAAGCGTGCTATAGAAGATAGAACATCCCGTTTTGTGAAGCTTGCTTTAGAGTCTACATTAACCTTAAAGGTAAAATTATCGGAATTACATGCCCAAAGCATACCGAGAGTTTTCACAGGATCAGAATCTGAAGAAGATATTCAGCACCTTTACTGCCATTTAACAAATTTGGGTGGTTGGATACCCATTTATGTAACTGCATGCCACCTTTGTTCAATACATCTATTAACTCAAATTGTAAGGAAATTGTGTCTTCTAAATTGTCTGAACCTGACAAACTGTCATCTACGTAGACGTCGGTAAGTAAAACTGCGGACGCACGAGGAAAATACTTCTGCTCATCCTCAGCTAAAGCCTTTATAGTTCTAGTCGCCAAATACGGGGCGCATGCTGTACCGTACGTAATTGTACGCAATCTATAAGTTTCAACAGGAGAGCACTGACTTGATTTCCACAAAATTCTTTGAAAATCTCTATCCGATTCTTCGACAAGAATTTGCCTATACATTTTAGTAATGTCTGTACTAAATACATATTTATGTGTTCGGAAACGAGCTACTATTGAAAATAGATCCTGCTGAACAAGTCCACCATTCAGTAATATGGAGTTGAGACTTATTTCATTCTCGCACTTGGCTGATGCATCAAACACGACGCGAAGAGGGGTAGAAATGCTCTCTGGGCGGAAAACTGCGTGATGCGGGATATAATAAATTTCACTACAGTTCTCGCAGTCCGAAACCTTTTCCATGTGATTTAACGTAAGATATTCATTCATAAATGTCTTATACAAAGTGGACATAGTTGGATCTTTGTCCAATTTCTTCCAAAGGGAATTTAGACGTCTTTCCGCCATTGATTTAGACTCTCCTAAACTAGAACGTGTACCTTCCTTAATGGGCAATCGTACAATAAATCTGCCGCTATCATCTCTTTTGTGAGTGGTAACAAAATGTTGCTCACAATACTCCTTTTCAAATGTTTGAGACTCATTATTTGTATCATCCCCCGGAAAGGATTCCATCTCAAAGAATTTTTTGACAGAAAGAATCTCTTTCTGAAATATGAGCAAGACCAGTAAAATGGTGAGAAGCTGCATTTTCCACAGTCCCGGTAACCAAATAGCCGAAAACACTGTTCTGAAGCATCAAATTATTATCATATGATTTGAATTTTTCAGCCTTAAGCAATTCAAAAAATATCTGACAACCTATGAGTAGATTGATTCTACTTGGGAGATTGAATGTATCGTCAGCAAGTTTTATTTCGCGAGGGAAATATACGCGAGAAAATCAATCTTCTTTACAGGCGTTAATTCTGTGATTTTAGGTAGCACAAGGAATGATAATGCTTTTGAAAAGCTGCCCTCATCGTTTGAAATTTTTGCTGTTACTTTATTTTTAACAAAATATTCTCCTCCGTTTATTCCTGAAATGGATGAATTGCATTTTTCTTTCTTTAATCCCAAAACATCTGCTATTTCCTGTGTACAAATTGATACTGAACTTCCACTATCAAGAATTGCTTTCACTTTTATTTTTTCGCCAAATGAGTTCTCAATATTTAACATTGTAGTGCATAAAAGGCTGCTCGTAGCTAGACAACACTCTTTGACATCTGCCGATAATGTGGCACCTATGGTTTTGTCTGGTGCGAGCAAACGAAATGATGACTCATTTTGAGCGGGAAGACTTAGAGATATTTATCGTGTCAGAATACGGAATGTTTTCACAGTTTTGATTTGAATGTATTGCGGTATTTGACGGGGCTGGATACTTATGAAGGAGCGTATGGTGATTTGTCTGTTTAAATACGAAACAAGAACCTTTAGAATTGCAATTCGATAACATGTGAAAGGCGCTTAAACAGTTATAACAAAGTCTATGTTTTTTAACCCGATTGACTCTATCTTCCAGTTTTATTTCTTTAAATTTCTCTCAGTGATATAATGCATGGGCTTTGGTTTTACAAACTACACACATCTGAGGTGATATATTAGATTTAACGAAAAGGGATTTGAATCGTTCGGAATTTGGCTTGGTTGAGATGTTAATATGAATGCTGTTTAGAATTTGACACTGTCTTTCTAAAAATTCCAAAAATGCATCGAAATTTGGTACATCGTTATCCTTCAGAGTTAATTCATAACTTTTTCACGTTTCGCGGTATAATTTTTCAAGAACAATATTCAATAGTAAAGCGTTAGAAAATTTATCTCTTTCGAAATTCAAAATTTTCAGTGATCTAAGATTTTTGTTTATATTATCCAACAAGTTTCGAAGCTCTTTGGCTGACTCATGTTTGATAGATTGAAGATTTAGAATGTTTTTCAGGTGGCAGTCAACGATGATCCTTTCGTTTTCGTACCTAAGCTTTAGTGCTTTAAATAGGGAAACATAACTGTCATCTGAGGTTTCTATAATTTTTGCTTCTCCCTTTAGTGACCCACGTAGATAGTGAAGCTTTTCGTTTTCAGAAAGTTCTGAATTTTCGTCAATTAGACTAATGAACTGGCTTTTAAACAAGTTCCATTCCTCGAATTTTCCGTTAAAAATAGGAAGAGGAATTTTTGGAAGTTTTATTGACATTCTTTTCAGCTGATCATTGTTAATCGAATTCGAATCATGAGTAGAATTGTCAGAATTTTGATTTAGATAAGCAGAATTGTTCTTACTGATTTTAAGTTTATTAATCAAGGTTTTCAGACTCACCTCTGAATTTTGAAACTCCTCATCTAGCTGTGACAACATTTCCTCAGTTTCTTCAAAATTCTTTTCACTGACTGCTTTGTAATATTCTTCTTTTAGAACTTCAAACTTTTCTTGAAGCTTCGAAAGTACATCCAACTGAGCCTGCAGTTCGGCGACATCATCGCTATCTTCACATATAATAATCTTCTTCAACTGTCCTTTTATATTACCGCGTTTGCGATTAAGCGTTGTAATAACTGATTCTGTCATTGTTCTTAAGTTTAAAACAAGGTAAAATTTAATGCACTGGTAAACCCTCCGGGTCGCTAGGACCAAAATGTACGGAGGTGTACTATGTTTGACAAAAAAGCAGCTGGACTGCAAATAAAATAAGAATTTAATAGCGTGGCATTGTTTGCCAAAGGAAATTCCGCTTGTTGCCGGAGCTCCTTCTAGGACGGATACAGAGTTCGTTCTGCGTTATTCATGCCGCTAGAGGGCGAAGTGGGTGGAGGCGTTAGGTCACACGTTATTACGTAACACCCTTACAGGACTCTGGAAAGCTGTTCAGGAGGAATGGGATAGAATACCTCTTCTGACACTTCAAAAGGCATTATTATCCTGGAAATTGCGGTGTCGAAAGATAGTTCAGAATAAGGGATGTCAAATAGAACATTTAAAACACAAGAATTTTATGTAATTTAGTTTTGTGAATACAATATACATCGTCTAAAAAATGTGTGAACGGCCTCTGTATATATTTATCTATATATATAAAAGAGCTTGTCTGTTTGTTTGTCCGCTATAGAATTATAGACTGTTTCACCCACCGGGACCAAATTCGGCACAGTTAATGTTTAGGACCCGAGAAACTTAAATCAGCAAAAACGAAGTTTGGGGCTCAATTAGTTTTTTTTAAATTAATTTTTTAATGATTTTTTGTGCCCGTAAGAGGTGCGAGACCCCCTGTGGATGAGACGTTCAGTGAAATCCGAACCTATCCCTCTTCCCCCGCACGGGAGAAGAGGGGTGCGCGGGGGGTGAGAGCTTCATGGCAATAAATTTTTGCCGTGCCTAACTGACTGACTAACTGACAGATAACGCACAGTCCAAACCGTTGGACATAAAGAGCTGAAATTTTGCATGGCGATTCTTCTATAGTGGAGTTTATACTGGAAGGGGTGAACTGAGAAAGATTTAAAAAAAATTCTTCTTCGATTTTTTTTAATTAAAATTTTAAGCTTTTTTTCTAATTTTTTTAAGTTTGCATTTAAAATGATAATCCGAGGGTTATAAAATTTATATGACGAGAAAGATCATAAAAATTCCTTTAAAACGAAATCTTTTTCGAATCGTTACCTCCCTTTTCTGATTTTTGGTGAATTTTTAAAGATTAATTTTTAGAATTGAATTTATGAAATGTTGATCACGTGGTTTCTTTTCTTTTTGTGATACTTTAAATTAATTTTGCGTTACGTGCATAACAACGAAATAAATTGACAAAAGAAATATTAAAATACGGTAAAAGATAAAATTTAACCACTAGACTAACTGAGATGGGAGTTTTTTAAGAATGCAGTTCAAATTAGTATGTTTTAACACAACTTTCCCCGCTCTGCTTTTTGTCCTTTGTTATTTGCAGTTTTTCTCATCGCTTGAACCGATTTACAATTTGCTTTTTCTACGGTTTTTGGCCTTAGGAAAATTAAAAACCGATACGGTTTTTGGCCTGTCGACAATAAAAAACCGAATCTCCAAAGTAAGGAAAATAGGCTTCATGTGAAATCGCGCCTTACTTTGAATAAATAAAAGGGGCATCTTTCACTTTACCTCTTGGGTGATGTGGAAAACAGTGAGTCTCTTAGGTGATGTGGAACAAACTGAGCTTTTAAGGGAAAAATAAATAATAAATGCAAATGTAAATTATAAAACTTATTTCTAATTAAACAGTGGATCAAACAAATCTAATTAAATCTAATTAAACAGTAAACTTATTCAATCCAAACGTGCGAATCACGCAACACTGTATTATTAATTCTCAATAAAATCAGACGTATAATCAGACGAAGGTCCGCAGGCTCATAGTTTCTTTCTTTCTTATTGTTTGTATATCATTTCAGTAGAAACGCGCTAAGCACATTCTATCTGGCTAGATGAACATGAAGAGCGGGGGTTGCAGCCCAGTATTTTTTTGATGGAATGCATCAAAATTTTTATATCTATATATCTACCCGGGCATCGCCGGGCAATAATGCTAGTACATATATATATATATATATATATATATATATATATATATATATATATATAATACACACTATCTACCAATAAGTATTTGGACACCTGTGATAGAAAAGAAAAACAAAATTTATTCATATTTAATAGTTGGTAGAGCCTCCACGAGAGGCAATTACGGCCTCAACCCTCTGGGACATGCTTTCCACAAGTCCTTGTATGACGGCTAGTGGTATTTTCTTCCACTCGTCTTGGAGAAGACATGCAAGTTCCTTTGCCGATTTTGGACGGTTGTTGCACCCCCTTAATTCGGCGATTCAACTCGTCCCAGATGTTCTCGATAGGGTTCAGGTCTGGGCTCTGGGCAGGCCAGTCCATTCGGTGAACCCCATTGTCCCCATATTAATCCATGGTGGATCTCTTAACATGAGATGTGGCGTTGTAGTTCTGGAAGTAACATGGGTCCAGCCCGTAAAACTGCCACAACGTAGGAAGCCCACTGTCATACAAAATAATGCAGTAGTCATCGGAGTTGAGCTTACCATGAATTGGGACCAAGGGTCCCAGTCAATACCAGGAGAAACACCCCAGACCCTAATTCCACCTCTTCCAAACTTTACTGTGGGTACTATTCATTCTAGCAGGAGGCATTCTCCAGTCAGACGTCAGACCTAGACCTTGCCATCCGAATGGTGTAGGATGAACCTTCATTCATCGCTCCAGAGAACACGTTTCCACTGATCTACGGTCCCCTTTCGACGTGCTTTGCTCCACATTAAACGAGCGGCGTGGTTGGACTTTGTGATCAAAGGCTTACGGGTGGCAGCACCATCATGAAAACCAAGCAGATGTGCTTCCTTACGGATGGTATTCATCGAAACAACACTCCCGGATGCCTGTTAAAGCTTCTAGAGTATGTGCGCCATCGGCTGGGTGTGGTTATTCCGAATTTCTCTGGACAGCGCCCATCGGTCTCTATCTCCCAGTGTCGGGGGGTCTGCCGACTCGGGGCACATTCCGACAATCATCGCTCATCTTCCACTTCTGAATCATATAGGCGAACTGTCGATTTTGGGTAATTCAGCTCGCTAGATATGTCCTATTAAGAATCGGACATTTCTGTGATACCCGACGATTACACCTTTCTCGAAATCAGATAACTTTACACTTCGTGGCATCTTGCATGCGACTAACGCCAATGTTGTTTCCTACATAATATTTTACAGCGGAAGGCGTGACTTATATCAGGACCGCAGATATCGTCATTTGCATGCGTGTCCAAATACTTATTGGTAGATAGTATATATATATATATATATATATATATATATATATATATATATATATATATACTAGCTGAGTGGCAACCCGATGTGTTGCTTTATCGATTTGAAAAGAAATAGTTTCATTTCTTAAAGATTAAAAACCGTTTAATGACTTTAAAAAATATATTAGAATTTTTAAAAAACGAAATAATAATTTAAAATTTTCTTTCTCAAATTTCGGTTTTTGGCTTTTGAAATAATTCTTTCAAATTTCCGTTTTCAAATTTTGCTTTTTAGATAAAAAAAGAAATTCATTCAATTAGAAAAAATTCTAAAGGTTTTAACTTCTCATTTCCTAAAACTAAAATTATTTCTTGCACTTTAAAATTATTTCTGGATTTCAATTATTAAATGTCTCGTTCTCAGACTCGTTCTCAACTAATAATTTTTCCTTTTGGCAACTGAGCAGAATTTCTTTTGAAGAGTAGAGTTCCTGGGACTTTAACTCCTGTCGTAAGATGCTTATTATCAATGTATATGTGCGCAATAAAAAAAATTATTATGTTAAATTAAGCTTAAAGTTAGCAGTTACATTAATATAAAAATTAAGTTTAAAACCTTCAAAAAGTAGAAGGGTAAGAAAAATTTAAAAATTAGAAATATATTAAGATTAAATAAATTAAGATTAAAATGAAGAATTTAAAAAAAAATTGAAGAAAATTAGATGAAATTAATTATAAAGTTACGTAAAAAATGGCCCTCAGCAAATAAGATGGAAAGTTTGCATAATAAAAGAAAAAAAAGGCCCTGTTGCAGGGGCAAACAATTCGTAATGAGATGATTGCAGAGCTCCGCGGGGGAAAACAAAAAATAGCAAGATAGGGAAAGTTGGAAGATGCGACACCACCTGGGACCGAACCCATAACGTAGGGCTTACTAGGTCAGCGCGATGGCACTGACATCACACAAGCAGCACACAATGGCCACGACAGCACAGAAGCAGGTGAGCAAGATGGGAGGTGTATCGCGGTAAGGCCGAATGTAAATATTAAATCTCATGGGTGGAAAAAGTGCTTAAAAATAGAAAGACAGTTCTGACGAATTCAAAATTGGTGGTAGGAGAATCCTCATCAGTTGCTCATTAATTAGAAACAAATTTCACGAACTTGCTGGAATTATTAGTGGGTAGAATAATAAGTCGAAAAATTACGAACTCGGCATTCAGTCAAAAGTGAATTTTGCAAGTACGCTTTTTTAGAATGAAAACTTTTTTTTATTAAATGTATTTGGTATATTTTGAAAGCTGAACATTTAGCAAATGCCGATAAATCGTAAAATTGACATTAATAGGTGCAGAAAACCGAAATATTTGTCCATCAAAATTGTCGATTTCGTGAAATTCGGAAAACCTGTTTTGGGGAAAAAGCTTCGTTTGCAATGAAAAACATTTTCGCTTTATAAAAATGTGTATATCCTTAAAGATGAAGAGTTGTAAAACACATGGAAATAAAAAATTTGTCGATTGGTGGGCGGAAAAGTTTAATTTTGCATGCATGAAAATAGTGGAAATTTGCGAAACGGAAAGGAGCTGGCCCACCCGGAATTTCAGCTGTTTCTGCTGTCTGCTTCTTTTGAGTTCGGCAGTTTTAATTTAATAACTAAAAAAGTTTAAAGTTCTGAAAGTTGAGGATAGCATCAGTGCACGCGTCTCGTCCGTCTGCTTATATCGGTACAAGTCGCAATATCCTGCTATGCTTGGTTCGCGAGATTAGCCCGTCCCCGTGTCTGCTCACTAACATACATTTGTTTACCTACAGGTGTTAATAGTGATATATATATATATATATATATATATATATATATATATATATATATATATATACAATGATTTCCGCTTAAAGAATCACGTTTGTTATTACTGTTTTTGATTCTCATAAGCGGTTGATTCTTATAACCGAAATTTAGGTTTTTGGACGAACACACACACCTATATATACATATATTAGATAATTTACCATAAAATACTCTTTAATTTACATTAACTATCTTTTATTAAAATTATTTTTTATAGGTTTAAAAATACAACTTAATTTTTAGACCTATAAATAGATACACATGATTATAGTAAGGGAAGAAAAAATACAATATTTGTTACAAGTTACAAAATACCTGCTTAACAGTTTTAACATTTCAACTACAGTAAGGGAGCAAGAAAAAGTTTTCTACGGTAGTTTGACGTAATGAAGTTTTCAGAAGGCTGTTTATACCTCTTTCAATACTTATAGTCTCAGACGAAGATTTACTCGGATTGGTAAAGTTGCCCCCGGGTCAAGCTAATAGAACAGTGTTGTGGTAAAGCGTTTAAGGGGAAACTATTATGTTATGTCTAATAAAGAAAAGGGTGAATTTTACGACTATATTCCATCCCATCTTATCAATCTTTCTTTAAAAAAAAAGAAAGAATTTCGTGCCTCTTGAGAGTTTAAGCGGCTTTTTTGGAAAAATGAAAGGAAAGCGAAGAGTGTAAACTGATTCTTAAAACCGGTGGATTGATTCTTTAAAGCGAAAATTTTAACATGGAAATAATTCATTTGTTTTTGTTTTCGCGATATTGATTCTTATAAACGGTTGATTCTTATAACCAGTGATCACTATAAGCGGTGGTTACTGTATAGATATATATATATATATATTTACACCTTTATATGCTGCTTAGAAAATATAAAATGTTTTAATAGGAAATTTTTTATTTAATAGCTACAGCTTGAAACTTGCAAATTTTCAAAATATAAAATAACAAAATAATATTAATAAAGTATTTTGAAATTTTCCTTTAATAAATATGTCTTACGGCAGTACACATAAAAAACGCAGAAGGAAATTGATTTGATTACATATTTTTCCCCTTTCCAAGAACACAATTCTCCATTAGAAGATCGATGCAGCCGCACGTAACAACCAAACATATTGCAACCCCCGCATTTTCGAATTTCGGGCTAACGTAAACTCATCCTTTTTTCCGAGTAATTGTATTGGACTATAATACAGAGTTTTGAGAAAGGCTTATTCATTATCTTCCCGGAACGTCAGGATTCCCTTCGACTGATTGATCGCTCCGGGACTCCTTTTAGCGTTTAAAGTTGCTGAAGTTATAGGCACGGACCTATGCCGATGGTAATAAGTGCTGAGCTTCTTTTGAGTGAGAAAACATCATTAGAGCATAGTTTTTAATATTGTTTAAAAATTTTGCTAATAGGATTTCATATGTGATTGTTATTTATTAATATTAGCGTTAAAGACGAAAACTAATTCCGCCGAAACTCCATTCTTCATAAAAATTAGAAACCAGGGCTTAACTTGATTACTATATATATATATATAGAGAGAGAGAGACAAAGAGAGAGATCTATATATATACATGAAGACTACTCTATAGCGGCCAGTGAATTTTTCGAAAAAAAGTGACCATTTCAGGGTGAAAGAGGTTTTTTTCCATAACATTTTCCGTATGGAGTCTTTAATTGGTTCTGAAAGAAATATGGCCGTTCACAGGTTTGGCCGGCTAGGGAAGTTTTCCTATATATACATCTCTCTCTCTCTCTCTCTCTCTCTCTCTCTCTCTCTATATATATATATATATATATATATATATATATATATATATATATATATATATATATATATATATATATCTTTATATATATATTTCTTCTGTCCGTGTGTATGTCACTGAACTCCTCCTAAACGGCTGGACTGATTTTTATGAAATTTTGTGTGTGCGATTAAGCTGATTCTAGAATGGTTTAGATTCACAATAAGACACCCCCAGCACCCCTAGGGGGGCAGGGGGCAGGGGGCACATGTAAAAATAATCAAAAACGACTGATATCACTGTCGAATCCATAGTTTTCGGGGTCGCTGAGAGGAACAGTGTCAATCCGAAGGCCGTTTAAGTGAGAGTTAAGCACACCGCCTCCCCCCACACACACCAACGTTGGGGGGGGGGGACGGGGGGAGAAGATAAAATGTCCAAAATGACCGAGAGTAGTGTCAAATCCATCGTTTTTGGGGTCACTGAGATGAATAGTAACACAACTGATCCGTTTCAGCCCCCCCCATCAGCATTGGGGGTGGAGGGGGGAAGGGAAAAAAATGAAATGTCCAAAATGTCCGAGAGTAGTGTCGAATCCATTGTTTTCGGAGTCACTGAGATGAATATAGGAAACTAAAAGTGTTGTTTATAATCAGGTTTTGAGTTAAATAATAGAGTGAATTTGTAATTTTATTTTATCATTTGTATACTGTACACATACTCTTAAATACCCATAAATAAAATTACTTAGATTTCACACTATAGGTAGAACTCATTTCTTTTTCTGTGAAGTAAAAAACTGAGATTAATAAATACCTGGGCAACGCCGGGTAAACAGCCAAAATGTCCAAAATGTCCGAGAGTAGTGTCGAATCCATTGTTTTCGGAGTCACTGAGATGAATATAGGAAACTAAAAGTGTTGTTTATAATCAGGTTTTGAGTTAAATAATAGAGTGAATTTGTAATTTTATTTTATCATTTGTATACTGTACACATACTCTTAAATACCCATAAATAAAATTACTTAGATTTCACACTATAGGTAGAACTCATTTCTTTTTCTGTGAAGTAAAAAACTGAGATTAATAAATACCTGGGCAACGCCGGGTAAACAGCCAAAATGTCCAAAATGTCCGAGAGTAGTGTCGAATCCATTGTTTTCGGAGTCACTGAGATGAATATAGGAAACTAAAAGTGTTGTTTATAATCAGGTTTTGAGTTAAATAATAAAGTGAATTTGTAATTTTATTTTATCATTTGTATACTGTACACATACTCTTAAATACCCATAAATAAAATTACTTAGATTTCACACTATAGGTAGAACTCATTTCTTTTTCTGTGAAGTAAAAAACTGAGATTAATAAATACCTGGGCAACGCCGGGTAAACAGCCAAAATGTCCAAAATGTCCGAGAGTAGTGTCGAATCCATTGTTTTCGGAGTCACTGAGATGAATATAGGAAACTAAAAGTGTTGTTTATAATCAGGTTTTGAGTTAAATAATAGAGTGAATTTGTAATTTTATTTTATCATTTGTATACTGTACACATACTCTTAAATACCCATAAATAAAATTACTTAGATTTCACACTATAGGTAGAACTCATTTCTTTTTCTGTGAAGTAAAAAACTGAGATTAATAAATACCTGGGCAACGCCGGGTAAACAGCCAAAATGTCCAAAATGTCCGAGAGTAGTGTCGAATCCATTGTTTTCGGAGTCACTGAGATGAATATAGGAAACTAAAAGTGTTGTTTATAATCAGGTTTTGAGTTAAATAATAGAGTGAATTTGTAATTTTATTTTATCATTTGTATACTGTACACATACTCTTAAATACCCATAAATAAAATTACTTAGATTTCACACTATAGGTAGAACTCATTTCTTTTTCTGTGAAGTAAAAAACTGAGATTAATAAATACCTGGGCAACGCCGGGTAAACAGCCAAAATGTCCAAAATGTCCGAGAGTAGTGTCGAATCCATTGTTTTCGGAGTCACTGAGATGAATATAGGAAACTAAAAGTGTTGTTTATAATCAGGTTTTGAGTTAAATAATAAAGTGAATTTGTAATTTTATTTTATCATTTGTATACTGTACACATACTCTTAAATACCCATAAATAAAATTACTTAGATTTCACACTATAGGTAGAACTCATTTCTTTTTCTGTGTAGTAAAAAATTGAGAGTAATAAATACCTGGGCAACGCCGGGTAAACGGCTAGTATATATATATATATATATATATATATATATATATATATATATATATATATATATATATATATATATATATATATATATATATATATATATATATATATATATATATACAGAAGATCGTTCGCACTCGTTCATGGAAACGATTTTGTAATTTATTTTTGTCGTTTGGATTTGTAGATAAAAACTTGGCAACTTCAGAAAAATCGTCTGCTACTGTGTTGTTTTGATTGGAATGCAAAATAAAATATTTTTCAAAAAAGGCTCCTAAAATTGATAGATAGTTCAGAGGTTATGTGATTGCGGTTTCCGAGGAGAAATATTCTTATCAACAAATTATAAAGCAGTGTAAAAATCGTGCATATGGCGTTTCAAAAAAAGGTCTTTATAGTATATTAAATTTTAAAGGAAGAAAATGTCTAACTGAAAGTAAAATTAAAAACATGACCGCAAAACCTCATCCTAAGACCAAACGCAGGTAAATATCAAGAAAGCGAAGTCTCTGATCCTTAAAGAAAATCCGCTGACTCAAAGATCCATTGCATCGGAACTAAGAATGTCTTCTGGCACTGTAAGTAAAATCATTCATAAATATTTGAAGTTGAAAAAGATGTTTAAACCAAAAGTTCATCTGCTTTTGCCAAAGCATATTGCTGAAAGAAAAACAAATTTTAGAAAATTATATGAAAACACCTAGCTGCAGAAAAGTGGAAATTTGTGGTAACACTCGATGAGATATGGGTGCATTTAAGTGACTGTTATACTACAAAAAATATCAATTTTTTGTTGCTCAACTGACGGGAATGACAGCACGAAATGGTTTCGTCAGTGTACAGAAAAGTTCCCAAAGGCTTTCATGATAGTTGCAGGATTTTATTACAACGGCAAATTAAAAATCAAAAATGTCTCAAGTAAAGCCAAAAATAATTCTTCTATCAGCAGAATATTTTAGAACCAATTTTTGAAGAAGAAATTCCAGCCTTATATGGAAAGGACATTGATAACGTTGAGCTTTATATGGGCAAAGCCTCTAGTCACACGTCTAAATCAACTGCCACTTATTTAGCAAAGAAAGAATTAGAAACAGGCATAAAGTGTATCCCATTTAATGAGATACCTGTAAAATTACCTGACGCTTCTCCAATGGACTTTTACGCTTTCGATTTCTTAAAACGAGCATTGGGAAAACGGCATGCAAGAACGCTAAACGGATTTTGGAAAACGGTCCAAGAGGAATGGGGTAAAATTGATATGACAGCACTAAGGAAAAGTTTACTTCCATGGAAAATTCGAGCTAGAGCTGTTGTCAAGAACCATGGCTATCAGATAGGAGCAAATCGCCGCAAAAAATATGGCATTTTTTCATAAAACTTAACTATCAAAATCGTTTCCATAAAGTGCAAACGACCTTTTGTGTGTATATATATATATATTTTTTTTTATATATATATACACTGCTCAAAACAATTAGGGGAGCACATGGTTTTAACGAAATCACGCAAATACTTACAATGATAAGTAACATAAAATAAATCATCCATAATTTAAAGCCTAGCAGGGGACAGAAGAAGAAAACTTCATATGCAAATCAAAGTTCATGACGTCAAAAACCAGAAAAAGAACATAAGGGCGGAAACTAGGATGTTGCACAAACGTCTGTTTCACTGCCTTAACTGGGAAATTCGATTGCTCAGTTATTCTTTTTGAGAAAAGGTGACTTGAAAATGTCTCAACAACGTGATTTACCGGAATCCATGGCATGGCGTATTACACGCAGACTTGAATCTAGACAAACACAACGTAGTGTCGCGGACACTGTTGAAGTCGCCAGAAATGTCATTGCAAGGCTATGGAATCGATTCCAAGAAACAGGGAATGTTAGTCGTCGACCAGGGCAAGGTCGGCCACGCGCCACTACAGCAACTGATGACCGGTATATATTGTTAACAGCTCGTCTAAACAGAACAGACAATGCTACTCAGCTGCAAAAACAGTTGCGATTGGCAACAGGACGAAGGGTGTCCAGCCAAACAGTACGTAATAGGCTTCATCAGGGAGGTCTCTATGCACGTAGGCCAATGGTCTGCATTCCGTTGACCTCACGCCACCGTGCGGCCCGAAGAAGATGGGCTGCTGAACATCGAGATTGGGAGCAACATGATTGG
The DNA here is from genome assembly GCA_907164885.2 of Dolomedes plantarius. NCBI lineage: Eukaryota > Metazoa > Arthropoda > Arachnida > Araneae > Dolomedidae > Dolomedes > Dolomedes plantarius. The sequence goes on from OU015503.1 coordinate 26,027,870, forward strand.
AGCCAAGTGCTGTTTACAGACGAGTCTCGATTCAGTCTGGAGTGTGACATCCGACGTGTTTTGGTGTGGAGGGAAAGGGACACTCGAAATAACCCCACATTCGTTCGTGAAAGGTCTCAATACAGACGATCTGGTTTTATGGTATGGGGTGGAATCAGCATAGGTGGACGTACGGACCTTCATATCATTCGGAATGGTATTTTGACGGCCCGAAGGTATGCAGACGATATACTGAGACCTCATGTCATACCTTACGCTGCAGTCATTGGAGATTCCTTTGTTTTCCAGCATGATAATGCCAGACCGCATACAGCTCGTCTTGTGGAGAACATGCTTGAAGCTGAAACAATACAGCGTATGGAATGGCCAGCGTGCTCTCCTGACCTGAATCCAATCGAGCATGTTTGGGACATGCTCGGACGACGCATTGCTGCGAGACCAAGGCCTCCTTTTACACTCCGAGACTTAGAGATTGCACTTCTTGAGGAGTGGAACAGTATTCCCTAAAGTCTTATCGATAACATCATCGCATCCATGGAATACAGGTGTGCAGCAGTCTTAGCTGTTCGAGGAGACCACACGCCATATTAAAAATCTTGCATCATTTCTAAACAATACCTTCTTTTATCGTTTACATGTAACCAAATTGTTGCCCTAAATCATCTTTTCATGTTTTTTCCATATTTTCAGAGAATTAAAGCTTAATTACAAATTTTTTTTACGTCTTTTCTTCTGTATTGCGCATTGATACGCGTGTACTATCCATTTTATTCCAATACGTGGCTGTCTCGCACGGTTTTCTTAACTTCTTTGCTTGCTCCCCTAATTTTTTTGAGCAGTGTATATATATATATATATATATATATATATATATATATATATATATATATATAATTACTTACAGCCTCGTTATATTATAGTAATAAAAATTAAACAGTAAAAGAACAAAATATAAAAGCATATTTCTCACGTCTTAAAATAATTTTAATGAAACAACTTTCTTATTGGAGAAATACATTTTTGTCACTGATATTATTATAACTTGACTTTGTAATTCAGTTTCTTAAAAATGTAGCAAGAAACTGCTTTAAAACATTTAGTATCTTCCTCCCCAGTAGTTAAAAATACGTTCATTCAAGTAAGATGCTTAAAAAAAATTTTTTTTTTAAGTCGCATTGTCTTCGATATTTCGAAATTTTTATTTCTATATCTATGCATCTATGGCTCGCATATCTATCTCGAGATGGCTCTTCATTCAAAATGGAAATGGATGTACAAAAAAAAAAAATCCGCATATCGAACTATAGTTGATTTTCAAATTCAGTTATTTATAAAATAGGCATTAGAAACTACGTGGTTTTGTAATCTCGTTTCGTAAACGTAAAATTAAGAATTCTCATGGAATTGGTATTTCATTTTTAAGAATACTGCGTTGTGCTCACTTTTAAGGATATTTTAAGGATACTGGGTTGATTCGCTCATTTCAATAAAAAATTATAGGGATAATATATATATAATAATTTTTTTTCCCAATTTTTCATTCTTTAGAAAGAAATGCAAATGATAATTTAAAATTTGGTTAATTCGGGAGAAAAATGTGTTTACAAAGTTTTAAACGCACATAATTTCCTTTGGGGGACGAAATTTCTAAAATGAAAATGATACCTGAGTAAAAAAAAAACATATCTTCCTCTATTACTTAATAGCAATATTGTTATATCTTCAATAGCAATGGCATTGTCTTCTATAAACCTTACACAAGTCCCTCTTTTTTTGCCTATCATAGCTAGGGCACCATCTGTAACTACACTAGATATGTTGGCAAGAGTTAATGAGAATCGCTTTTCGTGTCTAGGCCGGATATGGGCACGTTAAATCCGTAGACCGAAAAGTTCTTTTATGAGGTCAGTTGGTGGAGACGGTATGACCCCCCCAGATGTCGCCCATGGGGGTGCTCGGTCAAAATTATGGTGGCAACTAGCAAAGTCGGACTCCAACCCTTGTGGTGGTATTATAAACCGGAGCCGCACTACTCAGCCCGAATCCTCTGACGACATGGTCTGGGACTTCCGGCCAGGAGGCATTAGGAACAACAACAATGAGAATCGCGCCAATGTTTTCTTCACTGGTTCATATAAACTCTTTTGGTTGTCGTGTCTTTTAACGGTCTATTATTGTTGCTAAAGAAGTCATTTCTTCAGTTACAATAAACTCGTCATTTATACGTCTAATAAAAAGGCAAATTGAACCGTGTCAGTAGCGTCAGTACTTTTATCCATCGACAAAGAATATAGCTTAAAACTACAAGCTTTACTTTTTAAATCGAGGCAGGTTATTAATTTATTTTTCACTTTCAGCTCTCTCTCTCTGGGCCGCACTAATACTTGCTTTGGGCCGCGGGTTGGACACCCCTGCTTTAAAACATTCTTCGATTTAAAATGAATCCGGAGACAGAACATGTGTGCGCATGCGTCCCACAAAAAAATTTCGGTCTTTTTCTATGATCGTAAAAAAGTACCAAACGATTTTTCTTTTACGCTATATCGTTCGGCATCGGATTCCACCCATTCGAATAAAAGAATTCTCGAATGCAAATATTTCTTTTAAGTGAGGTGTAGAGAATATCAAGAAAATTATTCCGTGAACCGTTCGAAATGGGGTCGGGAGAACTCTTGGGTGGAGTTCCAGATGGCCTTTGTAGTGAGTCTATTCTAAGAGTAATCTTCGAAATAAACTGCGTTTCGCAGAAACGCAAATCCAACAAAGAATAGCTTTGGTCGCGTTTATTCGATCTTTTTGCCGTTTTTCTTTTTTACCTCGTTAAAAACTTTTAAAAGCAGCTTTAAATTACTTTGGGAAGCAGTTCCGAGTTTGATAAAAATCTGTTGTGAGAGA
>OU015503.1:26728264-26765764 GCA_907164885.2 Dolomedes plantarius
ATACGACGATCAATGTATACAATTGATGTAAAAAAATATATATTTATAAAAAAATAAGAGATATTTTTATAGACAAAATAATGTAGAAGAAAATATTAAAGAATATAGTACAGTTAATATAGTACAGTTTGTGGAGCATAATATCTTTTACTGTATTTTAATATTTTTTTGGATAATGTCCAATCGTCTGCCGCATTAGCAAAAAAAAAAAAAAAATTTTTATTTGTCTATTTAGTTGTTATGCACGTGACGATAAATTCATTTACAGTACCAGAAAAAGAAATCACGTGATCAGCATTTAATAAATTAAATTCTAAAAATTAATCTTTAAAAATTCACCAAAAATCAGAAAATGGAGGTAAAGTTTCGAAAAAGATCTCATTTTTAAGGAATTTTTACGATCTTTCTCGTGATATAAATTTTATAACCCCCAAATTATTATTTTAAATGCAAACTTAAAAAAAGCTACTAAAACAGCTCAAAAATTTAATTTTTTAAAAATGTAAGAAGAATTTTTGAAAAATCTTTCTTAGTGCACCCCTACACTATAGGAAGAATCACCATGCAAAATTTCAGCCCTTTAGGTCCAGCGGTTTGGTCTGTGCGTTGTATGTCAATGAGTCAGTTACGGAATTGCTTTATATATATAGATTAGTATTATGATTATGTTGTATGCTGTATATTATAGAGAAAAATGTGAGGGGGTCGATGAGGAAAATCATTCTTTTAAAAGCGATCCATGTAGGAAAAAGTTTAGGAACCCCTGTTTTAAAGACTCCTAAATTCCTTTGGTGGACGAAACTAATAAAATGAATCCTGTTGCAGGGTGCAGAAAAGCCCAGGCTGTCTGAAAATACCATTTATATTGGATTATCGGCATTCATGTAGCTGTCAATAGTAGACACATTTTCTCAGTAGATTAACATAGAGGTGAGCGAATCTAATAGGGTTAGTACACAGCAACATTAAAAGTTCCCAATACCCGCAAATGCATCTTTTAGCGTGGCACAAGCTAAAAATGCATATCCAATGAGAATTATTTTTATGTTTTAGCAATTTTCATCATCACTTTATGGGGTAATAACACGCTTCTCAATATAATACTAAAAAAAATAATCCAACTTTGTTCGTAATCCAACATAACAAAAAGGAACACAATAGCGCCATGTTAGCAAGAAAACAGTAAAGGCCTGTTCACATAGAACCCGACAATGTAAGCTTAAAAATTTTCAACTAATAATATACCAGTCATTGAACCATTTAACCAATCAGTGCATACGGAATCTTTAACACTGACGCTGCCGAATTCTATGTAAACAGGTCCTAAGAAGCTCTTTATATGACATCCGTCAGCGTCATCGTTACTTAACTCAACACAGAGTTCAATAACTTCGTGGCTAATCGTTATGAGCACTATGACTGGCTAAAAATATTTCGCTCTCACTAACACGTATGGGTGCAATGTAAACAGTCAGTCCTTAACCTTATACTGATCATTCAGTTTAGACCGCCATAACGAAGGAGGAATTCATTTCAAACTTCCTGCCATCTGTCGTTTGAAATATGAAGCATAAAAATATATACCGTAAAATCTTGATTATAATACGCACTTTCTTTTCACATTTTAGTCCCCAAAAAATAAGGGTGCGTATTATACTCGTGTACAAAAAAAAGTAGTTTTAAATATTGAATAAACGAACGTACAGCAGCTGTAAGATATTGTCGCAACACCGGTGCGCGCGCATCTGCACTCCGTGATTCATCCACTCGTTTACTAAGCAGGTGTTCCTTTTAAACAAACAGAACTCACAGTTCGTATCGCACACGCGTTCGTTTAATTACAGGTTCCTTGAAATAGTGATAGTTCTTGGTTGTTGCGAGTGAAAAAAATTATTATTTTATTTTATTTATTTCCCTCAAATTTGCTTCACGACGGTCCTATACAGCAGAAGAAAAAATATCAATTGTTAAACGTGAGACGGCAGTGAGAACGACATATTAGGAGGATGGGCAGGTGTCGTCAACTGAGGATGATGGTGATATATATTACGACGGCACCAATAATTATGACATGGACATAACAACAATAGATGAGCTATATTCTAGTGAAAGTGATTAAGACTGATAATTTGACAGTATTGTTTGTTTTGAATAGTAATTTAAGTTTTTTTTCTACTGAATTTAACGTTTTCTTTTCTTTTTATTAAAAGTTTTATATCTGTTAACAAATATCTGTGCAATTTTAAAATAAAATATTGAAAAGCTATGGGTGCGTATTATAGTCGAATTTTAATTTTTTCAGAAAAATTTCGCGCAAAATTAAGCATGCGTGTTATACACGTGTGCGTATTACAGTCACGATTTTACGGTAAATTTAACTGGATGAGCGTAATGAGTCCCTTCTAATGCTACACGACCCAAATTTTGTGGAAGGATTTTCTTGACGCATTAGAAGCTGAAATTTGGCATGCAAGCTCCAAACTAAATGCAGATTTGAAGAAGGTTAGTATAATAGGGTGCATCAAATTTTTCTCGTTAAAAAGTTATCTTTAAGGTCTCTTTTCTAGGGACAGTGAAGCGAAAGTAGACCTTATAAATATAAAATTTTTCAATGTCAAAACAAAATCGTAATTAAATGGCCTTATGTGGAAAACGAATAAAAAAATCGTAAATAATTTGTGTAAAATAAGGAACGTTATAAGTAGTGTGACCACAGTTACTAACCACAAAACCGTACAATTTAGGATTTAGTAAATAATTTATGTAAAATAAGGAACGTCATAAGTAGTGTGACCACAGTTAATAAACACAAAATCGCACGATTTATAATTTAGTAAATAATTTATGTAAAATAAGGAACGTCATAAGTACTGTGACCACAGTTAATAACCACAAAACCGTACAATTTATGATTTAGTAAACAATTTATGCAAAATAAGGAACGTCATAAGTAGTGTGACCACAGTTAATAACCACAAAACCGTACGATTTAGGATTTAGTAAATAATTTATGTAAAATAAGGAACGTCATAAGTAGTGTGACCACAGTTAATAACCACAAAACCGTACGATTTAGGATTTAGTAAATAATTTATGTAAAATAAGGAACGTCATAAGTAGTGTGACCACAGTTAATAACCACAAAACCGTACGATTTAGGATTTAGTAAATAATTTATGTAAAATAAGGAACGTCATAAGTAGTGTGACCACAGTTAATAACCACAAAACCGTACGATTTAGGATTTAGTAAATAATTTATATAAAATAAGGAACGTCATAAGTAGTGTGACCACAGTTAATAACCACAAAACCGTACGATTTAGGATTTAGTAAATAATTTATGTAAAATAAGGAACGTCATAAGTAGTGTGACCACAGTTAATAACCACAAAACCGTACGATTTAGGATTTAGTAAATAATTTATGTAAAATAAGGAACGTCATAAGTAGTGTGACCACAGTTAATAACCACAAAACCGTACAATTTATGATTTAGTAAATAATTTATGTAAAATAAGGAACGTCATAAGTAGTGTGACCACAGTTAATAACCACAAAACCGTACAATTTATGATTTAGTAAATAATTTATGTAAAATAAGGAACGTCATAAGTAGTGTGACCACAGTTAATAACCACAAAACCGTACGATTTATGATTTAGTAAATAATTTATGTAAAATAAGGAACGTCATAAGTAGTGTGACCACAGTTAATAACCACAAAACCGTACGATTTAGGATTTAGTAAATAATTTATGTAAAATAAGGAACGTCATAAGTAGTGTGACCACAGTTAATAACCACAAAACCGTACGATTTAGGATTTAGTAAATAATTTATGTAAAATAAGGAACGTCATAAGTAGTGTGACCACAGTTAATAACCACAAAACCGTACGATTTAGGATTTAGTAAATAATTTATGTAAAATAAGGAACGTCATAAGTAGTGTGACCACAGTTAATAACCACAAAACCGTACGATTTAGGATTTAGTAAATAATTTATGTAAAATAAGGAACGTCATAAGTAGTGTGACCACAGTTAATAACCACAAAACCGTACGATTTAGGATTTAGTAAATAATTTATGTAAAATAAGGAACGTCATAAGTAGTGTGACCACAGTTAATAACCACAAAACCGTACGATTTAGGATTTAGTAAATAATTTATGTAAAATAAGGAACGTCATAAGTAGTGTGACCACAGTTAATAACCACAAAACAGTACGATTTAGGATTTAGTAAATAATTTATGTAAAATAAGGAACGTCATAAGTAGTGTGACCACAGTTAATAACCACAAAACCGTACGATTTAGGATTTAGTAAATAATTTATGTAAAATAAGGAACGTCATAAGTAGTGTGACCACAGTTAATAACCACAAAACCGTACGATTTAGGATTTAGTAAATAATTTATGTAAAATAAGGAACGTCATAAGTAGTGTGACCACAGTTAATAACCACAAAACCGTACGATTTAGGATTTAGTAAATAATTTATGTAAAATAAGGAACGTCATAAGTAGTGTGACCACAGTTAATAACCACAAAACCGTACGATTTAGGATTTAGTAAATAATTTATGTAAAATAAGGAACGTCATAAGTAGTGTGACCACAGTTAATAACCACAAAACCGTACAATTTATGATTTAGTAAATAATTTATGTAAAATAAGGAACGTCATAAGTAGTGTGACCACAGTTAATAACCACAAAACCGTACGATTTAGGATTTAGTAAATAATTTATGTAAAATAAGGAACGTCATAAGTAGTGTGACCACAGTTAATAACCACAAAACCGTACGATTTAGGATTTAGTAAATAATTTATGTAAAATAAGGAACGTCATAAGTAGTGTGACCACAGTTAATAACCACAAAACCGTACGATTTAGGATTTAGTAAATAATTTATGTAAAATAAGGAACGTCATAAGTAGTGTGACCACAGTTAATAACCACAAAACCGTACGATTTAGGATTTAGTAAATAATTTATGTAAAATAAGGAACGTCATAAGTAGTGTGACCACAGTTAATAACCACAAAACCGTACGATTTAGGATTTAGTAAATAATTTATGTAAAATAAGGAACGTCATAAGTAGTGTGACCACAGTTAATAACCACAAAACCGTACGATTTATGATTTAGTAAATAATTTATGTAAAATAAGGAACGTCATAAGTAGTGTGACCACAGTTAATAACCACAAAACCGTACGATTTATGATTTAGTAAATAATTTATGTAAAATAAGGAACGTCATAAGTAGTGTGACCACAGTTAATAACCACAAAACCGTACGATTTAGGATTTAGTAAATAATTTATGTAAAATAAGGAACGTCATAAGTAGTGTGAGCACAGTTAATAACCACAAAACCGTACGATTTAGGATTTAGTAAATAATTTATGTAAAATAAGGAACGTCATAAGTAGTGTGACCACAGTTAATAACCACAAAACCGTACGATTTAGGATTTAGTAAATAATTTATGTAAAATAAGGAACGTCATAAGTAGTGTGACCACAGTTAATAACCACAAAACCGTACGATTTAGGATTTAGTAAATAATTTATGTAAAATAAGGAACGTCATAAGTAGTGTGACCACAGTTAATAACCACAAAACCGTACGATTTAGGATTTAGTAAATAATTTATGTAAAATAAGGAACATCATAAGTAGTGTGACCACAGTTAATAACCACAAAACCGTACGATTTAGGATTTAGTAAATAATTTATGTAAAATAAGGAACGTCATAAGTAGTGTGACCACAGTTAATAACCACAAAACCGTACGATTTAGGATTTAGTAAATAATTTATGTAAAATAAGGAACGTCATAAGTAGTGTGACCACAGTTAATAACCACAAAACCGTACGATTTAGGATTTAGTAAATAATTTATGTAAAATAAGGAACGTCATAAGTAGTGTGACCACAGTTAATAACCACAAAACAGTACGATTTAGGATTTAGTAAATAATTTATGTAAAATAAGGAACGTCATAAGTAGTGTGACCACAGTTAATAACCACAAAACCGTACGATTTAGGATTTAGTAAATAATTTATGTAAAATAAGGAACGTCATAAGTAGTGTGACCACAGTTAATAACCACAAAACCGTACGATTTAGGATTTAGTAAATAATTTATGTAAAATAAGGAACGTCATAAGTAGTGTGACCACAGTTAATAACCACAAAACCGTACGATTTAGGATTTAGTAAATAATTTATGTAAAATAAGGAACGTCATAAGTAGTGTGACCACAGTTAATAACCACAAAACCGTACGATTTAGGATTTAGTAAATAATTTATGTAAAATAAGGAACGTCATAAGTAGTGTGACCACAGTTAATAACCACAAAACCGTACAATTTATGATTTAGTAAATAATTTATGTAAAATAAGGAACGTCATAAGTAGTGTGACCACAGTTAATAACCACAAAACCGTACGATTTAGGATTTAGTAAATAATTTATGTAAAATAAGGAACGTCATAAGTAGTGTGACCACAGTTAATAACCACAAAACCGTACGATTTAGGATTTAGTAAATAATTTATGTAAAATAAGGAACGTCATAAGTAGTGTGACCACAGTTAATAACCACAAAACCGTACGATTTAGGATTTAGTAAATAATTTATGTAAAATAAGGAACGTCATAAGTAGTGTGACCACAGTTAATAACCACAAAACCGTACGATTTAGGATTTAGTAAATAATTTATGTAAAATAAGGAACGTCATAAGTAGTGTGACCACAGTTAATAACCACAAAACCGTACGATTTAGGATTTAGTAAATAATTTATGTAAAATAAGGAACGTCATAAGTAGTGTGACCACAGTTAATAACCACAAAACCGTACGATTTATGATTTAGTAAATAATTTATGTAAAATAAGGAACGTCATAAGTAGTGTGACCACAGTTAATAACCACAAAACCGTACGATTTATGATTTAGTAAATAATTTATGTAAAATAAGGAACGTCATAAGTAGTGTGACCACAGTTAATAACCACAAAACCGTACGATTTAGGATTTAGTAAATAATTTATGTAAAATAAGGAACGTCATAAGTAGTGTGAGCACAGTTAATAACCACAAAACCGTACGATTTAGGATTTAGTAAATAATTTATGTAAAATAAGGAACGTCATAAGTAGTGTGACCACAGTTAATAACCACAAAACCGTACGATTTAGGATTTAGTAAATAATTTATGTAAAATAAGGAACGTCATAAGTAGTGTGACCACAGTTAATAACCACAAAACCGTACGATTTAGGATTTAGTAAATAATTTATGTAAAATAAGGAACGTCATAAGTAGTGTGACCACAGTTAATAACCACAAAACCGTACGATTTAGGATTTAGTAAATAATTTATGTAAAATAAGGAACGTCATAAGTAGTGTGACCACAGTTAATAACCACAAAACCGTACGATTTAGGATTTAGTAAATAATTTATGTAAAATAAGGAACGTCATAAGTAGTGTGACCACAGTTAATAACCACAAAACCGTACGATTTAGGATTTAGTAAATAATTTATGTAAAATAAGGAACGTCATAAGTAGTGTGACCACAGTTAATAACCACAAAACCGTACGATTTAGGATTTAGTAAATAATTTATGTAAAATAAGGAACGTCATAAGTAGTGTGACCACAGTTAATAACCACAAAACCGTACGATTTAGGATTTAGTAAATAATTTATGTAAAATAAGGAACGTCATAAGTAGTGTGACCACAGTTAATAACCACAAAACCGTACGATTTAGGATTTAGTAAATAATTTATGTAAAATAAGGAACGTCATAAGTAGTGTGACCACAGTTAATAACCACAAAACCGTACGATTTAGGATTTAGTAAATAATTTATGTAAAATAAGGAACGTCATAAGTAGTGTGACCACAGTTAATAACCACAAAACCGTACGATTTAGGATTTAGTAAATAATTTATGTAAAATAAGGAACGTCATAAGTAGTGTGACCACAGTTAATAACCACAAAACCGTACGATTTAGGATTCAGTAAATAATTTATGTAAAATAAGGAACGTCATAAGTAGTGTGACCACAGTTAATAACCACAAAACCGTACGATTTAGGATTCAGTAAATAATTTATGTAAAATAAGGAACGTCATAAGTAGTGTGACCACAGTTAATAACCACAAAACCGTACGATTTAGGATTTAGTAAATAATTTATGTAAAATAAGGAACGTCATAAGTAGTGTGACCACAGTTAATAACCACAAAACCGTACGATTTAGGATTTAGTAAATAATTTATGTAAAATAAGGAACGTCATAAGTAGTGTGACCACAGTTAATAACCACAAAACCGTACGATTTAGGATTTAGTAAATAATTTATGTAAAATAAGGAACGTCATAAGTAGTGTGACCACAGTTAATAACCACAAAACCGTACAATTTATGATTTAGTAAATAATTTATGTAAAATAAGGAACGTCATAAGTAGTGTGACCACAGTTAATAACCACAAAACCGTACGATTTAGGATTTTGTAAATAATTTATGTAAAATAAGGAACGTCATAAGTAGTGTGACCACAGTTAATAACCACAAAACCGTACGATTTAGGATTCAGTAAATAATTTATGTAAAATAAGGAACGTCATAAGTAGTGTGACCACAGTTAATAACCACAAAACCGTACGATTTAGGATTTAGTAAATAATTTATGTAAATTAAGGAACGTCATAAGTAGTGTGACCACAGTTAATAACCACAAAACCGTACGATTTAGGATTTAGTAAATAATTTATGTAAAATAAGGAACGTCATAAGTAGTGTGACCACAGTTAATAACCACAAAACCGTACGATTTAGGATTTAGTAAATAATTTATGTAAAATAAGGAACGTCATAAGTAGTGTGACCACAGTTAATAACCACAAAACCGTACGATTTAGGATTTAGTAAATAATTTATGTAAAATAAGGAACGTCATAAGTAGTGTGACCACAGTTAATAACCACAAAACCGTACAATTTATGATTTAGTAAATAATTTATGTAAAATAAGGAATGTCATAAGTAGTGTGACCACAGTTAATAACCACAAAACCGTACAATTTATGATTTAGTAAATAATTTATGTAAAATAAGGAACGTCATAAGTAGTGTGACCACAGTTAATAACCACAAAACCGTATGATTTATAACTTAAAAATAAAATAAAAATCAATACATATACAGTTACCAAGAATCAGCTGTTATTTATTCGATAAAAAAAAATGAAAATATATATAAAAAAAATGAACGTTAGAAGGTAGCGGGCTAACCAGTTTGAAAGATAAATAAATCCAAATTTCAAACAACTATTAATTATTATGTTAAAAGATTTATTGTTGTGTTGTTCATCAGTGGCCTCTTAAGGAACGTTAGTAAAGAAGTTTTCATTTCGTCTGGCAGCGCACTTCAATTTCTTCGATGTTTTTGGTGTGCTGCTAAAAAATTGGAGAGTACGTGGATAGTCTAAAGTAAATTGAAATAATACTGAATTATTTTATTAAAAAATATGCTTTAAATTTTCTATAATCACATATTTTTAATATTTTTAACCATATTTTATGTGTTAAAAATATGGGTTATATGTTATAAAGAAGGTGTCAAACAGTCTTACAATAAAAACTTCTTCAGAAAAAGATTAAACTTAAATTGCTTCCATTTGCTTTTACTTATCTGTGTGAGACTGAGTTTGCAAAACTGGATCTTTAGAATAGTTTGTCAAAATTTGCTCATAAACTTTATTTCTTTGATAACGTTTTCCTAATTTTTTTAATTTTATTTCTTCCAAAACTTTTTCGTTGCGAATTAAGGGATTTTTTTATCTAAAAAAAGTGGTTTTGCTCAGGGCCTTTTTATCGCATGGGCAAATCGGGACTTTGCCCAGGGTCCCCTGATGCTAGGGGGCCCCAAAACCCCCTTGGTGTATGCACCCCTTGGTGTATGTATGTATAGCCCATGGATAGTTCTTATTTTTATAAATGTTCGTAAGGGGGTAGGGGGTGGGTGGTCCCAAATAGCATCTGCCCAGGGGCCCCCAGCGTTCATAATCGGGCCCTGGTTTTGCTGTCGAAAAAAGTTTGCGTGCCACTATTCTATAGTATTAGCTTCTTAAGAAATGTGAGTTAAAAAGCATTTATTCGGAAATAAATAGTATTTATTTCAAAAATTGAGAATAATTAGGTAGATAGAAACTGAGCGAGTCAATTCAAAGACCAGCTCTCTGCTAGTATCATTTAATTCTTAACAATTTTTTGAAAAACTAATCATACAGACGGGCCCAGTTAAATTAGCTCAGTTAATTACTTCTGCAAAATGTTTTTAGAAAATGTATTTTTCTGATTTTGTTTTTATAAAAGACTTTTTATTTTATTTTTGTTTGTTTCAGTAGTTTTGAAGGACGGAGAGTCAACTAAAAATGCTTCTATCAGAGGCATTTTTTTCTGAGTTCAGAAAAGTCACTTCTCAAAACAATGCAAAATGATTAGATCCATTTCTTGAATTACCCATATTACGCATGAATCCAAAAATTAAATTGAATTGTCTCAAACTAAACTTTAAATTCGGTGCAATATAGAAATCAACTTAAATTCTCCATAACCTGAGAACAGTGGGTATACATATACCAGGTGGTCATAAAGAAACTTTGCCGATATATGGACCTCTAGCGGCCGTTCCGTTCAACCTATCGAGATGAGATTTCAGATATAATTTTTCAGAGGTATGAGCTCGGGATTCTGAGAACGGCAACACAGTGACGCTCATGGTTACGGTTATAGGTATAGAAATTCGAAATTTTCAAAAGCCAACGCCCAATTTTTCCCGTCGCAAAATGCTCAGCGCATACGAAAACCCTAAAAAGCGTTGGAACGGTACGTGTATCACAAAAAATGGACGCGTTATGCACGCACAAAATACAGCTCTGCGATAGGCCAAAGACATGATCGGGGCGTACGTAGGAAATTTGCTTATGACAGAGGCTAGAAACCAATCACAGAACGCCGTTCGTCAGATATTCAGCGTAGAAAACCGATAAAAAGCTCTCTGATCGTGTTTTTGTTAGCCATTCACAGAGCTGTTTTTTTGTGCGTGCATAACGCGTCCGTTTTTTGTGATACACGTACCGTTCCAACGCTTTTTAGGGTTTTGCTCTGAGCATTTTGCGACGGGAAAAAGTGGGCGTTGGCATTTGAAAATTTCAAGTTTCTATACCTATAACCGTAACCGGGAGCGTCACTGGTTGCCGTACTCAGAATCCCGAGCTCATACATCTGAATAATTATATCTGAAATCTCATCTCGATAGGTTAAACGGAACGGCCGCTAGAGGTCCATATATCGTTTTTGTAGGCCGTTCTCAGAGCTGTTTTTTGTGCGTGCATAACGCGTCCGTTTTTTGTGATACACGTACCGTTCGAACGCTCTTTAGGGTTTTCGCATGCGCCGAGCATTTTGCGATGGGAAAAAAGGGGCGTTGCCATTTGAAAATTTCGTTTTTCTGTACCTATAACCGTAACCGTGAGCGCCACTTGGTTGCCGTTCACAGAATGCCAAGCTTATACCACTGAATAACTATATCTGAAATCTCAACTCGATCGGTTGAACGGAACAGCCGCTAGAGGTCCATATATCGGCAAAGTTTCTTTATGACCACTCTGTATTTTGGGACTAACTGTGAGTACTTCTGATAGTTATCTCATAGAACTCTATCGAAAAATACACGTTTTACTACGCCATCAATATGTAGAATAGCGCTCTAGATGTCTGCCTCAAATTAGACATTCTATGTTGCCATATCACAGAGAACGTGTAAACAATGCAAAATGATTAGTTCCATTTCTTGAATTACACATAATACGTATGGATCCAGAAATTAAATTAAATTGTCTCAAACTAAACTTCAATTTTGATGCAACATAGAAATCAGCTTAAATTCTTCATAACCTAAAAACAATGGGTATACACATATTTTGGGGCAAACTATGAGCAAGTTTCTATCCAAAAATATACTCTATCATACGCCTTCAATGGGTAGAATAGCGCTCAAGATGTCTGCCTCAAATTTAGACATTCTCTGTTGCCATACCACCCCCGAATAAATCCATAGATTCTTCCCCCATTCCCTCTTCCAAATCCATCCACAACAATGCGGGCAGCAAAAGCTCTCCCCCACCCCCCTATGTGAGCCTTTTCAATTCTTTCCCATCTCCATATTTGTCATACAACCCGAGACAAAAACTTGTCTGTTATGAAAAGGGGGGTGCCTTCAGTTACTTCCGGGGGAGGGGGTGACGAATTTAATCGCTTAATGGAACGAAGGAACAAGTTCCTTGGATGGAACAGAAAAAATGGAAAGGGGGGGGGGGAGGGGGGAGTCATAACTATGTTAGTGGTCATTCCCCGACTTGGGTATATTCAATCATATAAACTAGTCTGTTCTTCTGTGTAAATGCAAGGAAGAAAATTGCATGGTCATTTTGGGAATGGAATTGTTTTTATTCAATTCCAGGAATTAAAATCTCATTTATCAGAGATATGTACAGTATAAAGAGAAGTTTTTTTTGGTTTTATATTAAAAAGATGCACTTTATGGATAATATACTCTTCCATGAAATGAAAATGGCTTCATCCGGTATCCTCCATTCCAACTTTTAGTTTATCTGTTGCCAAAAATTGAAAAGAAAAAGTTAGATTGAAGGAAGTTTTAGTTGCACGAGAAAAATTTCATTGCGATTGTCTATTCGAGCAGCAAAGGGTAATGAAAATAAGAAAAACAATTATGTAACTCGTACAAGGAATTGGAAAAAAGTTTGCGTGTGGCTGTCTTCACCACACAATCATCTTTAAAGCTGATAGTGTAATAAATTAATTTTGCATTTGTTTTTGTAGTTACAACTTAACTCACCATCTATACCGCGTAAGGAAATTAATCACTGAAAAATTTCAAAATTTAAAAACTACGTGGTCTTTATTTAGCTGTCTTCTTCCATACACAAAAAGCAAAGTTAAAAAAATATGCATTTTCTTATAAAATCTGTAATTAGGTAAACGCTGAGAGGAAGTACAGCTTGACGCAGTGATTGGAGAAACATGAGGTTAATTGATGCACCAGCTTAATATAGAAAAATATTTTTAAAACTATGATGCAAACTCTGGAGTCTGTAAAACGAGAATGTATTACAGTATGCGATAGTAAAAAATGGGTGTTATTACAGTATGCGAAATTAGTACGACATTATTTATTACAGTATGCGAAATTACAGTATGCGAAATGGGTGTTATTACAGTATGCGAAATTAGAGTATGCGAAATTTATAAAAATAAGCAAGAATAACCTTGATAATAATGTTTGTAAACAATATAATAATTTGTAAGTTAAATATATATTTTTTTCTTTCAATCGCATAATAAAAAGTACAGATTTTATGTAGAGAAAGAGTGAAGAAACTTTAATGCATGCCTTGTTCTAAGAATTGTAGACTAAATTTCAAGGATATGGATACAAAGAAACTCGAATCTTGTTATACCATACCCAATAAATTCGGGCCATATTATTTATCTCTTCAAATAAATACACCAAATATATATATATATATATATATATATATATATATATATATATATATATATATATACAGTCGAACCTCCATATATCGAACTTCCACATATCGAAATTTTCTATATATCGAACTCTTAGCAATTCTCTATGTTCATTACATAGAAAAATTGTTTCTATATATCGAAAAAATCTCTATATATCGAAATTTTTTTCAAGACAAATTGGGTGATTTTATTCCACTTTAGAATAAAATCTCCTAATTTTTGACATTTGAAACAATATGTCGTGGACTTCAATTCGCCGAAAATATCCTTGATTAAGTTTTTAGTGGACTGAATAAATACGAACATTTCTTTGAACTTTCGCCAAAACTGGCTGTTCAGCAAGATATTCGTAGTTTTTTTTTTAAAGAAAATAACTGTGATCATTGTAACCACTGTCTGGATTATTGTTTTTTTAAAGGTATGTAGTACTCAATAAATCTTTCATATTAATTCATTTTTTAGTTATTAACTTTCCTTTGATGGGATTCGCATATAAATTAGAAATGGAGTTGCGTATACGAAAATTAGCTTTAATTTTTTTAGAAGAATTATGATAAAACTAAGGTCAATTCTATACATCGAAATTTCTATATATCGAATTTTTTTCCGGCAATTTGCTACTTCGATATATGGAGGTTCGACTGTATATATATATATATATATATATATATATATATATATATATATATATATATATATATATATATATATATATATATATATATATATATATATATACATATATATATATATATATATATATATATATATATATATTAAGAAATTGGAAATATTTTTCTATACCTAACATAACACGAAATATTCTTTTCTGAAAATCCTCCCATAAATTTGAGGTGTATCTCATGGTCTGATAATACGGTAATTACAAAAAAAAAAACTTAAAAAAATTAACAAAAAGGGAAGAAATTGATGAAAGTTTTTTTTTAATTTTTCCAATGACAGACAAAATACAAGGAGTACAAAATTACAATAGAAAAAAAGCAAGGGAAAGAAGACCAAACACAAAAATAGAGAAAGGAAAATCAGCATTTCCCAAAGATTCTCTCGCTCGAATACCGCAGGAATTATAAAAGTATATTTAGAATCACATATGTATCATATCGAAAAAAAATTGCTTGAAAAATTTGTGGTTGTTATCTGAACAGAATATAGCGATCCTACCAAGGTAAAGTGCATCTTTTTTATAAAGTTGTGATACAGAAAAATTTATTTACTACAAAATAAAAACAAACATTCATAATCTGCAAATGTGCTTTTTCCTTTTAGGTTCTGAGTACCTGTAAATCACTTTTCCTTACAACAATACTCTTCTACACGGAATGCTAACACTAAAGCATTTTAGCCTAATCGCAAATACTCTCTTTCATCATTATTCTTTCTTTAGCATTCGGAAGACTAATTTTCTTCTAGAGCAGTGGTTTTTTATATTTACACACCCTCAGGAATATGGGAAAAACACTGAATATTGGCGACTATGAAAAAGCTACAGATATAAACAGTATTGTACTTTTTCAAGTAATTCACCGTATTTCACCGTATATTAAGGCTGCTGTGTACTAAACCTATTGGATTCGCTCACCTCAATGTTAACCTATGGAGAAAATGTGTCTACTATTGACAGCTACATAAATTCCAATAATCCAATAAAAATGGTATTTTCAGATAGCCTAAACTTTTCTGCACCTTGCAACAGGATTCATTTTATAAATTTCGTCCACCAAAGGAATTTAGGAGCGTTTAAAACACACTAGAAACAATATATCCCCCCCCAGAATAATTTAAATTTTAAACTATTATTTGCATTTTTTTAAACGAAAAATGCCCCAAGGTGTAAAATTTCTTTCTCTATCATAGAGTCTCTCTATTCTAAAAAAAAGTAACTCCCCTGCTGCTGTCAAAAGCTTGTCATGCTATCTCCTCCGAAACCGCTAGGGGTATGGGATCGAGAGCGATACCAATGGATGCAGAAAAATTGGGGGGGGGACCAAAGTAAGACATGTCTCATCTTCGTCGGACTTTAAGTTTTTTTAAAAAACTTTATGTTTTATGGGAAAATATTGACTTTTTCATCTTTAGATTACGATAACGCGCCAAAAAATTATCGTAGAATTTTGATCTTTTTACAATCTAAGACTACAGACATTTCTCTTTCAAACTAGGCCTCATTTGTTTAAAAATATTTTAAAACAGACTAATATTTTCATCAAAAAATTAAACACAGTTTTTCAAGAAATATCGTCCCATATGTGCATGTAATATCGATGCTCCTCGAGTTTTTATCTTACAAAGAAAATATTTACATCATCTGGAAGCTGAAAGCTTTTTTATTCATATAAACCTCATTTCAAGTCTATATCTTAAAATTTCGATTTTTAACTGAATTTTAAAGCTGATAATTCAACAGTGATGAAAAGCCCTTCCCAAAAGGGTGACAACAGTAAATAGATGGAAGCTGTTACACTGCCCGAGAATCACCCCTATGATCTCGCTATTAGCCATAACAAAGTAGCGCCCCTAGTTTTTTATTGTACTAGGGGTGAGGCCCCTAGTACAATAAAAAAAAATTTCAATCCAAGTCGGCAATCCTTGGACACATTTTTTCCATAGGTTAACACTTAGGTGAGCGAATCTAATAGAGTTAGTACACAGCAGCCTAAAAGCCAATTCGTTGTATAATTTTAGTTTATAATTTATTTACTGTTAATTCTTAATTTTCATTGATTTTTTTTTGCATTATTGATTTACTAATTCGCTGTTACAACAAAAAAAAATTAAAAGTAACTTTAGTTGTATGATTTAATAACATTTCGTTAATAGAGGGTCGTCCGTCCAGGCCGTTCGCAAGTGGAAAAAAGTTGGGAACAACTTTTTGTATTACCTTTAGGCCGTCTGCACACGGGGCAACTCACACGGGCCGTCTGCACACGGGGCAAACCCGTCGACGGGTTACAAACCCGTCGACGGGTTTGTAACCAGTTGCGCCGTGTGCGTGGCTCCATTCAATTACATAGGTTACGACTCAACACGGACTGGTTTGTGATTCGAGTCAGTTATCAGTTTCTTTTGAGTTGCCCCGTGTGCAGACGGCCTTACTATTAATTTTCTTCCGAGTGTTTTTTAATAATATATAAAACTAGATTAATCAGGGAATTCTTTTCTGAAACTGATAGTTTCAGGTCTCCATTTAACATTACCAAAGAAAGATCTCAAATTCCTATTATCGCATTTTCCACACCATAAGATGCACCTCAAATTTGTGGGAGGATTTTTAAAACAGAATATTTTGTATTTTGTTAGGTATAGAAAGAAAATTTCAATTTCTTACTTAATAAGAATAAAAAAAATAGATACAAGGATCCCACCTATATCCGTTACACCCCTCTTAACTTCTAAACGGTGCCAGCTTAGGCTATTCACTTGGTGTCTAGGTATAATAAAAAGACTATGCGCTACTCGATGAGACAACTAACAACGCCATCTACCGGCAAATTTTGGAATTAGCGTTTTTATGTCAAGAACGGAACGAGATACGGGAAAAAAGTCAATTACAAAGTTGTTCAGCATTATCTATTTAGTAAGAAAAGATACCTTGCGTGCATTAATACTCAAAACAGAATGTAGAATATGCACATTTGTTTGGTCACCATTTCGAAAATTGTCATGTCATAAAGAGCGGAGGAAACTGAGACACTTTTCTATTTTCAGGATGATTTATTTATGTTGCTGAAAATGCTCTCCATTAGCCATTATACACATTTGCACTCCAGACTGGATTTCTCGCTGCCACACGACGTTTCACGACGCCATAGTGTTGAA
Organism: Dolomedes plantarius; assembly: GCA_907164885.2. Classification (NCBI taxonomy): domain Eukaryota; kingdom Metazoa; phylum Arthropoda; class Arachnida; order Araneae; family Dolomedidae; genus Dolomedes; species Dolomedes plantarius. The sequence goes on from OU015503.1 coordinate 26,745,768, forward strand.
AATCACGACCAAACAAATGTTCATTTTTTACATTCTGTTTTGAGTATTAATGTTCGCAAGGTATCTTTTATTACTAAATTGATGATGCTGAACAACTTTGTAATTGACTTTTTTCCCGTATCTCATACCGTTTTTGAAATAATAGCGCTAATTCCAAAATTTACCGATAGATGGCGTTGTAAGTTGTCTCATCGAGTAGTGCATAGCCTTTATATTATACCTAGACACCAACTTTATGGCCTAAGCTGTCACCCCTTAGAAGTTAAGGGGTGTAACGGATATAGGTGGCAACCCTGTATAATAATTATGATAAATAATATATATAAAATATACATAATATTTGTAACAAATATAGGGGGATTCCGAATTCATGGTAAAAACTTTAGGGGTTGGTACAAGATACTGCAACAATCATTTATTGTATAGGAACGTATGGACGCAAGTGACGCTTTGAGGCCCAAGCACAGGAAAAAGACATGAAAGGAAAGAAAAACTTTATTGACAGTTTCGTTGACAAGTGCTATGTGTACAATCTTCCTCAGTGGTCATCTGTCATCAATGAGTTTTATTGGTGATAGCAAGCATTTCAAAATCTGCACTAAGTGTTCTACTGCTCAAGCCTCCCCTGACCACATTTTATCCTGTCTGGGGCTCACCAGGCAGGACCTGGCTCAAGATCCTCTCTTGGTGCTGGACTTTCAATGAGTCTTTTCAATGAGGACTTTCAATTTCGTCTATGAGGAAAGCAGAGTGGACGAGCTTATGGACCTGATCTAGCTCTGCTGGTCATGGGGATGAGAAACAACAACAACAACAACATGTGTACAATAAGCGATCAAAATTGCATCCATCAACAGAAATACATGCTTGGCAGTGTCGATGGAGCAATTGGCTTACCGTTTCAAAGATACCATGTATTTCACGCACACTTGCAGCAGCAACGGATATTCGAGCGACGAAACCTCCAACAGAGTCAACTGGAGTTACAAAAACGTGACTCTTCAGATGTCCCCATAAGACCTAATCGATGCTTGATAAATCGGGAGATCGAGGTAGCCAAGGGACTGGTCCAGCAGGCCCAATCCATCGCACCCCAAAAGTGGCATCCAAGTAATTGCGCACAACAGTGCTGAAATGGGCTGGTGCCCCATCCTGCTGGAAACCACAGTCGGTCCGGCATTCGTCTATGAGGAAAGCAGTCCTGATATATTCGTAGCGCAGCTCTGCCGTTACCATTTACACGGCCGTGCGTAAGATGTATGTCTACTTTTTTGGCATACGTATGGTCTGCCATCACGGAAGGCAGCATAATTGAGAATGGCGTGTTCCCACAGATGCATAATGTTGATGGGCCACCAATTGCACTCTTCTGGCAACGGAACAAACCAATCGTTCTATTTTTTATTCTTTTCATGCCTCTTTCCTGTGTTTGTGCCTCAATGCGTCACTTGGGCCCATACATTCCTATACAATAAATGATTGATACAGTGTACTGTACCAACCCCTAATGTTTGTACCATGAATTTGGAATCACCCTGTATATAAAGTATATAATAAAATATTCATTTTCTTTTAATGTTACCTTCATTGACCATAAGACGAACCCCAATTTTAAGTCGATTTTTTTATGCAAAAGGTACTTCTTATGATCCAAAAAATATGATATTTCTAGAATGCACAGAAATTTTCTTTTTTTGATATTTTCGTGATACCAGGAATGAACAGTAAACAAATTTGCACCACAAGGTCTATAGTTTATCAGGTTTTAAATCCCTGATGATCAGGGATCCCAGACTGCGTTTTTAAACCCAGATCTGGGTGTTTCAGTGACCATATGGGTTTATGGTTCTTTTATTTTTTCAAAAATATCTCAGAATCTGGATTTTTCCACTGTAAGTTAAAAACTAAAAAAATAATATTTATTTATCATTGTAAGCGTAATTAATGATGTAAATGTATTATGTAAATGTAATTCTGTAATTTAATCATGCATTTATGTAAATTAATGAATCTAAAATGATGGAGATAATTTCGATTGAATCGTTATATATCGCTTTTTTTGAAACCATCCCAGAATTCTGATATTTGTTACGTCATATCAAAGATGGATACAATAATCCCAAATATGGAATCTTGTCGTACTTTATGATCCATTTGACAATTTTATCTCCCTCTTTTGAGCGAGTTTTTCTTTTTTCATAAGTTAGTCACAACAAAACACATAGTACATTCTCTTAAAACTGGAACTGTAAACGGTCGTATGATGGATCAATAAATAGATATAATCAAAATTGTCATTTCTGGATACCTAAAATAGAAATGGTGAAAGATGTAATAGAAAGAGCATGTTCTACGAAACAAAACAAAAAAAGACAGATCGATGTTCAGCCAATTAATATGAAGGTGAATGATGAAAAGAATTCAATCTGACGATAATTAAATAAAATATCTTACACGGCCATGTAAGTTAATTTAACTTACACGGCCTTTAGTAACTTTAATTTAACTTAAAATTAAAGTTAAATTAAAGTTACTAAAGGCCGTGCTTTTAGTAACTTTAATTTAACTTTAATTTTAAAGTTAAATTAATTTAACTTTAAAGTTTATTTAATTTAACTTTAAAATTAAAGTTAAATTTAACTTTAATTTTAACTTTAAGTAACCATAAAAAATAGACTAGGGTTGTTAATTTATTCGTATTTCCTTTTATCATTTTTAATAATTAGATATATATTTTTGAAAAAGCTGGGTTTCTTTTAGATGCCATCTCGGTTTATTCCATTTTTCTTCCAGCACTGTAAACATGAAATGTTGTTTCAGGTCAAGAACGCTACCTGTTTCAGGGTTAAATGTTTCTGGGTGGCGAACTGACCTGTTTTGGGTATCTCACTTTTGTATCTTAAGGGGATTGTGGGCTTTTAAATTACCAAAAATCGAAAAAAAATTAGAAAATTTTTAATTTATAAAATATGTAAATATTGAAATAAAAGGCATTAAAAATGTGTAGTGAAAAGTAGAACGGAAACTTGGTGGCTTTAGAAAAGTAAATATTAAAGGTAGGTGGAAAAACATCATTTAAACGGCTTTTTCTCAAAATGAGTCATTTCCAGATTTGCAAGTCTTTGAAATGCTCCTTGCGTCGTCATTTTTGACGAAATTTTAAGAAATTTATAATAAAGACTCCTGTAGTACATCAAAATAAAGTTATGCATCTATTTTAGGTTTCGATGTCATTCAGATTTTCAAAATTTAACTTAAGTGTAGAAAAGTACAAAAAATTCTCAAAATTTCAGTGTATAAGCATAAAAATATTTCCTAAAAATTTACTATTCAACGAAAGCACAAAATAATACATAACTCTGTTCAAAATGTATTTATAAGCAATATAAATGCAAAATAATTACAAGATATTAAGAACTTTTTATATACCACGTTTTTAAATTTTCTGTTGAATCCTATAAACTTGACAATTCTCTCTTAATTGCAAAAACCTTCACTTAATTATTCTTTTTCACTTTCTTTTATTTAATTTTAATCACTTTTTAGTCGTTTCCACTATCCGCAGACTTTATAAACTTTATTTTTTATAATTTTTTAAAAATTTTTCGCACAGTATTTTTGTAAACAAACTAAATTCACATGTATTCTGTTTTCAAAATCATCAAACGTCGTTACGCAAAAGTGCAAGCATTGAATTCGATCGAAGCGCCACCTTGCGGATATTTTCGGCTAAAAGTATTAAAAGAATGCATTGTCATCGTGTTCTGAGCTATTCTAAAAGCTTCAAATGTCTATCTAGTCGGGAAGTTAGTGAAAAATCGATTGCAAGATTTATACTGGACAAACACACAAGCAAACAAGAAAGTAAGTTAATAAAAACATTGCAATTAAGGGTGGAAGTTAAAAATTAGATCTCAAGGAATATTTAAAAAAATTTATTTCAATTTTTAAAATATAAATGTTTTTAAAATATTTATAAAATTTTATAAGGTATTTAATAAAGTTATACTTTAGTGAATATATTAGCAAAATTTCATATCTCTGAGGTAAAAATTTCAAAAAGCGCTTTGTAATGTCCACCACCCCCTTAAACATGCTTTCAAACCCTTTTAGTTATACTTCCATTTTTTGTAATGTACCTAAAACAGCATTTTATTTTTACAGTGTGGGAGTCCAGTTCATGGTGTGTTGGTTAATTAGTAAAATTTATGAATAATATTTGTTTTAGTGCATTTACACGTTTTGAGTACTTAGGAGTACAATATATTAAATAATTACAAGAAAAAAAGAACTTTTTATATACCATGTTTTTAAATTTTCTGTTGAATCATATAAACTTGACAATTCTATGTATTAATAAATACTTTTTAAAATTTTTTTTGATGAATTATCCCATCAACTTGAAAGAAAATGAAGTTAATTGGAAGTTAACTTGCATTTAACTTTTCGTTCCCGTTCCGGCCGATAGATGGCTGCACCAGTCTACAAAACAAATTTAACTGAAAATAACTGAAAATTAATTTAATTCTGCTTAAAGATGGCTAAAAGTATTTAAAAATGCATTGTCATCGTGTTCTGAGCTATACTAAAAGTTTCAAACGTCTAGCTAGTCGGGAAGTTAGTTAAAAATCGATTGCAAGATTTGTACGGGACAAACACACACACAAACATACAAACAAACAAGAAAGCAAATTAATAAAAACAAGGTAATAATAAACTGAGTACCGATCGGATTAAATTTCTCTGCTTGCGTATCACTTAGGATAGATTTGTCAGTTATATTTTTCCTAAAAAAATATTTGTTTCAATATTTTTACACGTTTTGACCCTAGGGAGGAAAATAAAATAAATTAAACTCTGGCAATCAGACCTCAGGACGTGTTAGTCAATAAGAATATTTTATGAGAAATATTTGTTTTACTAGATTTACATGTTTTGTGTTAACAATGTAATCGCAGACGACATCATCTGATCTCAGTTCATTCCCTTCTCTCTGATTTGTTGTTCTCGTATCAAAGATTTCTATTGGATGTCTTATTAAAAATTACTATTGGCTCTTTCTGGGACCCTGTATAAGTTTATAAATACATGTGATGTTCTTTTTTTCAGCCAATCAGTCTGTGTCTATCTGTGTTTTAGCTTGTATGTGTTTGACCTACTGTTAATTAATGTCTGTTTTCCGGTACTGGGAACTTTTTAACTTAATACAGTTGCCTCTCTTATTATAACAATTGGGAATTATTTGATTTAGTAGATTTACTCGTTTTGTGTTGTTAGAAGTACAAAATATAATAATAATAATAAACGAGAAATAAACCCAGTACGTCAGACTAAGTTTGTTTGCTTGTACTTTATTATGTGTTAGTCAATTGATATTTTTTTCTAGAAAATACTTTTTAACATAGGATTACGTTCCTCCATAACGGTCCTCCATAACGGAAAGCAAAATTTCAGATGTCCTGCGTCGTGAGTTATAATTTTGGCAGCGCGTCAAACGCAGTCTGTATCGCTTGGGAAAGCAGCAAACAGTTAAACAGAAAAGTACAAAAATGCGTCAAAATTTTGACTGACACACACACACATACATACATATATATATATATATATATATATATATATATATATATATATATATATATATATATATATATATATATATATATATAAATAATCTGTGGCTTAGTACAAGAAGTGCCTAAGTCTCCAAGATGACTTTGTTTGCTTATGTCTCTTTTAAAAAATATTATTTTCAATGCAAGAAGTACCCAAGTCTGTACAATGGTTTAGAAAACACTTTTAAAACATCGGACAGATTTTGGTACTTATTACATTGAAAATAACATTTTTAAAGGGACATAAGCAAACAAAGTCATCTTGGAGAAAACTGTCTTAGGCACTTCTTGTACCATGCCACACACACACACACACACACACACACACATATATATATATATATATATAGATACATATATACATAACACATGCTTACATATATACATACTAAAGAGGTAAGCAACGATAAGTAATCCTACGTTAAACACCCTCTGTAGTTTCGTTAGAAGAGACTACCTGAAATTTTTTAATACAGATTTTAAGTTTTGAGCTCTTATAAGAAGAATGAAGAAACAAATAACAACCTCAATATCCATCTATTATTTAGTTTGACAGCTTTTGTCTATCACTCTGGCTGTAGTACTTATATAAGAAACGCTCTTCTTGATTTGGGTAAATTTTGAGGCTCTAAGGCAGGGGTTCCCAACCTTTTTAAGTTTGAGGCCCCTTTGAGAATGAGATTAGAAACTCGGGGAACCCTTGTAGAATTTCAGTTTTTGCAATTTTTCAATTATTAAATTAAAGTAGAAAATATTTCAAGTTAAATTTGAATTTAAATGAATGTTGACTCCATTGCTGATTTTATTCATTTATTGAAAGATATAAGTAACAAACACCAAAATAGGACGTATTAATGTAGTTTCAAAAATAGCCTTGGGATTCGGTATATTATTACACTAAAGGACTAGAACGGAAATTGTTAAATTGAGTCTTGTTTTATAAGCGTCTTGAGTCTTGCTTTTAGACTTGCGATGGATGCTTAGGACCTGTTCACATAGAATCCGTCCGCGTCAGCGTTACTCAAAATGAAATATATTTAACCAGTTACACACCTCCAAACGATTAGCCACGAAATAGTTAAGGCTTGTGATTGGTTTAAAATATGTCAATACGAGTAACGCTGACGGATTCTATGTGAACAGGCCTTTAGATTATGAAAGTTTGATATCAAGCTTAACAGTCGTGGGCGGGAGAGTAGCTAATTCATTCTCAGGAATGAACGTGTCTATTTGTATCATAATCTGTCGGACGTGAGAGGCATTAATTCAACTTAACATTTATTATACTAGGGGCTTCTCCCCTAAGCTCGCTACGCTCGCTCCTCTGTTATGGCTAATAGCGAGATACATAGGGGTGATTCTCGGGCAATGTAACAGCTTCCATCCATTTACTGTTGTCCCCCTTAATGCGAAGTGCGTTTCATCACTGTTGAATTATCAGCTTTGAAATTCAATTAAAAATCAAAAATTTAAGATATAGACTTGAAAGGAGGTTTATATGAATAAGAAAGCTTTCAGCTTCCAGATGATGTAAATATTTTCTTTGTAAGATAAAAACTCGAGGAGCATCAACATTACATCCACATAGGGGACGATATTTCTTGAAAAACTGTGTTTCATTTTTTGATGAAAATATTAGTCTGTTTTAAAATATTTTTAAACAAATGAGGACTAGTTTGAAAGAGAAATGTCTGTAGTCTTAGATTGTAAAAGGATTAAAATTCTACGATCATTTTTTGGCGCGTTATCGTAATCTGAAGATGAAAAAGTCAATATTTAATTTCAAAACATAAAATAATAAAATAAAACTTAAAGTCCGACGAAGATAAGACATGTCTTACTTTGGTCCCTCCATTTTTCTGCATCCATTGGTATCGCTCTCGACTCCATACCCCCAGCGGTTTCGGAGGAGATAGCGTGACAAGCTTTAGACAACGGCAGCGGGAGTTACTTTTTTTAGAAAAAGAAATGGGCCCTACTTATATTTCTTTTTTGTCTATAAAAAAAAATTAAAATTCAGGTAGTCTCTTCTAACGAAACTACCACGGGTTATTAACGTAGGATTACTTATCGTTGCTTACCTCTTTCGTATGTATATATGCATGTATGTGTTATGCATATATGTATCTATATACACTGCTGGCCACTGTAAATGCAACTCCCTGAAGGAAACATGCAAATAACATGAAATTTACAGCATGCATTAACGGAGGTGAGATATGCAAATGATTAGAATTTCAGCGCAGACGCACATCACACGCGCCTGTGGCGCCACTTCAAAGCGCTATTTAAGGCTTGGAGATTTCGACGATTTCAAGTTCGGCAATTGTGTTTTTCTTGTGGTTTTTTTAAAAAAACCGATCAATTATGCCTCGTCGAAAACAGCGATCATCTTTTGATCAATTATCCGAGTTCGACAGAGGAAGGATAGTGGCCTACCGAGATTGTGGATTATCTTTCAGGGAAATCGGTAGTCGTGTTGGACGAAACCAAACAACTGTAATGCGGATATGTTATCGTTGGATGCAGGAGGGTACGACGGACCGGCGTGTTCGATCGCATCCACCTCAGCGCACCACTTCACGTGATGACAGACAAATTGTGCGCATGGCAGTGACGGATCGCTCAGTCACATCACGAACCATATCACAGCACATGAAGTCTGTAACGCATCATCCAGTGTCTGCGCGTACCATTCGACGCCGTTTACAGCAGAGTGGTCTGTCCGCAAGACGTCCATTGCTTTATCTACCCTTGACGCAGAACCACAGACGTCTCCGCCGCCAATGGTGCGATGACAGAAGGATGTGGACGGCAGAATGGAATGAAATTGTCTTTACTGACGAGTCACGCTTCTGTCTGCAACACCACGATGGTCGCATTCGAGTCTGGAGACACCGTGAAGAGAGGATGCTGAACAGCTGCGTTATGCACCGCCATACTTGTCCTGCACCGGGTATTATGGTATGGGGCGGTATTGGATATCACTCTCGCACACCTCTAGTACGCATTGCCGGTACTTTAAACAGCCAGCGCTACATCTCCGAGGTGTTGGAGCCAGTTGTCCTTCCTTACCTTCAGGGCTTGCCCACAGCCATATTTCAACAGGATAATGCGCGACCACACGTGGCACGCGTTGTCCAACGGTTCTTCGTCAATCGCCAGATTGAATTGCTTCTCTGGCCGCCTCGCTCTCCGGATCTTTCGCCGATAGAAAACATGTGGTCCATGGTTGCTCTACGATTGACCTAGATTCCATCCCCAGCTGCCACAGCAGATCAACTTTGGCAACGTGTGGAAGCTGCTTGGTCTGCTGTACCCCAAGAACTCATCCAAAGTCTCTTTGAATCAATGCCGAGGCGTGTGGCAGCGGTGATCTCCAACAATGGCGACTACTCTGGCTACTGATTTTGGCAGGAACCACACTTCACAGAAGTCTATAAATTTAATCATTTGATACTTGGTCAACATGTTATCTACAAAATAAATTTTGTTGTGATATCTCTTGTCTTTTTTGGTGTTGCAATTTGGGTGGCCAACAGTGTATATATACGTATTTATAGAGGAGAAGGTCCAAATATGGACTACATGTTTCATTTTGAGGTCAGACCATCTATATGCTCATTATTTTCTTGATGTTAAATTGTTAATACAATCTAAAATATGTAAGGATCAAGATAGGTTGGTAAAAAAAAGGTTACACCATTCTGTGTTTTTTACAATAAATTTTTTTACAAAAGTTGGGAAATTAGTAGTTTTTCAAATGGTGGTGTAAATATGGGCTACCTCTGACATTTGTGTAGAAAATTATAAAAAATAAATTAAAACAATAAAAATCGGGAAAATGCAACCTTTTAATTTTATTTGCAGAGGTCGCACACATTCTGTGTGCGCCCACATTTGAACGCGGAAAGCATTGCACCCACGTTCCTCCTCTTGTGTCAGCTGAAAAAAGTCCTTTACAAAAGATGCAGGCTGCATCGCTGTCATCAGGATAATCTCCTGGTGGAGAATCCAGGTCGCTGTCACTATCATCAAACTTGGGTATACTATGTTCTTCCTCGGAGTCGGAAGGCTGATTATTGTTAGCCCTCTTTGTACCACTTCCAGTTTGCCTATTTTTAGGTTTAGTTTTTTTTTTTTGGTTTTTACGGCTTCTACATCACTTACAGACCCTAGAATCAGCTTCTTCTTTGTTTTGTTTAGTGCTGATTTGCACAAGTACCGAGTGAACCCGTTTTGACAGGTTATGCCCGTCACAAGATATGCCTTAGAGCAGTGCTCCCCAACATTTTTATCGGCGTGGACCGGTCAACGTTTGATGATTTTACCGCGGCCCGCTGAGGGGGGGGGGGGGACGTTGATTGCTTATATTTTAGATCGTTTTGATTTAATAATTTTAATTTAATTGTACTTAAACATGCCTTCAAAATAAAATACAGTTACACCAAAAAATGAATATAATGTGATTTAACATTTTAACTCACTAGAACGCTAAATCAATGAGAACCCTGAGCTTGTGGCCCTAAGCTGGCGGCCCGGTACCATTTGATCCCCGGACCGGTACCGGTCCGCGGCCCGGGGGTTGGGGACCACTGCCTTAGAGGATTTGCGACCTCGAGTGGTCGCAAGTCCAGAATTGAAATAATTACAGAAAATAAAATATGAACAACCAAAGATAATTTTTAAAAATATATAATTTTAAAAAAATACTTCAGATTTAGAATAAAAAGCCAAAAAATTATAAAGAGATACGTTATACGTGAGAAAATGGTCTAAATATGGGCTAGCCCGTTTTTAGACCGACTCTGTTAGCCCATTTTTAGACCGACAGTATGTTCAACTTTTATTGAAAGGCAGCCATTATCAGTTAAAGATATCCCTTGATTAATTATCTCAAAACGTAGTTTACTATTTTATCAGTAACGTGGTAACCACAAAACATGCTATAGTTAAGGATTAAAATGTACAGAAATTCGAATACACTTACCTGATAAAGTTTCGAAGTCTGAAAATATGTGATTTTCAAAAAGAATGGCGACTGCTTTATACGCAAACGACAAAGATGTATCACCTGTTTAATATATTCTTTCTTACCAGAATGTGATTGTTTGATGAGCTCGCTGCCAGATGGCAGAACCTTCTTGTATATAATTCAACAACTAGCCCGTTTTTAGACCCTAACCTATACTTGGACCTTCTTCTCTCTATATATACATATATGTATGTCAAAATTTTGACGCATTTTGGTACTTTTCTGTTTAACTGTTTACTACTTGCCAAAACGATATAGACTGGGTTTGGCATGCTGCCAAAATTATAACTCGCGACGCAGGACTCCTGAAATTTTGCTTTCCGGAGAACCGTTATGGAGGAACGTAATCCTACGTTAAAATCCCACGGCATCCTTTGCCGATCTCACGGCACTGTACAGTGCCCTGGCACACGTTCTGGGAATCACTGCTCTAAGGGTACAATAAATTAGGAGGAATGGAGGTTGGAAAAGAGAGCTGTTGACATCACCTGGACAGTTCAGCTGGAATATCGATTTCGAGGTTGCGGTTCAAACACCAGTATTGGTGAGTGTTCTTTACAGAGGCCCCCGACTGTTAAAAAGAAACATTTGGAGTCATATGACAAACATTTATCGTTGGAAAAATTCAGCAACGTATGAAAATAAATAAATAAAGAGATGAGAACACGGGAATGACAAGTATCATCATTATTAAAATTATTAAACTCTGGTTCAAAAACTGGTATTGGTAATGGATGAATATTTTTAGGTTTATGGAGTACAATAAAATCAAATAAATAATAAAATCAGCACCCATCTATTTTTTAATTTCTTATCTCGTATCACACAGCACATATGGTATTCAATTAATGCGTTTCTCGTTGAAACGATTTCGGATTTCCTCTGTCTTACAAGTTTTTTTAAAGCACAAGAAAGTTTGCTTAGAAGGATAAGAGATCTTCAACGTCATATTTTCAAAATATTCAATATTTTACTCTATATACAAAATGAGAATAATTAATATTATTTTCTACTACATTGATTTCTACTACATTGAACAACCAAAGATAATTTTTAAAAATACATAATTTAAAAAAAATACTTTAGATTTAGAATAAAAAGCCAAAAAATTATAAAAAGATACGTTATACGTGAGAAAATGGTCTAAATATGGGAACATTGAAGATATTTAGAATTCACAAATAAGTATTTTGTAAGACCTGTTTTTCAATAAATTCTTAAAAAATGCTAGCATTTTTCAAAACGCTCTGTTGGCATTTATTTTCTCCTGATTTCTTCCAAATTTCTCAGGAGAAATGTTATCCCCCAAACCGTGCATCATTCTTTGAAACCGCAAATATTTTTCAAATTTTACAGACCATGAAATGAAGCAAATACATAAAAAAATAACAGACGAATTAAAAAAATAATTAATTATGGTCCTAGATTCATACAAAGAAAAATCAATGAAAAATTATGTTTATACATATACGGTAAACGTATATTAAAAAAATTTAAGGTTTTTAAATGATTTGGAATTCACATGGAACTTTTGAAAAATTTTAACATTTTTAAAATTTTTTTTTTTGAAAAACAGGCATTATTCTGCCGAAAAATCCTTGTTTTGAATTCTAAGGGTTTCCAATTGTAGCCAAAGATAATACAAATTTTTCTCATTTTGTATATAGAGCTAAAATTTGAAAATTAAAAAATTCGTGGTTGAACGTCCCTTGTCCCCGTAAGGGGGTCCGGGACACATTTGAAATTTTTTTATTTATTGAGTTAAAATTTTGAATTTTTTGTGATGGTTAACCATATAATTTGTAAATAAAATCACATCATAAAACTTCTCATAAAGTTTTTAAAAATTTTTAAATCTAAAGTTTTTTTTACACCAAGGGGGGTAATTTAAAATTGTTATAACTCGAAATATTATTAGTCGAATTTCAAAAATTTTTCATTTAATGAAGCAGAAATATATAAGTTTTAATTTTCATTCAGAATTTCTAAAAATATTAATTTTTAAAAAATTAAAAATATTTTGAGTAAATTTTCAAAAAAATGATGTAACTAATTTTTAAAAAATCATATTTTCAAAAGTAAATTTATTTTCAAATTTTCTGAGTTAAAATTAAAGTAAACTAATTGAAAAAGACATGTTCCGAGTTTGAACCATTCATCTTTAATGGTTCTTGACTTATAACAATTTAAAGACGAGAAATGGTGAAAAAACCCGTCATGCAGTAAAACGGATTTACAGGTTTTAACAAAAATTGGCTGCTATTAGAATGTTGCAAAACGAACAATTAATATATCCTGTTCTAATTAAGATAGAAACATGATTTAAACGCCACTTTAAGCGGTAAAGAACAAAAAATGTTTTAAAGCAATAATTTTTTTAAAAAAAATTTGAAGAATTTTGTAGCCTGGATCCCCTTAAGTAAGAAAAAGTGCAGGGCGTAAGAAAATTTTGAAAAGTTCTTTTGCCTCTGAACAAGTCTCTGTTCCAAATACTACATATACGATGGGCGTTTGTAATTTACTTCTGCCAACTGAATCTATAAGTATGTTTCTATTTTATCGAGCCACTGTATCTCTACATTAAAATTTATTTCATGGCTGGGAATTATTTCTCATAAAATATCGTCCAATCAGGAAACGTGAAATTTCCTCAACTGAACCGTTTTTTGGCGGCCGGAAAGTGGTTGAGTTTGGCTGTTATCTATCAAGCTGAGTTCACCAGACGTGAAAAATGTCAATGCAGGGAATAGATTAAGACGTGATTTTCTAAAAACTTAATATAAAAATGGATGAGTATTGAGAAAATTCTTACTTTGTAGTTGATAGCATTCTTTTATTAATCTGAGTTGCCCAGACATAAAATATTTATAAAGTTACATAGTCATGGATATTTTACACGCTGAACTTTTTGACATGGTTTTTTATCTCGCTTTTATTTTGATAATCTGCAGGAAACTGGGCTTAAAAAGTGCGAAATAAGCCTAACGTTTCAGATCTCGATTTTAGCGACTTTGTGAATTCTTTTCCAGTAACGCTAAAGGCGAATACCTCTTCAATGATTAGAAAGAAAGAAAGACCTGTAGATGCAGACTGATGTAAATCATTCTACCAACGAGAAAAAGTTGATTTCAACAAGGCTTATGATGCAAGGAACAGTGGGAAGCAGCATCTTGAGCACTTTGATTTGAACTATAATGTTTGTAATGCATTTGAAATAAAACTGAAACGAGTTGGGTTTATTTTGAAAAGGACCTGGGTGATGGCCGAATGGCTAAAGCTTTGGCAATTGGTATCAGAGTCTGTGGGTTCGAGTCCCACTGTAGGTATACCTGCTTGTAGCCGTTCGGAATCGGCATTAAGCAGAAGGTCCCATTCTAATAATCCCTCGTGGATCAAAATATGGCCGTAGAGCTCTTTAGCAAGCAACTAACCATCAACTGAATATATTATAGATCAATGACCTTTTAATTAAAAAAATAATGGGTTCAAAAAGATCACCAATAAAACAAATGTTTTAAAAGGAAAGCACTTAAATTTTAATTTTTTCACGTGTTTTATTTTTGACACCATTTTCGAAAACTTCAAGCGCAGCTATTAAATGAAAGATTTAGTATATCGTATATATTTTTTACACCATTTTCAAAAACTTCAAGCTTAAGAACACCAATAATTTTTTTAAAAATAAAGTATTTCTTAGAGTTTCAATATGTGGCATAATTTATATTTGACACCCTTTTCGAAAACTTTTCCATTTTCAAAAGATCCTTTTTAGAAAACCATTTTCGAAAAGAAGACTAATTAAATGCATGTTTTAAAAAGAAAGTACTTCTTAAAGTTTCAATACATCCCATATTTTATTTTTGATAACATTTTCGAAAACTTCAAGCATGAAAACACTGTTCAAATACATGTAACAAAAAAAAGACCCTAGCGCTACCAAAAAACCATTTCAAAAATGACAAACACCCTAAACTCTGTCCTTTAATTAATTTTACTTCGAGAAAATCATGCTCCTACCGCCCAGCCTCGTCACTTGTGGTGCGCGAGAATGAGTATCTGAAAATACTTGGAAAATGCTTGGAATATATGAAAATACTTGAAAAATCCAAACAGTATTTCCGTGGGCTGTAAGCTTGGAAGAAATCGAGACTTAGTGCCACGCGTTACGATCAGTGTAGAAGCGGAGTAGTATAATTCCCCTCGGTGTGTGGCCAGGAATGAATCTATTGTAAAGGCTGCAGAGGCAGGGGTAAATAGGGGCTTGTAAACCAGGAGGAAATAAAAGAATAGCTGTCGGTGTGGCCATTGATAGCGATCTAAAGTCTATAAATATTGCAAGAGGGATGGTCGTTATTTTATGGCCCACAGTAAAACTTTCAGATGATAAGGGTCAAAGTGGTATTCCAAATGAAAATTATGGTGGGAAGGTACTTCGTAGACTATAGACAGGGGCAGTATAATAAGGAACCAATTGGGGCAGGAACTACCGAGAGATAAACAGCCTACTGCCCAGTGAAAAAGAGGGGCGGGCCAGAATGCCCCCCCCCCTGTAAACGGACAACAGCCCCTCCAAGTACGAGAGAAACAGGAGAGGAGGTCCAGATTTATCTCAGACTTTCTTCTTAGATCTCGGAAGATAGAGAGTCTAGGAGAAGGGCCAGTAACCCGCCAAGATGATCCTGTATATGACATGATTTTGGGTCCCTGTCGTCGATGTCATCTTTCATCGCTGCATACTTCAGCTATAGTAAGTGCCTCCTCATAGACTCTAAAAAGCATTACTTTGACCATATAGTTTGCCTCTGCTTCTGAGTTCTCGTATGTAAAATGTTAATATGATAGGGAATATTGTGCTTGTAGTATTTACAATTTAATTGAATTTTGTGATTGGTTAAATAAATGTATATTAAAGGCCAATGCTCTGTCTTCCTTACTTGCTCCAACACACGCATGCATCCATTGTTTTTAGATTATTAATTGCCTACAATCAACATTCTTAGTGAGTAGAACGTATTTTACCTATAATATCTCTAACTTTCCGACCTAGGAGTCTGATCAGGCTCCTAAATATCCGAGTTGACGCATCAGGAATTTTGTTGCCCATTGTCTCAAAGCGAAGTCTCCATTTTGATCAGATCTTATGAAAGCGTTTTCCCCCTTTGGGTGTTTTCTTAAAACACCAGTTTTTGTAAAGACTAATATAATTTCATCGAATCTTTAAAGCTTATTCAAGAGGGAAATTTAAAATTATATGCTTTTCTACATCCTCATTTTCGAATTATACTTTCAATAAATTTTTTCGTTCGTATGTAGCTGCTTGAAAGACATTACACTTTGAACTACACTTTGGCACGTATGAATGCAACGTATTGACTTACAGAGAAAGAAAATTGAAACCAGAATGTTTTTTTCCAGCGTGGAGGCACTAGTTGCTAGGACAGTCGCCCGTTTTCCCTGCTATTTTTGTGGCCATCTTTATTATGGGCGTACCGCGTATGTGAACCAACATCGCGCTCGATGAGAGAATAACGCAGGAACGTCCAAGCCTTATCAATGATTCCAATGCGAGCCCACACTCTGGTAGCTTACGATGCTAACCACCATACGATGTGCACCTGGATTTAAAAAGTGGCGAAATAGTAAAAAAAAAGTTTTTGCATTTCTTTTTCTGTTGTTGTTGTTGTTGTTGTTGTAAACTAGCTTTGAAACAGTGAAAACGATAGTGCATGGCTTGAGATTTTGCAAGATTTTAAGGCAAGCTGGAGTATTATGAGTAAGCCTAGGAAAATTTTTCCCAGTTGGGCATCACTCCATGTCGGGCCTGCCTAGTGCTTTTTGTGAGTAAGCCTAGGAATTTAAGAGCTTTTGTTGTCGTTGTTGATGCTACTCATGCCCCCTGGCCGGGGTATTCCTAACCAGTTCCCTACCGCAGCGTTCTGAAGGGTGCGTCTCCAATTTTTATAGGTACCACAAGGGTCGGAGTACTTTTCAGCCAGGTGCCAACGCAATTTTGACCGAGCAACCCCAGGGGCGACATCTTTTGGGGCTCTTACCTTCTTCCACCCGCTGACATCATAGAAGAACTTTCCGGTTTACAGATTTAACGTGACCATATCGGGTATAGACATATAGGCAAGAAGGAGTCCCTCCCGTCCAAAGCCCAATGCGATGCCACCACGCTACTTTGGAACCTGAGAGCTCTTGGTTACGTATGTACGTAGCAATAATGTCACTTATGCACGTGCCGAGAAAAATAACACAGAAAATAGAAAATTTGCCATATTCGGAGACCTTTCGATTTTTCTTTTTTACTTTTTAGTAAATTGAGATGCTATTAGTTCTGTTTCTTATTCTTTTGCAAGTATTATTCGTGAAAGCGTAAAGTAACAACATAAGTGACTTTAGTCTCAAGGCATGCAAAAATTTCTGCTTCTGAAAATGGTGTCATCGTGACGTATATTCTTAACCAGCAATAATGCTAATTGGTAGATTTTACAATATACGCCACGATGACGCCATTTTCCCACAGTGAAACTTTCGCTTGCTCCGAGACTAAGGCCTATGGTGCATTTTTATTTTTAATAACACTAAATGACGTTACATTAAGCGACCAGTTACTACAATTCAAATACTATGTTATAGTGTTTAAGACTGCTGTATACTAACCCTTTTGGATTCACTCCCCTGCATGTTAACCTATGGAGAAAATGTGTCCAAAGATTGCTGACTTGGATTTAAAGATTTTTTTAAACTGTACTTCGTAATAGAGAGAGAAATTTTACACCTCGGATCATTTTTCGTTTTTAAAATGCAAATATTACAGGGTGTCCTGGCTTAAGGTATCCAAAAGTCATGATATACTTTTACGTAACTACCCATTAGAATTTTTTAAAAACTTATTTAAATAGAAAGAACATCTCACCAAGCTTTAATATCAATCATAGATTTCGATCACAGTATCATAGATTTTGATGTGTGCACCTTTTGTAGTACGACTAACGTCTAAATGGTAATCCAATTCTTTCCAAGTGTTTCGTGGTGTAGGGAACCCCAGGAGTTAATAGACTTTTTTGCTTGGGGAATCATTAAATCCGTTGTGTGTAAACAAAAAATTGAAACTGTGGGCGAGTTGAAGAAGCGTATCATTCAAGCAATTCGTGCAATAACTCCTGATATACTACAAAGCACTTGGAGAGGATTACCATTTACCGTTTGTCGCTACAAAAGGTGCACACATCCAAATCTATGATACTGTGACCGAAATCTATGATTGATATTAAAACTTGGTGAGATATTCTTTCTATTTTAATACTATTTTTAAAAATTCTAATGGGTAGTTACGTAAAAATAAACCATAAATTTCGGATACTTTTAGCTCGGACACCCTGTATTTTAAAATTTAAATTAATCGGGGGAAATATCTGGTATAGTGTGTTTGAAACGCTTCCGTATTCCTTTATTAGACAAAATTTCTAAAATAAATCCTGTTGCAAGGTGCAGAAAAGTTCAGGCTATCTGAAAATACCATTTTTATTGGATTATCCGCATTTATGTAGCTGTAAGTAGTAGACACATTTTCTCCGTATTTTAACACCGAGGTGAGCGAATCCAATAGGGTTAGTACACAGCAGCCTTAAGTTCATTCGTGAATATTGCGCGTAATGTTTTTGCCTTGATTAATTTAGCTTTAGACAGTGCCTAGACTCACATAAATGCAAGTCTGGCGCTACTTCCAAGAAAGCTTTCCACAACTAGTTGTTGACCGCTACCCTCTCAAACCGACTTAATGAAACGGAAGAGGCCTTTACTTATGATGAATTCCCCCTTTCGGACTGGCGTCTATCCCATCGCGGGACACTTATCAATTAACATGTCCATCGTTTCCATTAATGTCCCTCTCCAAAGTTTCCACTCGGCGTAACAGCAGATCGTCGCTGACACGCTTCGGAAGCCCGGAATGCATCAGAGGAGTCATTCCCGACTTGCTCGTCTCCTTACCCGAACCGGAACGAATCCCCTCTCGGGGAAACTTAATTCGTCATGTTTTATGACCGCCTCCCCCTGTTTAAACAGGAGGGGGGGGGGTATAAATCGGACACTCCGGTTAACGAAATGCAGGAGGCAATAAATGAATTAGTCTGAGAACGTGGGGGAAGGCTGGGAGTGTTTGCCCTAAACGTCCACTTGGAAACGTCAAGTGGATTGTTTGACCATGAATCCGCAGCATCAGATTTCGAGTTTATTTAGCGGAGATTTTGGGAAGGGGAGAGTTGATATGTAAATCTTGATACACGCGCATCGACACGTCATGTGACCGTAAAATTCTGACGAGATCCGAATGCTTACAAGACTGAGAATATGTTGGCACGTTAGACAGTCGGAAATGTTTGCTTCTCGCAATTAAATAGATAAATTTCCATCTCTAAAATGTGTTACTTACTGAAATATATTTTTATGTGAGATGCAAATGCGCGTAAATTGCGTAAGTATTGTCATGTGATGATATAAAACCGTAAAGAGTAATTTTTTTTTATTGCAAAGGCACTTGATTATACATCATTGGCCCCTATGCATCGAAGACAATGGCGGCTCCAAGGGGGGATAGGGGAAATCCCCCCCCCCCATAAAAAACCCCGGGGTAATTTTTTTTTTCATAGCCTAAAATTATATATTCATAGACCAATACTAAATGAGTTTAAATTTAAAATGAGACGATGTTTATTTCTTATATATATATATATATATATATATATATATATATATATATATATATATATATATATATATATATATATATATATATATATGTATATATATATATATATTTATATATATTAATATAATACAATATTATATATATATATATATATATATATATCTATATCTATAAAGGAAGAAGTCCTGACTTATATATATATATACATACACGTATCAACGCCCAGCAAAAACTATTGGAGATACAGATATCAAATTTTAAGAGCTTATTACTTTTGTGCTGAAGGCGTCATTTAAGAAGCGATTTTTCAAAAATCACCCCACAAGGGGGGGAGGTGGGCAAAACGTGTTTTTTACATATTCTTTCGTATCTCAAAGAAGGAAATTGATGTCCATAAGATTCTTACTTTAAAATGTAAGGAACACGAATACCTTAAATCCAATTTCAGGATTTTTTAAAATTTGGCCCCAGGGGACGGGGAGGGGGGCTTAACGTGTTTTTCACGTATTCCTTCATATCTCAAAGAAAGAAACAGATATCCATAAGATTCTTGCTTTAAAATGTAAGGAACACGAATACATTAAAACCAATTTCAGGATTTTCAAAATTCGGCCCCATGGGGGGGGGAGGGGGC